>CM035120.1:11473527-12005449 GCA_020205555.1 Panax stipuleanatus
AAATTAGCATACATAAGTGACAGATTAAGCTCCAATTAATTTTCCTTTTTCAAGGGTTTAAGATTCATCTTGTATGACATTTAATATGTGAATACTTTATTAGAAATAAATCAAAATATGAAGAAATATGCAAATAAAAAATGATCACGTTACAAATTATTAAACGTTAAGAATACAATTATAAATAGGAAAAGTAAACAACATGATTGCAAAACTTCATACCCTAAAGCCCAACCTTGTGAACAAAAGCCCCGCAGTAAGAACCATCCCAGCCACAGCCCAAGAAACTTTTTCATTAAATGGCATTTCTCTCACCCACTGCTGGAAATCTTTTAGTATCCCAGAGTTTTCAGTTTGCTGTGGAACCTTGTATCGTGAAGGCGTCCAAGCATCAGCAATTGCATCTAGTCTAGCCTTCCCACCATAGCAAGATGTCTCTTGAATATCATCAAATTGCTTAACAGTAAAACCAGCAGCACGGCAGAGCTCCGTGCCATTAGATATCCATTCAGAGGCTCTACCACAAACAAAATCATTCACTCCACAAGGTGTCAGGGCCTGTCAAGTATATTATCAGAAAATGGAAGTTTCAAGGATTGGTGAGGAAAGTCAAGGCAACACATGTAGACTATATTGATAATCTTCATATAGGTACAAGTAGTCTAGTACTCAAGAGTCAAAGGTAGAAATAAAATATCTGCGTCCAATCCAAGGCTCTCAAACAATCCTGAGTTTTTATTTTGGATAGAATAAGAAATTTATTGATATCAGAGCAAGAACACAAGTTCAGGGGGAGAAGGAGCCTACCCATCCTATAGCAAGTGGAAGAAAAAAAAAAGAAAAAACTTAAGATATAGCAGCTCTCCAATATCCAAAGAGACTGACGCAAAAATGCCCCTAAAGGCACCCATGACCTATGGCAGAAGCCCATACAGAAGCAAGAAAAATGATCCTATTGCGCAGTAAACTGAAAGATAAATAACTATTCCTAAAATTTGGGAACCAAATAATAAATCAATTTACTTTAATATGATCGTTTAGCCCTAGAATGTGACAGAAAGGCATGCTGACAATATCATTAGATTACTTTAGTAGCGCAGCATCTGTCATAATACAAGTAGCGAAATTTTGGAACGATTAATTCTTCCCTTTTTCGGCTGTAC
This sequence comes from Panax stipuleanatus, assembly GCA_020205555.1. NCBI lineage: Eukaryota > Viridiplantae > Streptophyta > Magnoliopsida > Apiales > Araliaceae > Panax > Panax stipuleanatus. Next base: position 11,474,691 of record CM035120.1, read on the forward strand.
ATATTACTTACGACATAGCTGTTTCTTACCAATACATTCCTCCTATTCATGTAAAGACAGATCAGAGAGAGAGAGGGAGAGAGACGGAGACTTTCAGAAAAAAGGATATTATAATCTAGAGAGGAAAAAAAAGATGGAATATTTAAGTGAGCATAACAGATGGATCATATGCCTCATTGCATGTAAGCAAGTAGACAATCTGCACAATATTCCTAATGGAACCTCAAATCTAGATCTCTAAAATACCACTAACCTGTATCTTTGCATCCATTGAAAAGTATGCATTAGAGCAAACCTCGTACACTTTATCGCAGAAAGAAGCACATATAAGAGGAGGTCCAGATTGTACACCAACTTGAGGATCACAGATAGAACACTCCAACAATTCCCAAAATTGCAAGCAATCTTCACTTGCTTCCCCTGACGAAGCCAGTTTCCTAAGGGATACAAAAGCAGAATGTGTCTGGGCTACATCACAGCATGTTTTTTTGCGGAACATCCTACAAAGGGTCAAATCTTTGGGGCCCTTGCTTACTCCTCTAGGAGGTTTGCCATGGTTTGAATATGGAGGAAAGCAACCACCCTTAGAAACACATACTCCATTAGAGTTTCCTGCATTAAAAGCACGTTAATAATAGAAGTGACATAAACTAGAATAAATGGATTCAAGAATCACAATATTGACTACTAACTATAATGACATCCGCATATACTATGAAAGGTGAAATCATTGACACACTTTTCAATAATTTCCATGACAATCCTTCTGGTTCTGGAACTACCGTGCACACTTACCGATTTCAAATACCAATAATCATCCCTTATAAAGTAGAAACAAGAAAAAATAAAAACCAAACAAGGAAAACTAGAAAACTAGAAATTAAGATTAAAAAAAGGATCATATAACAACCATCTTAAATTAAATGCTGACGTGCTTCACAGTGGCCATAGTTGTTAAGGCGCATCGTAGGCACAATGGTCATATTTTGTGTAGTGACTCAATTGAAGACCTGAATTATTTTTTCTTTTCATGTTTATTCTCAATGCAGGCCTGGACTCTAGAGATAGATTATTAAGAAGTGAGCTTGTATGGTGCTCCTAATCAGTGGCCCCAGTTTTCTAAAGGGCTATTTACTCTATTACTGATCCAACTGAGTATGGTTCTACAAGGTGGATAAAGAAGATTGCTGCTGCAGCTGCCATGTACCATATATGGAGGGAGAGGAAATCAAAGAACTAACTATGATGTTTTGTGTAGTAACACAATGGTTATGGAAGCTGTTCTGTGGAATTAAAATCACTAAATCACACAGCAATTCCAATAGTTGCACGCAATCAATAAACTGGAAAAGTTTGCATCTTTCTTTTACATTTTGATGAGTAAAAATAACTTGCATTTCCTTCTCTTCTATATTTTACATGAGGGAGTACTTTTCATGTCATAGGATCTTCAGGAACTAGCAAAATAACTGATGAAAATAGCAAAAAAAACATTGAGACTTCTTAAAAAACGGATGCATTGCAATATTTATGGGTAGGAGGGAGTATTTGTTATCTTTTTCCATAAGAACCATCCCCTGAGCCCTCCCCTTCCCCTATATGTCATAGCAGCAATTAACTAGATACTGTTAAACTAAAATAATACTAAATAAATTTCAAAGCAACATCAACTAACCTGGCTTGATTCATTGCACTTGCAACTTATCAAATAAAGGTCCAATAATTAGAAAACATAATTCAAATAAATCAGCAGACAGTGCCAAAGAAACAAAAGACTAGTTATTTTTTATTATACTCTTAAGCACAATCAGAATTGGCATTTAATTTTCTATACGGGAAAGATCTATGTTTTCTCCTTGTTACTGGTTTCCAGAGCATTCTAGCCCATTTCTTATGAAATTATAAACCCAGAAGACATTTCAAACCATATAATAATTAAAGAACAAGATAATACAGATAGTATGCACACAGTTCAAAATACCCTTTAGGGTTTAAAGAATTTGGGCAAGAGAGTTCAAACAAATAAAACCCTAGTTAAGAGAGAGAATTTACCAGAGGAGGCGTATGAGAGTAGAAAGTTGAGAGAAGTAAGCAGCTGCAGCAAGAAGATTGCCCAATACTCCGATCTCATCGTTCCCCCTGATACAGCCAGTCTCCGCTCCATGTCTACGTTATAACAAGTAAAAAACTCATATTTCCGCATTAGTTTTTATATTTTCACATGTACATATTAGTTAATAGGCAAAACTAAGGAATATCGTGTGGTTACAAGCTTTCAAAAATTTAAATTAGCACATTAAATTAATTAAAATTTTATCATTCTGTTATTAAAATTTGATTGACTCAGACAAAATTAAAGAAAACTTCATTATAGTTAGCACATTTTATTTATTATATCATTAACTTTTTAAAAATTAAAATTATTCCATTAAACTAATTAAAATTTTAAAATTATATCATTCCGTTAATAAGATTGGATGGGCGTCAAATTGATTCAGATTTTTTCAGACGTGACTAGATTTGTGCTTCAAATTTACAAACCAACCGGAATTGTCCTATAGATTTATGCTTCAAATTTATCAAATTAATGAAATTAATGATGTTATTTGACAAAATTAAATATACTCAAATTTGATTCTTTTTCTTGATATTCAATTTGTTTAAATTACATCATTAATTTAATAGATTTTATAAAATTTGAACGTATATACACCACCATTTTTATAGACAGACGAGGAGTTTAAAACCCTACCTACTATAATAGGTATTTTTTTCTTCTCTATTTTATAAATTATATCTTCTCGATCCTCCTCGCCTACCTTTTGCCATCACAACTTCTACAACCTTAGTTGCCTCTATCGAAACCCCAATCCTATTTACCAAAACATAGCCCTATTATCAGCCCCCAACACTCCAAATCAGCCTTTATTTGCCAAATTAGGACCAACCCCAATGGAATATCAGCCCACACAGCCTAGATTAAAAAAAAGTGAAGAAAAAGTGAACCAGCTAGCAGCGCACCCAGCACCTGTCATTAAAAGCTTCAACACCAAAGGAGCTATCGCAACCATAAGAAGCCTCCAATTATCAATAATAATTTTATTTTAGAACAAAAAAATATTATTTAGATAAGATATGATTTTCATAATAATATTAAATTAACTAATTATTTATCATTTCTAAATGTAAAAATATTATCTTAATTGCGTAGAAAGTATGTATTGAAAGATGAAAAAAAAATGCAGATAATGTTAACCTCATAAATTTGTGAACTCTAGTTGTATTTTAACATAAATAAAGTTTTATTTTTTGATGATAAAAATAAGTAAATAAATAAACTAAACTTAAAGGGCTGTTTGATAACCTTTAACGAGTACCAGAATTTTTTAGTTGTTAAGTTATAGCAGTATTGAGTAACATCCAACCCTTCTGATTTGTACTAAAGTGGCTTACGTAGTTTTCGAGGAGTCTGTTTATTCTCAAAGAAACACCGACAATCGTCTTCTAAGATTTTCTGAATTTTACCTTTTTAATCAGATAATAAATTTAAATAAAACGCTATCAAACAAGTTGAATAAAAAAATATATATTACGAGACTATCACCTTTAATCTATGGATTAATTACAATTATTAGTACATTTTAAGAAAAAATTATAATTAAAGTGTGTCCAGAAAATATTTACATAATTAATACATTTAAATAGTTTATTTACAAAATTAATGTAATTAGTATTTCTTTAATTTAGCTGATTAATAATGGGGTGGTGACATGACAAATCAGTTTTCTAATTAAAAAATTGTTCCCTTATTTTTAGTTCGGATTGTTTTGAATTGCATGATTCCTCCATGGCCCTCAGTATCTCAGTCCTCCTCACCGCCCTCTTCTTCATGGCCTTCTTCTCTGTCTACATCCGCCGCTTATCCGACGACGCCGCCAACCTCCACCGTCGCCGCCAACACCACAACCTCTTCCTCTCTTTGGTCTTTCCCTAATCTGCTATGGTTTAAGAGATCCAAGTCCATGCCGCTGGAATCTGTCAAGTCTACATAAATATCAAAAAAAGAGAGCATGTAAATGGAATATATCAAGTTCATTACATGTTATATATATATATATATATATATGGGGTTGCATCCACAACAACCGGTTACTGAGAGCAACCATTTTATATGGGGTTTCAGAATCATTATTATAATGGGGCCCACTGTACTTGGGGGATAAATTGAGTCAAAAGCTCTTACAAGGAGTGAGATAAAGTGATTGCTCCCAGCAACCAGTTGCTGTGGATGCAACTCCTATATATATATATATATATATATATATATATATATATATATATATATATATATATATATATGTTGAGTTCTTTTTTAATTTGGCTTTGATTTGTGAAAAAAGAAACAGAAAGATGTATTTGTGTAATCTCTTTCTTTTATGTGTGGGCTGTGACAAACTGAGAAGCTTTTTGTGCTGTTTTGTCCTTAGATCAATCTTCTGTTACTGGCTATATAAAATTTTTTGTTGAAGTTACCAAACCTGTAATTTTTTTACCTCCAAACCTGCAGTTTTTTCACCCCCACTCCTGCAGTTTTTCATAGTACATTTGGTAACCAAACCTGTAACGCCCCCAAAATAGGTTCAATACACAATCCACCTATTCTGAATCGCCAGAAATATACTCAACAAAATCCAAATACAAATATTCTTTTTTACAACTATTACCATGTCGTATATAGTATGACAGGATTCACACTCAAATTATTATAATGTCGTATCAAATAAAGCAACATTTATTTCAAGTCCTCAAAGGAACTCAAGAAGATTTCTGCTCTCATTATTCTAATGAGGTGCATTTTTGACGCTTTCAAAGTCGGGTTCACATTACCCTATTTGATTCACCAAAATCAACAGTTAAATGTCGTACAATGTACGACCCACACATTTTTAAGTTCTCAGTACAATTATTATGCCACGCTGGTCCATAACTTGATGAGGACCGTGACTAATTTGACATACCACTTTCTACCCAGGTTCTCTCTGCTAGTTCCAGCTACATTTTTATTTCCTGAAAGGAATTGTGAAGCAAAAGGGGTGAGCACAAATAGCTCAGTAAAGAATATCAAGACTAAGATAATTAAATTATCAATAGCATTCATCAGTAATAAATCAGAGATTTAAAACATATGGTAGATGATAAAAATTATCAACCATAATTGCAGCGGAATCAACAATCCATTAGAAGAGTCAAATAGACCATAATGTCTATTATCTTCTCCATGTTAAAAGTTCATCATCAATATTTTATTCCTGTAATACCCAACAACAGTTCTTCGTTGTTCCCAAGACAAAGAGAACTTTCATCACCTGTCTTTACTTGAAACACAAAAAATTATGGTTATACCAATTCACAGTTCCTGTTTATAATCATGCTAATAAATTCATTTTTGCACTACGGGCCAAAGATATTCATCAATAGTTCATCTTTGCACTACAGGCCAAATATATTCATAAATCAACAGCTCATCTTCGCACTACAGGCCAAATATATTCATCAATAGTTCATCTTTGCACTACAGGCCAAAGATATTCATCGATCAACAGTTCATCTTTGCATTACGGGCCAAAGATATTCAACTGTATACCAATCAACATTTCATCTTTGCACTATAGGCCAAAGAGAAATTTTACCACAATTATATATAATAAGATTCAAATAGATCTTTATTGATTTTCAACTTTATCACCTAGAGTCTAAATTACCAACACGATACCCAGAAAATCGATTAAAATATAAAGTTCAAGTAAATGTAAAGTTATCGAATCAAACATAATAGCTTAAAACTGAATAGAAAGATTCAGGTCAAGATATTAGATGAATCACAAACCATTAAAGATATTCTAATCATTTCAGGACTTTTCACCATTTAATAATAACCTGAAGAACGAATAATAATCTCTTACAATAATATGGAGTATGAAAAAAATGATATCCCTTTACCATATTATGAAACAGTGACACTCCTTACCATAAAAATGATACCCCTTACCATAAAAATAATACCCCTTACTTTAGCACGTGACTAGATGCCGCTTTCTATGAAAATGATCCACCTGAACAATACTTGCATTCTTTATCAACACTTGAAGAAACCTTACACTTCAAAGAAATACTCACAATATTATCTTCACAATATTGCAATAAAAGAATTTTATACTTTTGGTATAGTCATCGTGTGTGTTTAGTTACTCAACCAAATAACCTATTTAAACTAAAAATTGAAGAAACAACTAGCACACCAGCTTTGACAAAATAATCAAATGAGCTATATAAAAATATTGATAGTAAAATTTATGGTCCCGCAAAGAAAATTAAACTAACTTGTATACGTTTAACAAAATTTGTTCAATAATAGAGTTGTGGTTCATACTACTTTAGAAAAAGTAGAGTGTCGACAAGTCCTTCCAAACTTACTTTCGTAAAAAGAAAATAATTGAACAAACATCTGCATATCACACTTATCTTTAATCAACACCATTATTCATCAATTATTTATGCATTTTTAATCTTTTAACAATTATTCACAATTATTATTATGGACTCACAATACTTTTAACTAGTCTTATAATATCATAATTACTATTTATTAATGTATGTAATAAATAATTACAAGTATAAATACATGATCTCCAAAAATTTTAGAGGCCTCATTGGTGTCTTCATCGGCATAACTCAGCTTACCCCCGAATAAATTCAGGGCTCAACTTACTCCCGAATAAATTCAGGACGTGAGACCACTTGTGTGACGCCCCCAGAATAGGTCCAGTCAACCCAACCTATTCTGAGTCGCCAAATACATGGTACAGAATTCAAATACAAACTTTATATCATACGGTCGTGCAAAATACAACCACACAACTGTGAGTGTCAATACAAATATGTAAAAAATATTAAGATTCAAACTAAGTCCTCATTACAATTATTATCACACTATTTATCAGAAATAGTGAGGACTACTACTGTTCTAACTCGGACCATCACTCTGTCCCCCGACTAGTTCCCGCAACATTCTCATTTCCTGAAGAGGACAACAGATGAAAGGGTGAGCTCAACTAGCTCAGTAAAGAATATTATGACTAAGATAATGGAAAATAAATTATCGTTAGCCTTCAATAAATCAGATAAAATATAATGGACAACCAATCTTAGATCAATATTCGCAGCGGAAATAACAATTCATTAGAAGAGTTAAGCAGAGAATCAAGTCTACTATCTTCTATGATTTAAAAGTCCATCATCAATATTTTATCCCTGTAACATCAATCAATATACATCTCGAATCAATATTCATCTTTGCACTACAGGCCAAAGATATTCATTTGTATCATCAGTGGTCATGTTCTTCTCAACACCTGTCATCCTTGCACTACGGCCAAAGATATTCATCAGATAATCATTCATCTTTGCTCTACAGGTCAAAGATATTCATCAAGTAATCATTCATCTTTGCTCTACAGGCCAAAGATATCCAGTTACATCACCTTTTAGGACTGAGAATGATGAAAAACATTTTTAAAAAACTAATCCAGTGAGATAAAAGACAAAGACTAAGGATTCGTATTTTAGTATATCCAATTCAAAAATACCTCGTAATAATCAATTATGGAGCAAAATTCAAGAATAGAGCTCAAAACTTGGATACAATAAAAGATAGTAACCTTAACAAGCAATTTGGACAAATAGAAGAAAATTTAATTTTTCCGTGAATAGTGCCGTATACGTGAATAGTAACCCCGACGGAAAAAATAAGAATTTCAACATAAAATCCATGACAATATTTCTGTATAATGATATTGAAAAGAATAACATCATTTACGAAAGAAAATAACATCCCTTACCTCAAAAAGATAGTACCTCTGACTGGAATATCGGATATAATACCGAAGGAAACTTGCACTGAATACTAATACTCAAAGTATAGAAATACTCACAAAAATACGCTCGATATTATAGAGAGAGAAAACTTCTGATTCTGGTGTGATTTTCAATTATAACCTAAGCACCCTATTTATAGGAAAAGCTTAGGATGCCAAAGGAGACTAAAATAATAAAATAATATTATTTTCAAAAACATTTCCGCCGCCTGGCGGCTTTTCAAAAATTTGAATTTTCAACAAAAGTGGGGCCCACCCATTAAAAAATATATATTTTCCGAAACTTCAATAATTCATAACAAATAGCCCCTTTGTCAGAAAAATACAAATTCTATGTCCTTCCATAGGAAATTTAATTCTCTACAACTTTGCAGAAGGAAGTTTTTCCAAATTCCAAACATAAATTATCCGGAATCCATAAACAGATGATTTCTCACACCAAAATATTGATAAAACTCATCAGCGCCAATTCCTTCTTTAATATCCACAAAATAAATATTTCCTTATCATATAAATCAATAATTAATTATTCACAGATAATATTACAGAACTACAATATTGACAACCAGGTCGTTCCCAGGAAAGAGGGGGCCTTCCGATAAGGACTTCTCCTTACTGGCGCGCAATTAAATAACCTCTCCTAGACAGAACTTCCTTAGACATTGTCAATAATGCTATCTAATAATATTATTCAAATAATATGAATTACTGAGTTGATAATGTGAAATACTGTGCAGCGACAATTATTGAATCAATACTACAAAATATCAACTGTAGCCATTATTGAATCAATCATATAAAATGGCAACGTAGCAATTATTGAGTCAATAAAATATCAATGTAACAATTATTGAGTCAATAATATAAAATATCAACGTAGCAATTATTGAGTCAATAATATAAAATATTGAACAGTAATTACTGTAACAATAATTGAGTAATGGTTTCTCACGTAAGGCTCAATAATTCAAAATACTGTGCAATACCGTGTGCTACTGTGCAACACCGCGTATCACTGTATTTTAACCACCGGGTATTTCAACAGTACTAACGGTAACAACCACGCCGTTATTTTGTAAAAAAGTTATTTCTGTCGCTTTCTATATCCGACAGTTATTCCGTTGTGGGGGCCCACAAATAGCTGCGCCGTCGTACGAATATTCCCCGAGAACAAGAATATTCCATGACCAAACGAATATTCCCCGACAACAAGAATATTTTATAACCACTTGCTCATTTTAAAAATGTTTGCACATTTCACCCATAACTTTCATATTTATCAAATCAACACCTTACTATTTCGAAATAATATATAAAGAAAATTAAATCTTTATTCATAAAAGTTGGGGACTTACAACCTCCCCTCCTTATGAAATTTCGTCCTCGAAATTGACGTACGTACCTGGTATGTCGAAAAGGTGAGGATATCTCGCTTTCATTTCCGATTCCAACTCCCAGGTCATTTCCTCAATTGCATGGTTTCTCCACAAAACTTTAACTTGAGGTATAATTTTCGAGCGTAGGACATGCTCCTTCCTATCCAAGATCTTGACAGGTACCTCCTCGTACGTTAAATCTTCAGCTATCTCGTCTGGTTCTAACTCAATAATGCGGTTTGGATCCTTCACATATTTACGTAACACAGGATATGTGAAACACGTTATGAACACGAGACATGCTTGGAGGTAAAGCGAGTCTATAAGCCACATTTCCTATTCGGTCAAGAATCTCAAATGGACCAATGAATCGTGGGTTGAGCTTTCCTCTCTTCCCAAACCTCGTAACTCCCTTCCATGGAGCAATACGTAATAACACATGGTCTCCAACGTTAAATTCCACGTCCTTTCGATGAAGATCCGCATAACTCTTTTGTCGATCTTGTGCTGTTTGTATACGTTGTCGGATTATTTGAATTTTTTCTGAAGTCATACGTACCAACTCCGGTCCCAACAATATTGTTTCACCCACCTCGTTCCAACATACTGGAGAGCGACACTTTCTCCCATACAACGCTTCGAATGGAGCTACGCCTATACTTGCCTGATAACTGTTGTTGTAGGAGAATTCCACCAATGGTAAGTACTTATCCCAACTCCCTTTGAAGTCTAGAACACAAAGTCTCAATAGATCTTCAAGAGTTTGGATAGTCCTTTCCGATTGTCCGTCTGTTTGAGGATGATAAGCCGAACTGAATCGTAAATTCGTGCCCATAGCTTTCTTCAAACTGATCCAAAATCGTGAAGTAAATCTGGGATCACGATCCGAAACTATGGATACTGGCATGCCATGCAACCTCACAATCTCATTCACGTACATATGAGCAAGACGTTCAAGGGAATAAGTCTCTCGTATCGGCAAGAAATGAGCAGACTTGGTTAATCTATCAACAATAACCCAAATCGCATCTAAGCCTTGAGAAACCTTGGGAAGACCCGTAACGAAATCCATCGTAATGTGTTCCCACTTCCATTTCGGAATCTTCAGTGGTTGCAATGGACCCTTCGGTACTTAATGCTCCGCCTTTACACGTTGATAAATTAAACATCTCGAAATGAACTCCGCGATCTCTCTCTTCATATTGCTCCACCAAAATGTATGTCGAAGATCACGATACATTTTAGTACTCCCAGGATGGATTGCAAACGGTGTGTTGTGTGCCTCCATCATGATTCTATACTTCAAGTCGGAATCGTTAGGAACACAAAGTCTGGAGTTGACTCGAAGTATTCCATCTTCATCGATTCTCGCTTCTGAAATTGCACCTTCTTCTTCATCTTCATCAGCTCCGCATCCGTAGCTTGAGCAGCTTTAACTTTATCAATCAAAGCTGGTTCTACGCGTATACTTGACATTATCGCATTCGTTTCCACATATGATCTTCTACTCAACGCGTCAGCTACCACGTTCGCTTTTCCAGGATGGTATTGGATAGTATGATCGTAATCTTTCAACAGCTCAAGCCAACGTCGTTGCCGCATGTTGAGTTCCTTCTGAGTGAAGAAATATTTAAGGCTCTTATTGTAAGACCCCAACTTTTATGAATAAAGATTTAATTTTCTTTATATATTATTTCGAAACAGTAAGGTGTTGATTTGATAAATATGAAAGTTATGGGTGAAATATGCAAATATTTTTAAAATGAGCAAGTGGTTATAAAATATTCTTATTGCCGGGGAATATTCGTTTGGTCGTGGAATATTCTTGTTGTTGGGGAATATTCGTACGACGGCGCAGCTATTTGTGGGCCCCCACAACGGAATAACTGTCGGATATAGAAAGCGACAGAAATAACTTTTTTACAAAATAACGGCGTGGTTGTTACCGTTAGTACTGTTGAAATACCCGGTGGTTAAAATACAGTGATACACGGTGTTGCATAGTAGCACACGGTATTGCACAGTATTTTGAATTATTGAGTCTTTCGTGAGAAGCCATTACTCAATTATTGTTACAGTAATTACTGTTCAATATTTTATTTTATTGACTCAATAATTGCTACGTTGCCATTTTATATGATTGATTCAATAATGACTACAGTTGATATTTTGTAGTATTGATTCAATAATTATCGTTGCACAGTATTTCACATTATCAACTCAATAATTCATATTATTTGAATAATATTATTAGATAGCATTATTGACAATGTCTAAGGAAGTTCTGTCTAGGAGGGGTTATTTAATTGCGCGCCAGTAAGGAGAAGTCCTTATCGGAAGGCCCTCTCTGTCCTGGGAACGACCTGGTTGTTAATATTGTAGTTCTATAATATTATTTGTGAATAATTAATTATTGATTTATATGATAAGGAAATATTTATTTTGTGGATATTAAAGAAGGAATTGGCGCTGGTGAGTTTTTATCAGTATTTTGGTATGAGAAATCATCTGTTTTTGGATTTCGGATAATTTATGTTTGGAATTTGGAAAAACTTCCTTCTGCAAAGTTGTAGAGAATTAAATTTCTTATGGAAGGATATAGAATTTGTATTTTTCTGACTAAGGGGCTATTTGTTATGAATTATTGAAGTTTCGGAAAATATATATATTATTTAATGGGTGGGCCCCACTTTTGTTGTTGGTTGAAAAATCTAATTTTTTTGGTAGCAGCCGGCGGCTGGAGAATTTTAAAAATAATAATATTATTTTATTATTTTAGTCTTCTTTGGCATCCTAAGCTTTTCCTATAAATAGAGTGCTTAGGTTAGAATTGAAAATCACACCAGAATCAGAAGTTTTCTCTCTCTATAATATCGAGCGTATTTTTGTGAGTATTTCAATACTTTGAGTATTAGTATTCAGCGCAAGTTTCTTTCGGTATTATATCTGATATTCCAGTCAGAGGTACTATCTTTTTGAGGTAAGGGATGTTATTTTCTTTCGTAAATGATGTTATTCTTTTCAATATCATTATACAGAAATATTGTCATGAATTTTATGTTGAAATTCTTATTTTTTCCGTCGGGGTTACTATTCACGTATACGGCACTATTCACAGAAAAATTAAATTTTCTTCTAGTTGTCCAAATTGCTTGTTAAGGTTACTATCTTTGATTGTATCCAAGTTTTGAGCTCTATTCTTGAATTTTGCTCCATAATTGATTATTACGAGGTATTTTTGAATTGGATATACTAAAATACGAATCCTTAGTATTTGTCTTTTATCTCACTGGATTCGTTTTTTTTAAAATATTTTTCATCATTCTCAGTCCTAAAAGGTGATGTAACTGAATATCTTTGGCCTGTAGAACAAAGATGAATGATTACTTGATGAATATCTTTGGCCTGTAGAGTAAAGATGAATGATTACCTGATGAATATCTTTGGCCTGTAGTGCAAAGATGACAGGTGTTGAGATGAATATGACCACTGGTGATACAAATGAATATCTTTGGCCTGTAGTGCAAAGATGAATATTTGATTCGAGATATTTATTGATTGATGTTACAGGGATAAAATATTGATGATGGACTTTTAAATCATAGAAGATAGTAGACTTGATTCTCTGCTTAACTCTTCTAATGATTTGTTATTTCCGCTGCGAATATTGATCTAAGATTTGTTGTCCATTATATTTTATCTGATTTATTGAAGGCTAACGATAATTTGTTTCCCATTATCTTAGTCATAATATTCTTTACTGAGCTAGTTGAGCTCACCCTTTTCATCTGTTGTCCTCTTCAGGAAATGAGAATGTTGCGGGAACTAGTCGGGGGACAGAGTGATGGTCCGAGTTAGAGCAGTAGTATTCCTCACTATTTCTGATAAATAGTGTGATAATAATTGTAATGAGGACTTAGTTTGAATCTTAATATTTTCTACATATTTGTATTGAGACTCACAGTTGTGTGGTCTTATTTTGCACGACCGTATGATATAAAGTTTGTATTTGAATTCTGTACCATGTATTTGGCGACTCAGAATAGGTTGGGTTGAATGGACCTATTCTGGGGGGCGTCACAGTTGGTATCAGAGCTTAGGGATATGATCTCTGGCGGAGATCGGGGAATAGAACTAGGAGGGGAGAGACGAGTAAATCCTTCGCTAGTGTGTCCTACCTAAGCTTATGTGGTATTTAATTGGTCAGTCGAAGCATAGGGTTAATATGTGATATGTTAATTTGTTTAATTAACCCTTGTTTTATGGCAGTATTTGAGAATGGCAGCTAAGAATGTTAACAACGAAGTGAATGAGACCGTGGAGACACCTTTAATCGTTAACCAGGAGAACGTGCAACAAGAAGGCAATGTTCATCCTGAAAATAACGCTGGTCAGACGATAAACGATGAGATGTTTAGAAGTTTTTTGCAGTTTATGCAAAATCAGACGAGGGAGACTCGTGTGCAACATACAGGTGGAGATAATAACAACACGCGAGCTGTCACTGCCAAGCAGTTCAAAGAATTGGGACCACCAGAGTTTCTGGGAAAGCCAGATCCGATAAAGGCGGAGACGTGGATTAAACAAATTACCAAGATATTTGATGTCTTGGGATGCACGGAGGAACAGAAGGTTCCATTCGCCACGTTTATGTTCTGTGGAGAGGCAGATTACTGGTGGGAATCCGTGAAGCGTACCCAGCCTGCCGCACTCCAGATGTCTTGGGAAGCGTTCCAAAAACTGTTCAATGACAAGTACTTTCCTGAAAGTATTCGTCATATGAAGGAAAGTAGAATTTATTAGACTCGAACAAAACAACATGACGGTATCCCAGTACGAGGCTAAGTTCGCGGAGCTGTCCAGGTTTGCACCTCATTTGGTGGAGAATGAGGAACGTATGACGCGGATGTTTCTAAGAGGTTTGAAACCCGAAATACGTCAATACCTCATTTCTCATAAATTTTCTTTATATTCGGATGTAGTAAATAGGGCCCAGTTATTAGAACGAGATAATGATTATGTTCAACCGAGGGACCACAACCAAGGTCGTACCGGTGGCAGCAGTCATCGGAGCAATGACAACCAGCAAGGAGGAAAGTATGACAGAAGAGGTAACCACTTCGGTGGTTATCGTGGCCATGATAGTAGAAGAAAGACGGGAGTATGCGACTTTGCATTGACTATCGGGAGTTGAACCATGTCACCATTAAGAATAGGTATCCGTTACCTTGTATTGATGACCTGTTCGACCAGTTGCAAGGAGTGCAATTCTTTTCAAAGATCGATCTTCGTTCTGGATATCATCAGTTGAAGATTAAAACTGAGGATATTCCAAAGACTGCTTTTAGAACACGGTACGGGCATTATGAGTTCTTAGTCATGTCTTTTGGATTGACTAATGCTCCTGCTGCTTTCATGGATATGATGAACCGTGTATTTAAGGAGTATTTAGATCAATTCGTTGTTGTCTTTATTGATGACATCCTCATCTATTCTAAAAGCCGTGAAGATCATGAACACCATTTGAAGTTGGTACTTCAAAAGCTTCGTGAGAACAAGCTATACGCCAAGCTGAAGAAATGCGAGTTTTGGCTTGAGGAAGTAGCATTCATTGGGCACGTGGTATCGAAACGTGGAGTATCTGTGGACCTGGCGAAGATTGAAGCAATACAAAGCTGGGAGCAACCTAAGTCGGTGACTGAAGTACGAAGCTTTCTGGGCTTAGCTGGTTATTATCGGAGATTCGTAGAGGGATTTTCTCGAATCGCTACTCCATTAACTCAGTTGACTCGGAAAGATACAAAATTCGTTTGGAGAGAGGAATGCGAGAAGAGCTTCCAAGAGCTCAAGAGGAGACTTATTTCGGCACCTGTTCTGACAATACCATCTGGTTCAGATGGATTTGTTATTTACAGCGATGCTTCGGGCAAAGGGTTAGGATGTGTTCTCATGCAACATGGGAAAGTCATAGCCTATGCCCGCGACAACTCAAAGAATATGAGAGGAATTATCCTACTTATGATCTAGAGTTGGCAGCAGTCGTTTTCGCGTTGAAGATCTGGAGACATTACTTGTACGGAGAGAAAGTGGAGATTTATACAGATCATAAGAGCCTTAAATATTTCTTCACTCAGAAGGAACTCAACATGCGGCAACGACGTTGGCTTGAGCTGTTTAAAGATTACGATCATACTATCCAATACCATCCTGGAAAAGCGAACGTAGTAGCTGACGCGTTGAGTAGAAGATCATATGTGGGAACGAGTGCGATGATGTCAAGTATATGCGTAGAACCAGCTTTGATTGATAAAGTTAAAGCTACTCAAGCTACGGATGCGGAGCTGATGAAGATGAAGAAGAAGGTGCAAGAAGGTGCAATTCCAGAAGCGAGAATCGATGAAGATGGAATACTTCGAGTCAACTCCAGACTTTGTGTTCCTAACGATTCCAACTTGAAGTATAGAATCATGATGGAGGCACACAACACACCGTTTGCGATCCATCCTGGGAGTACTAAAATGTATCGTGATCTTCGACATACATTTTGGTGGGGCAATATGAAGAGAGAGATAGCGGAGTTCATCTCGAGATGTTTAACTTGTCAACGTGTAAAGGCGGAGCATCAAGTGCCGAAGGGTCCATTGCAACCACTGGAGATTTCGAAATGGAAGTGGGAACACATTACGATGGATTTCGTTACGGGTCTTCCCAAGGTTTCTCAAGGCTTAGATGCGATTTGGGTTATTGTTGATAGATTAACCAAGTCTGCTCATTTCTTGCCGATACGAGAGACTTATTCCCTTGAACGTCTTGCTCATATGTACGTGAATGAGATTGTGAGGTTGCATGGCATGCCAGTATCCATAGTTTCGGATCGTGATCCCAGATTTACTTCACGATTTTGGATCAGTTTGAAGAAAGCTATGGGCACGAATTTACGATTCAGTTCGGCTTATCATCCTCAAACAGACGGACAATCGGAAAGGACTATCCAAACTCTTGAAGATCTATTGAGACTCTGTGTTCTAGACTTCAAAGGGAGTTGGGATAAGTACTTACCATTGGTGGAATTCTCCTACAACAACAGTTATCAGGCAAGTATAGGCGTAGCTCCATTCGAAGCGTTGTATAGGAGAAAGTGTCGTTCTCCAGTATGTTGGGATGAGGTGGGTGAAGCAACATTGTTGGGACCAGAGTTAGTACGTATGACTACAGAAAAGATCCAAATAATCCGACAACGTATACAAACAGCACAAGATCGACAAAAGAGTTATGCGGATCTTCATCGAAAGGATGTGGAATTTAATGTTGGAGACCATGTGTTATTACGTATTGCTCCATGGAAGGGAGTTACGAGGTTTGGGAAGAGAGGAAAGCTCAACCCACGATTCATTGGTCCATTTGAGATTCTTGACCGAATAGGAAATGTGGCCTATAGACTCGCTTTACCTCCAAGCATGTCTCGTGTTCATAACGTGTGTCACATATCCGTGTTACGTAAATATGTGAAGGATCCAAACCGCATTATTGAGTTAGAACCAGACGAGATAGCCGAAGATTTAACGTACGAGGAGGTACCTGTCAAGATCTTGGATAGGAAGGAGCATGTCCTACGCTCGAAAATTATACCTCAAGTTAAAGTTTTGTGGAGAAACCATGCAATTGAGGAAATGACCTGGGAGTTGGAATCGAAAATGAAAGCGAGGTATCCTCACCTTTTCGACATACCTGGTACGTACGTCAATTTCGAGGACGAAATTTCATAAGGAGGGGAGGTTGTAAGACCCCAACTTTTATGAATAAAGATTTAATTTTCTTTATATATTATTTCGAAACAGTAAGGTGTTGATTTGATAAATATGAAAGTTATGGGTGAAATGTGCAAATATTTTTAAAATGAGCAAGTGGTTATAAAATATTCTTGTTGTCGGGGAATATTCGTTTGGTCGTGGAATATTTTTGTTGTCAGGGAATATTCGTACGACGGCGCAGCTATTTGTGGGCCCCCACAACGGAATAACCGTCGGATATAGAAAGCGACAGAAATAACTTTTTTACAAAATAACAGCGTGGTTGTTACCGTTAGTACTGTTGAAATACCCGGTGGTTAAAATACAGTGATACACGGTGTTGCATAGTAGCACACGGTATTGCACAGTATTTCGAATTATTGAGTCTTTCGTGATAAGCCATTACTCAATTATTGTTACAGTAATTACTGTTCAATATTTTATATTATTGACTCAATAATTGCTACGTTGATATTTTATATTATTGACTCAATAATTGTTACATTGATATTTTATTGACTCAATAATTGCTACGTTGCCATTTTATATGATTGATTCAATAATGACTACAGTTGATATTTTGTAGTATTGATTCAATAATTGTCGTTGCACAGTATTTCACATTATCAACTCAATAATTCATATTATTTGAATAATATTATTAGATAGCATTATTGACAATGTCTAAGGAAGTTCTGTCTAGGAGGGGTTATTTAATTGCGCGCCAGTAAGGAGAAGTCCTTATCGGAAGGCCCCCTCTGTCCTGGGAACGACCTGGTTGTTAATATTATAGTTCTATAATATTATTTGTGAATAATTAATTATTGATTTATATGATAAGAAAATATTTATTTTGTGGATATTAAAGAAGGAATTGGCGCTGGTGAGTTTTTATCAGTATTTTGGTATGAGAAATCATCTGTTTTTGGATTTCGGATAATTTATGTTTGGAATTTGGAAAAATTTCCTTCTGCAAAGTTGTAGAGAATTAAATTTCCTATGGAAGGACATAGAATTTGTATTTTTCTGACTAAGGGGCTATTTGTTATGAATTATTGAAGTTTCGGAAAATATATATATTATTTAATGGGTGGGCCCCACTTTTGTTGTTGGTTGAAAAATCTGATTTTTTTGGTAGCAGCCGGCGGCTGGAGAATTTTAAAAATAATAATATTATTTTATTATTTTAGTCTTCTTTGGCATTCTAAGCTTTTCCTATAAATAGGGTGCTTAGGTTAGAATTGAAAATCACACCAGAATCAGAAGTTTTCTCTCTCTATAATATCGAGCGTATTTTTGTGAGTATTTCAATACTTTGAGTATTAGTATTCAGCGCAAGTTTCTTTCGGTATTATATCCGATATTCCAGTCAGAGGTACTATCTTTTTGAGGTAAGGGATGTTATTTTCTTTCGTAAATGATGTTATTCTTTTCAATATCATTATACAGAAATATTGTCATGGATTTTATGTTGAAATTCTTATTTTTTTTCCGTCGGAGTTACTATTCATGTATACGGCACTATTCACGTATACAGCACTATTCACGGAAAAATTAAATTTTCTTCTATTTGTCCAAATTGCTTGTTAAGGTTACTATCTTTGATTGTATCCAAGTTTTGAGCTCTATTCTTGAATTTTGCTCCATAATTGATTATTACGAGGTATTTTTGAATTGAATATACTAAAATACGAATCCTTAGTCTTTGTCTTTTATCTCACTGGATTCGTTTTTTTAAAATATTTTTCATCATTCTCAGTCCTAAAAGGTGATGTAACTGAATATCTTTGGCCTGTAGAGCAAAGATGAATGATTATTTGATGAATATCTTTGGCCTGTAGAGCAAAGATGAATGATTACCTGATGAATATCTTTGGCCTGTAGTGCAAAGATGACAGGTGTTGAGATGAATATGACCACTGATGATACAAATGAATATCTTTGGCCTGTAGTGCAAAGATGAATATTTGATTCGAGATGTTTATTGATTGATGTTACAGGGATAAAATATTGATGATGGACTTTTAAATCATAGAAGATAGTAGACTTGATTCTCTGCTTAACTCTTCTAATGATTTGTTATTTCCGCTGCGAATATTGATCTAAGATTTGTTGTCCATTATATTTTATCTGATTTATTGAAGACTAACGATAATTTGTTTCCCATTATCTTAGTCATAATATTCTTTACTGAGCTAGTTGAGCTCACCCTTTTCATCTGTTGTCCTCTTCAGGAAATGAGAATGTTGCGGGAACTAGTCGGGGGACAGAGTGATGGTCCGAGTTAGAGCAGTAGTATTCCTCACTATTTCTGATAAATAGTGTGATAATAATTGTAATGAGGACTTAGTTTGAATCTTAATATTTTCTACATATTTGTATTGAGACTCACAGTTGTGTGGTCTTATTTTGCACGACCGTATGATATAAAGTTTGTATTTAAATTCTGTACCATGTATTTGGCGACTCAGAATGGGTTGGGTTGAATGGACCTATTCTGGGGGGCATCCCACTTATGATCCGTATAAATCTCCACTTTCTCCCCGTACAGGTAGTGTCTCCAGATCTTCAACGCGAAAACGACTGCTGCCAACTCTAGATCATGAGTAGGATAATTCCTCTCATATTTTTTGAGTTATCGCGAGGCATAGGCTATGACTTTCCCATGTTGCATGAGAACACATCCTAACCCTTTGCCCGAAGCATAGCTGTAAATAACAAATCCATCCGAACCAGATGGTATTGTCAGAACAGGTGCCGAAATAAGTCTCCTCTTGAGCTCTTGGAAGCTCTTCTCGCATTCCTCTCTCCAAACGAATTTCGTATCTTTTCGAGTCAACTGAGTTAATGGAGTAGCGATTCGAGAAAATCCCTCTACGAATCTCCGATAATAACCAGCTAAGCCCAGAAAGCTTCGTACTTCGGTCACCGACTTAGGTTGCTCCCAGCTTTGTATTGCTTCAATCTTCGCCGGGTCCACAGATACTCCACGTTTCGATACCACGTGCCCAAGGAATGCTACTTCCTCAAGCCAGAACTCACATTTCTTCAGCTTAGCATATAGCTTGTTCTCACGAAGCTTTTGAAGTACTAACTTCAAATGGTGTTCATGATCTTCACGGCTTTTAGAATAGATGAGGATGTCATCAATAAAGATAACAACAAATTGATCCAAATACTCCTTAAATACACGGTTCATCATATCCATGAAAGCAGTAGGAGCATTAGTCAATCTAAAAGACATGACTAAGAACTCATAATGCCCGTACCGTGTTATGAAAGCAGTCTTTGGAATATCCTCAGTTTTAATCTTCAACTGATGATATCCAGAACGAAGATCGATCTTTGAAAAGAATTGCGCTCCTTGCAACTGGTCGAACAGGTCATCAATACGAGGTAACGGATACCTATTCTTGATGGTGACATGGTTCAACTCCCGATAGTCAATGCAAAGTCGCATACTCCCGTCTTTCTTCTTTACGAATAAAACAGGAGCACCCCAAGGAGACGTATTAGGACGAATAAAACCGATATCTAACAACTCTTGTAATTGGATCTTTAACTCCTGAAGTTCAATAGGAGCCATTCGATATGGGGTTTTAGAAATGGGCTTTGTACCGGGCTCAAGGTCAATAAAGAATTCAACTTCACGTTCTGGGGGTAGACCGGGAAGTTCTTCGGGAAATACATCAGGGAACTCATTAACAACGGAAATATTATTCAAATCTATTCTGGTTTAGATCAGTGACATGAGCTAAGAAAGCTTGACATCCGTTTTTCAATAAACGAATAGCCTTGGGATTTGAAATGATATTGACTGATTTTAGTGGTTTGGTGGTTTGAATTCGCACAACAGGTTGATTAGGAATATGAAAACTAACAACCTTACGAAAATAATCAATTTTGACATGGTAAGTGGTTAACCAGTCAATTCCTAAAATCACATCAAATGCAAGTATTTTCAAAGATATAAGATCAACAGGTAAGGTAAGGGTACCAATCTGAATCAAGCAAGATTTGTAAACTGTAGATGTAACAAAGGTTTCTCCTAACGGAGTTTCAACAGATAAGTCAAAGTCTAATTTATCGGAAGTCAAGTTCAAACGTTGAGCACAAGCAGGTGAAATAAAGGAATGGGTAGCACCGGTTTCTAACAAGGTATAAACTTCGCAAGAGTTTATGATCAGCTTACCCGTAATCACCTCGTGTGGATTTCTGGCGTTTTGGGCTGTCACAACAAACGCTCTTCCAGGAATCACCGACTTTGACTTGTCTGCAACTGCCTTTGGAATCACCACCCCCGCTGAACTTGGTTTCGCAACAGGACAATCTCGAGCTATATGTCCTTCTTTTCCACAGTTATAGCATCCTTTGAACTGTTGTGGGCAGTTTGGGCTGATATGTCCCTCTTTCCCGCATTTAAAGCATACGACCGGTGGTCGTTCTCCTCCCCTCGAAACAGTTGATGCTGGTGCTGATGTCGACGTCTTCACGTTTTCATTGTTATACCTTCTCTTCTTGAAATCTCCTCCGATTCGCTTCTTTTACTATCATGGCCACGATAACCACCGGAGTGGCTACCGCTGCTGTCATACTTTCCTCCTCGCTGGTTGTCATTGCTCCGATGACTGCTGCCACCGGTACGACCTTGGTTGTGGTCCCTCGGTTGAACATAATCATTATCTCGTTCTAATAACTGGTCCCTGTTTACTACATCCGAATATAAAGAAAATTTATGAGAAATGAGGTATTGACGTATTTCGGGTTTCAAACCTCTTAGAAACATCCGCGTCATACGTTCCTCATTCTCCACCAAATGAGGTGCAAACCTGGACAGCTCCGCGAACTTAGCCTCGTACTGGGATACCGTCATGTTGTTTTGCTCGAGTCTGATAAACTCTACTTCCTTCATATGACGAATACTTTCAGGAAAGTACTTGTCATTAAACAGTTTTTGGAACGCTTCCCAAGACATCTTAAGTGCGACAGGCTGGGTACGTTTCACAGATTCCCACCAGTAATCTGCCTCTCCACGGAACATAAACGTGGCGAATGGAACCTTCTGTTCCTCCGTGCATCCCAAGACATCAAATATCTTGGTAATTTGTTTAATCCACGTCTCCGCCTTTATCGGATCTGGCTTTCCCAGAAACTCTGGTGGTCCCAATTCTTTGAACTGCTTGGCAGTGACAGCTCGCGTGTTGTTATTATCTCCACCTGTATGTTGCACACGAGTCTCCCTCGTCTGATTTTGCATAAACTGCAAAAAACTTCTAAACATCTCATCGTTTATCGTCTGACCAGCGTTATTTTCAGGATGAACATTGCCTTCTTGTTGCACGTTCTCCTGGTTAACGATTAAAGGTGTCTCCACGGTCTCATTCACTTCGTTGTTAACATTCTCAGCTGCCATTCTCAAATACTGCCATAAAACAAGGGTTAATTAAACAAATTAACATATCACATATTAACCCTATGCTTCGACTGACCAATTAAATACCACATAAGCTTAGGTAGGACACACTAGCGAAGGATTTACTCGTCTCTCCCCTCCTAGTTCTATTCCCCGATCTCCCCCAGAGATCATATCCCTAAGCTCTGATACCAACTGTGACGCCCCCAGAATAGGTCCAGTCAACCCAACCTATTCTGAGTCGCCAAATACATGGTACAGAATTCAAATACAAACTTTATATCATACGGTCGTGCAAAATACGACCACACAACTGTGAGTGTCAATACAAATATGTAGAAAATATTAAGATTCAAACTAAGTCCTCATTACAATTATTATCACACTATTTATCAGAAATAGTGAGGACTACTACTGTTCTAACTCGGACCATCACTCTGTCCCCCGACTAGTTCCCGCAACATTCTCATTTCCTGAAGAGGACAACAGATGAAAATGGTGAGCTCAACTAGCTCACTAAAGAATATTATGACTAAGATAATAGAAAATAAATTATCGTTAGCCTTCAATAAATCAGATAAAATATAATGGACAACCAATCTTAGATCAATATTCGCAGCGAAAATAACAATTCATTAGAAGAGTTAAGCAGAGAATCAAGTCTACTATCTTCTATGATTTAAAAGTCCATCATCAATATTTTATCCCTGTAACATCAATCAATATACATCTCGAATCAATATTCATCTTTGCACTACAGGCCAAAGATATTCATTTGTATCATCAGTGGTCATGTTCATCTCAACACCTGTCATCCTTGCACTACGGCCAAAGATATTCATCAGGTAATCATTCATCTTTGCTCTACAGGCCAAAGATATTCATCAAGTAATCATTCATCTTTGTTCTACAGGCCAAAGATATTCAGTTACATCACCTTTTAGGACTGAGAATGATGAAAAATATTTAAAAAAAATGAATCCAGTGAGATAAAAGACAAAGACTAAGGATTCGTATTTTAGTATATCCAATTCAAAAATACCTCGTAATAATCAATTATGGAGCAAAATTCAAGAATAGAGCTCAAAACTTGGATACAATCAAAGATAGTAACCTTAACAAGCAATTTAGACAAATAGAAGAAAATTTAATTTTTCTGTGAATAGTGCCGTATACGTGAATAGTAACTCCGACGGAAAAAACAAGAATTTCAACATAAAATCCATGACAATATTTCTGTATAATGATATTGAAAAGAATAACATCATTTACGAAAGAAAATAACATCCCTTACCTCAAAAAGATAGTACCTCTGACTGGAATATCGGATATAATACCGAAGGAAACTTGCACTGAATACTAATACTTAAAGTATAAAAATACTCACAAAAATACGCTCGATATTATAGAGAGAGAAAACTTCTGATTCTGGTGTGATTTTCAATTATAACCTAAGCACCCTATTTATAGGAAAAGCTTAGGATGCCAAAGGAGACTAAAATAATAAAATAATATTATTTTCAAAAACATTTCCGCCGCCTGGCGGCTTTTCAAAAATTTGAATTTTCAACAAAAGTGGGGCCCACCCATTAAAAAATATATATTTTCCGAAACTTCAATAATTCATAACAAATAGCCCCTTTGTCAGAAAAATACAAATTCTATGTCCTTCCATAGGAAATTTAATTCTCTACAACTTTGCAGAAGGAAGTTTTTCCAAATTCCAAACATAAATTATCCAGAATCCATAAACAGATGATTTCTCACACCAAAATATTGATAAAACTCATCAGCGCCAATTCCTTCTTTAATATCCACAAAATAAATATTTCTTTATCATATAAATCAATAATTAATTATTCACAGATAATATTACAGAACTACAATATTGACAACCAGGTCGTTCCCAGGAAAGAGGGGGCCTTCCGATAAGGACTTCTCCTTACTGGCGCGCAATTAAATAACCTCTCCTAGACAGAACTTCCTTAGACATTGTCAATAATGCTATCTAATAATATTATTCAAATAATATGAATTATTGAGTTGATAATGTGAAATACTGTGCAGCGACAATTATTGAATCAATATTACAAAATATCAACTGTAGCCATTATTGAATCAATCATATAAAATGGCAACGTAGCAATTATTAAGTCAATAAAATATCAATGTAACAATTATTGAGTCAATAATATAAAATATCAACGTAGCAATTATTGAGTCAATAATATAAAATATTGAACAGTAATTACTGTAACAATAATTGAGTAATGGCTTCTCACGTAAGGCTCAATAATTCAAAATACTGTGCAATACCGTGTGCTACTGTGCAACATCGCGTATCACTGTATTTTAACCACCGGGTATTTCAACAGTACTAACGGTAACAACCACGCCGTTATTTTGTAAAAAAGTTATTTCTGTCGCTTTCTATATCCGACAGTTATTCCGTTGTGGGGGCCCACAAATAGCTGCGCCGTCGTACGAATATTCCCCGACAACAAGAATATTCCACGACCAAACGAATATTCCCCGACAACAAGAATATTTTATAACCACTTGCTCATTTTAAAAATGTTTGCATATTTCACCCATAACTTTCATATTTATCAAATCAACACCTTACTATTTCGAAATAATATATAAAGAAAATTAAATCTTTATTCATAAAAATTGGGGTCTTACAACTTGAGCATAGAGGAGTTTACTAAGACTCGAACCCATGTTAATGGGGACTTATGTCCGGCTTCTTACCACTAAGCCATCATCTCAAGTGATGATAAAATACAATAATATAAATATATACACATTTATCATAACTTATTCGTTACTTATGTGTTTACATCCCGACACCTCTTACTAACACTTTAAAAATATTTAAAATATTATTCTGATTTTTTCAAACAACTTTCACATCTTTCGGATTATCCGACAATTTTTTATAATTATTTTTATTTATAACAACTATCATTTAATAGCTTCAAAATAGAAATACTAACTCCATATACTTTTATATCTTTAAAACGTGATCAATATTAATCTTATATTATTATAAGATTTTTCAGTAAATTTCATAATTTTTCACCATTCATAGAATTTTCTATGAATTTCCTCTATTTTTAAACTAACTATAAATAACTTAAAAATACAAGAAAATATTTCTGTTATTCAATAATTTTCAAAACTGTCCAGAGATTATAAAATAATATTATAGGATTTTTCACCAAGTTTCATAGTTAATATACCAAAACTTATAAGTTAATAACAAAACTTAAAAAACCCATATGTGACAATTTATTTTAAAAACATCAGTCCACTGTTATAGTATTATCACCATTAACCAAAATTTAACTATCAATTTAATTAATTTTAACAGAAACTAGACTTCAAATACTCCAATTTAGCCTCAAGAATCACCCAAGTCAGATTTAAAATCATTAAGTTATACATTTTTAGTCATTAAGGCAAGTTGCTGAAAATTCTGCTATAAAAATTCTGAATCAGTCACCTCTTAAAATTCATAACAAATCATACATTAATCTTTAACGGTTCAAAATTTGTGGACATATACTTCACTTATATATGTATAACATATCCAAAAATTTAAACGATCCAACGGTCGGATTAAGAATTATAATTCACGCAATAAAGCTTAAGAAATTGATTTTTCGGACTATAAGTTCTTCGGACCAGTTTCATTCAAACAGTCACCACGAAAAATTCACAAGAAATTTTTTGGGTGATTCCAATTTCTGTAATTAGCTTACTTCCAGAGCTTTCTTTTGATATAAATCTCATCTCCTAACTCATTATACACAAAGAGTTATAGATAGTACAAAATCAAGTAGTAAACTAATTTTTCTGAAAATTTTCAGATTTTGTTTTTCTTTGATTTCTTGATTTCTCTCATTTGATTCATGTTTATGCAAGTTTAAATCATTCAATACATACATAAATATATACTCAATAAAATTTATAAATCTAAGAATAAATCAAAGATTTTAAAAATACATTTTTAATTTCCTCTTCATTTCTCATTCTTCTTCACCATCTTCTTCTTCCTTCTCTTCATAACCTCCTCTCTCTCTTCCTTCTCTTCCCACACTCTCTAATTTTTCAGATGTTTCCCGTGAGTGGAAGTGAGAATGGAGGAAGTCTCCTTCTTATTTCATTTTTCTTTCCTTTTTGTTTCTTTCTCTTTCTTTCTCTTTTCTCTCTCCCTCTTTTCTCCTTCTTTTTCTTTCTTTTCTTCCTTTCCTTTCTTTCCCTTATTTTCTTTGTCTCCCACATTTCCTTGTCCCTCCGTAATACTTCTCACTCAGCCTCCCACATGGGCTGTTCTTCCAAAAAAATTATTTCCGTTCCTCTTTTATTAACTCACTTATTCAATTTAATTATTCTTTTGACCAGTTATCAAATTAACATTTTAAAACTTTAAAATATTAATCATAAATTAAATTAGATTTTTATTTCATAAAAGGCGGGATCTTACAAAAGCTTCATACCAATGTAACTAAACCTTCATACCAAAGTAACCAATCCACCTCCACACCTGCAGTTTTTTTATAGTGCAGTTGGTAGCCAAACCTTTATACCAAGGTAACCAAACCTTTATACTAAGGTAATCAAACCTTCATACTAAGGTAACTAATCCACCTCCACACCTGCAGTTTTTTCATAGTGCAGTTGGTAGCCAAACCTTCATACCAAGGTAACCAATTTAGTTTTATTAAGTTACTAATTTATTTTGAATGTGATGCAGTTGGTAGCCAAACCTTCATGCAGTTAGTAGCCAAACCTTCATACCAAGGTAACCAATTCAGTTTTATTAGGTTACCAATTTATTTTGAATGTGATGCAGTTGGTAGCCAAATCTTCATGCAGTTGGTTGCCAAACCTTTAGACCAAGGTAACTAATTCAGTTTTATTAGGTTACCAATTTATTTTGAATGTGATGTAGTTGGTAGCCAAACCTTCATACAAAGGTAACCATTTTAGTTTTTGTGGGTAACCAAATCGTCAAAAAAAAAATCAGAACAGTAACTTAGGTAATTTAGGAGATTCGCGGCGGAGGAGGATAATGAAGGGGAGGAGAGGGCGATGTAGCGGCGGCGCAACCAAGAACTTCCGGAGATTCACGACGGAGGAGGATGATGAAGGGGAGGCAGATGAAAAGAATGATGAAGGGGAGGCGGATGAAGAGAATGATGAAGGGGAGGAGGCGGCGCAACCAAGGACTTCCGGAGATTCGCGGCGGAGGAGGATGATGAAAAGAATGATGAAGGGGAGGTGGCAGAGGAGGATGATGAAGGGGAGGCGGAGATTCACGGCGGATGCGGTGATGAAGAGAATGAGGAGGCGACGGAGGAAGATGATGAGGGAAATGAAGATTAGGATAGAGAAGATAATTTTTTGTCTTTCCCTCCTTTTGATTTGAATTTTGAATTATGGATTTATTTTTGTTGTTAGATCCCAAAGATTTGAATTTGAATTATTAATTATGGCGGTTATTTCTCTTTGATTTTAGGTTTTCTTATTAATGTGAAATTGAATGGTTTGAATTTGTTGCACTCTTTTTGTAATTATTTTTTGGATGTACTAATGGTGTAATTACTTTATAATTGTTGTATATTTCTGTAAAGAACCCTTAATCTATTCGTCAGACTAATCGTGTTATTTGTGTTCATTCTTCCGATTCAATCCTTATTAATTAGGCTTATACTCCCATCAGTTTTTTAATGTGGTCCAGGACAACGAGATTTTACCCTCTTCTTAATTGGGCTCACACTCTCTTATTGTTAAGTCCTAAAAAGTTAAAAAATAATAAGGTTTTAAAAAGGACGGTCCGGATCTTAAACTTACCCTTTATTCAACATACTTTGTTTACCCTCCTTTAGCGACGGACCGGGCGACGGTTTGGTCTGTCGCTATATATACAACTGTCTTTTTACGTTTTAGCTTTTAGCGACAGACAACATATAACGACGGACAACATATAGACCACAGTTGTGTCGCTCGGTCCGTCGCTATAAAGGGATAAGCAAGGTATGTTGGATAAATGGTAAGGTTAAGATCCAGACCGTTTTAAAGGATATGTCTAGTAAAAGTCCTATACTTTATCATTTGGGTAAGTTCTGCCCTTGAACTCCCAATCTCCTATATATAATGTTAGATGGCCATAAGATAATTGTTAGAGGTTCTTTTTTAACCTATAAATTTGGGAATAGACAATTACTCCCCCGAAAGATATTTTAAAATACAATGTTGATCCATTTGGCCGGATCCGATCACGTTTTGACCAGAACTTGTTATGTGCAGGTCACATGCGTACGTACATCTATACAATTGGTTTTTTTTTTCTTCTTCTTTTTTTAATGTACAATTTGTTTTTTAAACACATAGTAATGCAAGTTACTTTAAAATATAACAAAAACATAATTTGAACGAACAAAATTCACCTTCAATTGCTATCTATATACGCATGTGAACCTGCATATGACAAGTTCTGGTCAAAAATTAGTTTGATCCGGGCAAAGGAAACATTGTCTTTAAAAAATATATTCGAGGGGTCAATCGTCTAATCCCAAACTCGAAGGTTAAAAATAAAATATTTGCCAACTTAAGGGGACATTTTATCAGTACCCCATAAAGATAAAATGGCAACTCATCTGGTTTTATGGGATAAACAGTGCAAATCATAAAAAGGGTGGATTAGCAAAAAGGAAATTATTAAAAAGCTAAATCGACAGCTCTTAAACTAAGCAGAGATCCTTTCATATCTATATTCCTTTTCTAGCTAATCCCTCATGACTAAGTACGCTAATTAATACTATTTGTTTCTGTGGTACAATTAGCGCTATTGGCTAAAGATTTAGTTATATATCCAAAACTGAAAACACAAAAAATGTAGGGAATTTGTACTAGAGAAACGAAAATAGTTTTAACTAACCCCACCCATGTTGGATGAATGGACAAATGAACACCATGATCATTTGCTAGATAAAATTCATCCACTTTGTTTTGTTTGGTTGTTTCAATCTTTGAAAGTGATGTCCTAATTGGTTGTAACACCCCGAACCTACTACATGTTCAAAGTGTTACACGTCATAAGCCCAAAAGATCGCAAGACAATAATATTAATTGCGCGCAACCCAAACAAAATAATTCAACAATAATCTTAAATTAAACCGAACAATAAACATCTTTTAATCCAATTTAAATGAAGTACCACCAAATACCAAAATCATAAAAATGGAGTCGCAGTTCCCCAAAGGCCAAAACTAAAGGTTTTATTAACATTCAACAACTAAAAGAAATAACATCCTAAACTAAATTTCAGTTGTCCAAAGCGTATCAAATAAGTGCTGAGCTATCAACGATGGGACCGGTAAAAATTTGTAAGGGTGAGTGATGAAGCCTAGCAAGTGACAATTCTTACTACTTAAGTGGATCAAGTATAATTTGCAAAACACCTTTTTTGAAATTCGTTTTGTTAGGTAACAATAGTAAATATATTTTTCAAACCTAAAACGGATAATAACAAAACAAATTTCACATTCAAAAATGATTTCAATGTATACAATATATCTTTTAATCAATAGCCTTAGAGACTAAGGTTACAATATCCTTGTAACACAACCCAAAAGTTCGATAACGTCAATGAGCACACACCTACTAAGGTATATAATATGCACGCTCCTCGAAGGGCATCTAAAAGATGGACGTCTTAGTAGGTATTAAATTAGCTCCGGAACTAAACGTAATCAATAACGGGTTATATACATAGTCAGATTGAGGATTTCAAAACATTTTCTCTAATTATCGATATTCGATATTTTTTTCACAGTTTAAAATCATATAATTTCATTTCACAGTTTAAAAATAAATACTTGATGCGAATTTAGAAATAAAAGAACATAACAGTTTAATTTAAATGGAAGCCTTAAATAAAACATAACAAATTTTGAAACTATACATTTAGGCATCTGAGTAATTACTAACGTATACATAAAAATAAAGGATAATTTAAAAAAACACTAAGTAGTTCGGAAAGCCACTTACAGTACAAGCACCCAAAAGATTAATCTCTTGATACAAAATGTCGCTTGAACCAGAGAGTTAATTACCACTTCACTTCTAATTAGAGTTTTAATCATTAATCATAAATCTTAAACATCTAATTCCCAAATCTGTTCAAATATCATCAAGACCTCAGGTCACTATTTCTGCCAAAAATCCATCATATTTAACTTATTTTCTAAATCTAAAACTATAAATAAAATTTAGATTTCAAATACTCCAATTTAGCCTCAAGAATCACTCAAATCAGGTTTAAAATCATTAAGGTATATATTTTTAAATATTAGAAATATTTGCAAAAAATTCTGCTACAAAAATTCTAGATCAACCACTTCTTAAAAATTTATAACAAATCATTCGTTAATCTTTAACGGTTCAAAATTGGTAAACACATTTCCAACTTATATATGTATAACATATTCAAAAATTATAACGATCCAACGGTCGGATTAAGAGATATCACCCACTCAATATACCTTAAAATATAAAAATTGATTTTCAGATTTTAACGTTTACATTCAATCAAATTATATTCCTTTATATAAATTCATCTTTTCTGTCCAATTATCATGATATCTAATTCAATGTCTATATTTTATTTAAAAACAATCTCAAATTTAAAACCCTCATAATTAAACTTAAAATCAAAATATAAAAAATATTTACCTCCCTTGTTCGTATTTCTTCAATACGCAACAATAAATAATTTGACTTTTGGGGTTTTTAGAGTCTTCAAAATCTCTTCATGTCTTCACAGAAACTGTAGCTCTCGAAAAGATATACGAAATAAGCTCAAGAATCACTCGATTCAGAGTTAATATGACTAAGTTACAAAATTTCAAAATTAGGGCTGAAAATAGTGGCGAGAATTGAGACAAGTTAAGGTTTTTTTAGCAATTTAAGGCATGAAGATGGCGTCAAATAACTTATCTTCCTCTTTCAAAATTGTAGAAGACGAAAAACTGAAGAAATAGGCTTTGAATTCACTCAATTCTGATATCGGATGAATTAATTATGATATTTCTAATAGGCTGTCGTGCGTATAAATATTAAACTCGAGAATTCAACTAATCAAATTAGAATATGATTAGCATTACATCTTTACTATTTAAATATAACAAGAAAACAATCGGAGCTACCAAAACCCTAATAGACTCTTCAATTTTAATTAATTCAATTAGCTATTAAAAGAATTTAATTTTCCAAGTGAGAAAAAAAATAACTTACCTTTTCTAATTCAATCACGCCTTTAAGAAATTTTAAATTAATATTTACTTATTAACAAAAATATGAGTTATTACATTGGTCCTCTTGTAAGGGCTAGCAATGGTCTAATTGTGCTTTCAGAACCAGAACTTGTGTATTTTTAGAAACTGCCCACCCTCACAAATCTGTCTTGCCCTGCCCAAGCCCAAGTCCAAGTCCAGCCCTACCAAGCAAATCTCCAAACAAATCCTTTAACAATAAACATTACTCCATCAGTTCCAAAATAATTGCTCAGTTTTGACTATTTTAGTCAAATTAACTATTTTTTGTACCATTTTTGCCAAAATATCGGTGAAGAGATTATAACAAAAAAAAATATACAATTTACTACTAATACCAATTTTTATAATATTAAAAATATATTTATACATGCTTAATTATTAATTTTAAAAATAGTCAATTTGACTAAAAAAAGTCAAAACTGAGCAATTATTTTGGGACGGAGGAAGTATTTGAAATTAGTCCCCATACTTTTACAGGCTTATATTTTGGAGCCCCCACTTTTTTTGTTGCCTATTATTTTGACCCCACCATTTCACCAAACCATCACTCACAGCCACCTGATCTCCATCACACTTATTGCATTGCTATCACTTTAGCAAACACCATAAGAGAACCATTCTAAGCCACTACTTTGAAATTCACACACACACACACACACAAAATGTATAGAGAGAGGGACTATACAGCACCAGTGGGGAATAAACCCAACACCCTTTGAAAATTGTAATGTTCTTAATAATACCTAATTAAAAATATTAAAAACATAAAACAAAAAAGACAAGATAATGACTTCTCAGCTGGAAAGGAAAAAAAAAGTGATATAGCATTATAGCAAAGCAAAAAACATATATAAACTTGGAGAAGGAAATGCTGCAAGCTATATATATTAATTATAAGTCCTGATAAGAAGCCTACATAAACTTGGGGTCATGAAAGCTTGTTAACTAGACAATACATTTACACAGCCTTCTTACACACACACACACACACACACACAAAACAAAACTCTTACATTCCAATGGAACCAAAACACTAGAAACCTATATTTTTGAACAAAGAAGTAGAGAGCTGAAAAGTGAAAAGTAGCATATTTTTGGCTGCCGGACGGACAGGAAGAGTCTCAAATCTCATAGGTCATAAGGAGGACGAGGGCTCCTGGATCCAATCCCAGTTGCCTTCTCGTAAGTTTCCGATGCAGTCCTTCTACGAAACCGAAAGGACCCTCCTCCTCCTCCTCCTGAAAAAACATGTTGTTAGATAACACTCGCTCGCTGTCTTATCTTATGTAGTGTTGTCAAGGACTCAAGTGTAATGTATTTATTTATATTCAATTAATTTTGTAAATAGATAAAAAATACTCGACACCAATATCATATATGAGATTACGTTGAGACAATTAAAAGATAATATAAGAATGAAAAAAGACATTTGAATTCAAGCAAGTTATTATCGAGTAATGTTGACGCTCCAATATTGACTAGTTAAACATATATGATGAACTGGTCCATATTGAAAGTTGCCCCACTGCAGAAAATTACAATCCATTATTGATAAGAAATTTCCAACCAAAAAAAGTCTTAAGGATGCATACCTATGTAGATAGTGACAAGGACATGAATATTATCTTTTTTCTACCCAAGCTACATACTTACTACCATTGAATTCAATAATATACTAACTAATCAAATATTATAAATGTCATTTTCTAATGATGCAGATTGCAGACATAAATAATTGCATCCAACCCACCTAACCTTTCCTATTGCATTATCTAATATCCACCCAACAAATAGACAACACCTTCAAACGACCATATTACCCTTGTGAAATGTGAATATTCAAGTTTCTTCTAGACCAGGACTAAGCACTATTTTTTTTAAGCTCCACTTTTTGGGGAGTACAATATCATCTCATTGGAAGAGGAAGAATAAAATTCACAAACAAGCCTCATATAGATGAGGATAGGGTTGAGCAAGAAACCGAAATCGGCACCGAAACCGACCAAATCGCACCGATTGAGTCGCACCAATGGTTTTGGCATATATATGGCAGCGTTAGAATGAGTAAAAAACTGCATGTACGATTTGGGTGCAGTTTAGGAAGGCTCCCGCACCGCTCAAGTCACACTGCACCACTCTTATATATTATATTTTTTTAAAAGTTATATAGGCCATTAATATATATATATATATATATATATATATATATATAATATATATACCAAATATTAAAGAAGAAGGTTGTTTTCTCTTGTAGATTCTCCTCTTGTAGATTCATTACTAGGATGATTTCATGGAGACTTGAGTTTGTCGAGGAATTCTAATTCCTACAAATAAATTAAATTTTTTTAATTATGCTATGCACTTTTAAACTTTTTGTTTGTGGCTAAAAATATTTTTAATTGAATTGCAATGGTTTGAGCAATGTTAAAGCAATCATGAGTAACAAATTTCAAACCTAAAACTTGTTGCTTGATGTTATTATATTAATGTCTTGTATGGTTTCTTCTACATGAAGATGAATTTAATGTATCAAATATTATTGTTGACTATGTCAATTAGTTTTAGAATCAAAACCGAACCAAATGAAACATATTGCAAGCTTCAAAACCACACCACACCAATCACAAGTGGTGTCATGTGCGGTTAATTTTAGAATTACTAAACCGCACCCAAGCGGTTTCATATGCGGTTTGGACTTCTAACTGCACCATGCTCTACGCTAGAGGAGAAGACACACTTCGTATGAAAGAAATAAACTCACCAAGTGAGAATCAAATCTGAGACCTAAGTCACAATCAGTTTTAACTATTATACTAAGACCTCATCTGCCAATTCTGAACTAACAGAACAAAAACAATGTCAATATGTGATCTCCACTATTTAAATTAGTAGTAAGATTTATGGTTTAGTGTATGTGCTTTCTTTGTTAATCACAAATGTTAATGTGAAGTTAGTGCACCTAGACTCTGTTAAGTCACAACTGTTAATGAGAGAACTCCAAAGTCTTTGGATCATTTACAAGTCCAAATATTGTCCGTCTAAAAAAACTTGTTTCAAACGCAATTTATTTAACTCAAAATCGTGACATTTAAAAAAAATCCCACAAGTATTTTTGCAATTACATATGGGCAAATCGGAGAACACAAAAAGAGCAATCAAGCTTACCGGAAAGAGGGGATACCGGAGGTGTAGACCCAGCTGGCGATGCCGGCGGCGTTCCATTCTGATCTCCCAGCGTTGGTGGTTTTAATATCATGATACTTCGTGTCACTCTCACTGGATTTTCCGTCGCATTAGCATTTCCACCATCTGATTCTGTATAAAAAAACAATAAAATCGTTCAGAAAGGAACAAAAATAAGCCCTTTAGATAACCAACACCAGAATTAAAATTATTATGATTCTGAACCTACACAAGTTTAATATCCAAAATAATAAAAATCAAAATAAAAAAATAAAAATAATATTTTAGTTTTATACATAGAAATTACTATAGTATAAACTACAATTAGCTGAAATAATTCTCATTGGAGTTTATCAACAGTTCATAAGCACTTCTCATATAAGCACTTTTAAGAAAAAGTCGTTATTATAAGCTCTGATAGTTATAATATTTGATTGTACAGACTCTTAAATTTATGATTATGTAGTTTGGGTTAACAGCACCACTGGCGTAATTTAGCAACAAAGGCGTACCCTTGCCGGGGTTATTAGATCGGAAACCCAAGGATGACTGTTTTCTGAGCTTTCCTAGGCCACTTTCCGGTCGGGGACCGGCGACGGTGTCGTCCCAGAGCTGGTCGAGTAAGCTCATGGCGCAGTTTAGTGGACTGTATACGGAAACCTTAACGTACGCAAAAAATAAGAGGGGTAGTGAAATTGGAATGGCGCGAGGGATATTTATGGACGAAATTGGGCGTTAAGGGTCGAACAACTTTGCAGGGGATTAGATTGAATGATGCCCGTTGATTTTGATCTGATGATATAAGATGACGTGTACGGTGGATGTAGAAGCACGTAACGTTAAGTTTGTGGATCTCTATGGTTGAGATTGCCACGTGGCTATTTGAAGGAAGGTGAGAAGGAAACTCAGTTAATGGTTAATTGATATTTTTACATGTTACTACTTATGTCAAATAGATTATGGGGAAATATCAATTTTTTATGTGAAAATATCAGTTCTCTAGTATTATTTGCAACAGTGTTACTATATACATTAATAAACTAATATAAATATTAATATATGTGAATAGTAAAAAAGAATTGATGATATTTTAATTTAATGGTTAAAATTAAGATGGTTTTTAAGTTTTAGATTTGATTTTCATTTAAGTGAGTTTATTTTTAATGTAAAAATGTGTTTTCTTCTTTATCTAAAAATTATTTATTAGTTTATTTCTTCATACTCTAGTGAAACTTGATTGGTTCATTGATATTGTAATAAGGTGACAATATACTTAATTATGACATTATATTATACTCCTCATAAATTGAGACTTTTATAGAAGGAATTCATATATTACTATATTTCATATGATTTTTATTAGTCGCAATTTATATTTGAAAAAAAATAAGCATATATTTAACTACAAAATATTTGTAGGGTTTAATGTTTGAAAGTTTAAACAAACTTAAAAAAAAAGTATGTATCTAATAATATTTTAAATATAATTTATTTAACTCATAAATGTACCTTTAAGTTCAAACACAATGCATTAAACATAACACAGTTAGGGCTGCAAACGAATCGAACTGTTCACGAACCAGTTTCGTTCGGTTCGAGTTGCTCGTCTTTGTTCGAGAACAGTTCAAGTTCGATCAGTTCGATAAGTTCGAGTTCGGTTCGATAAGTTCGGGATCGGTTCGAGTAGTTCGATTTCTTACATGTTTAAATTATTTCTAAAATTCTAAATAAAAATAATTAGTTATTTCATATTAAATTCTAAAGTTTATCTTATCAATAATTGTTAAATTTGTAGTAATTTTCTTTTTGTATTACTTAAACATCTTTTTATTTTTTTAATAATTGATTATAAGTAAACATTTTTATTAAATAATTAATAAATAATAACGTGTAGTTCTTCACCTATAATTTAATTAAAATAATTTTAATATTTTCACAAATTTTTTAACAATGATTGTTAGATTATTACAATTCACATCTCTAATAATTTAATAACTTATAACCCATGTTATAAATCACATAAATAAAATCATTAATAACAATGCATTGACAATTTGACATTAATTTAAGAATGATTCAATACAATTGCTTATATTTACAAGAATTATTGAAATTATCAAATCGAGATATATAGAGAATATAGAAATGATGTCATCAATGTATTGAAACTTCACTAATAGAGTAATAGTCATTGTACAATTACTATTGTATATTACATCAACTATCAACTATATAATTAAAATTGCAAACTTGATTTTACTAATTTTTGAATTTTTTAGTGTTATAGACTTATAGTGTATATGTGAGACAGTGAGAGAGAGTAACTTGCTAACTTTAATTTATTATTTATGCAATTA
The DNA here is from genome assembly GCA_020205555.1 of Panax stipuleanatus. Lineage (NCBI taxonomy): Eukaryota > Viridiplantae > Streptophyta > Magnoliopsida > Apiales > Araliaceae > Panax > Panax stipuleanatus. Next base: position 11,512,094 of record CM035120.1, read on the forward strand.
AGTAATCATATTTAGTGTAAAAAATAGTGTTTAATAATCCAATTAAACAATATGTCACAGTACTGTTTGCGTGAAATTAAAATGATTTACTAATTTAAATTAAAATAAGCAAAAATATTTTTTTTAACAATGAAACAAAGTCTCTAAATAGCTTTGAGCCTTTGATCTTAGAATCGTAGTTAATTTATTTAGTTTTAAACCATATAATTATGAAAATTATAAACTTTTTATAAAGTAAAATTAAAAATATTCCTATCGACTTTGAAAATTCATACTTGATCAGTTGATCTTATTACTTATATTTCAGAACGGAAGAAGTATTTGATACTAATACATTTCAAGGTTAATAATAGTAGTCTATTAAATATTGAATTAATCTAAATTAACTAAATCAACATTATTTTAAATTTTAGAATTTTACAATTTCATTATAAAAAATCTTAAATAAGACTTTTTGTAACGCCCGAGAAAATCGGACGTTTATGTAAATAAACTTTATTAGATTTTATTTAATAAAATTATAATAAATTTTTATTAACGTGAGTAAGCTTTTTCAAGATCGATCTATGACCTAGAAGATGTGAATATGGTTAGTATTCTGGCTACGTGTTAGAAGTAAATCATATGAATTTCCAAGACGAAAATAAAAGTTTTTCGAGGAATTTTCGTAAAATCACTATTCATCCGTTTCTGCTCGGGAACTATATTTGAATTTTCGAGAAATGCGTAATGATAGAATTTAAAGGACGGGATGAAATATCTAATAATATTTCAATTATGGCTCACGAAATTTTTGCGTGAGTACTTAAAACCATAAGGGTTAGGAAGATTAAAACCTAATAATGATTGGTTAAGTATAATAATAAATGATTATTATACAGAATAAATGTGTATAATAAGAGATATTATACAAGTATAATACAAAGAGGATACGAGAGTTAATACGACATATAATACGAATTTTATATGAAGTAAATAGATTCAATTTGAATTAAATTTAATTATCAAACCCGTGGATCAAACCGATGGGTTAACGGGTGGTTTAAACCCATGGGGCAACCCATGATCCATGAGGGACCCATGAGCACATGGAGGGACATAGGGGGGGACATGGTTGACATGTAGGTGCCATGTGCTAGCACATGGGCTTCACATGGCAAAAGGAGATTTGCCTAAAGACCATAATGCCCTTGGTCTTGGCAAAACCTATAAATAAGGAGCTTTGTTAGTCATTTGTGGGTTTGACAAAGCTGATAGCATATTGAGAGAGAGAGAAAGAGAAGCTAGCTTATTGCTTTGAGTAAGAAACCAAGAAAACAAGGAGCAAGAAGATTATTGAATCTCTATATTCAATCATCCAAGAACAACCAAAGGTATAAGGTTAAGAAAATTGATAATCATTTGTCTTTTAATATAGAATTGATAGAGAAGTGAATTGGTGGAGCATGATTAGTAAGAAGTTCTAAGGATGGCTTTGTAGTAAACTTAAAAAACTAAAAAGCCATGAATAAGTGAAATCATAATAATTGATTAAAGACCTAATAAAGAAATTATCAAAATCATGAGAGTTTGAATAATAAGTATCTGAAACCATTAAAACATAGAAGTTGGTAATGGTTAGGATCACTAATGAATAACCAATAGATTGATTCCATTTTGTTCGAAGTAAAAATATTGAATAACGAAGATTCGGCGAAAGTTACGCGATTAGACGTTAAGCGTCGAAATCGTGAATTTTCCCGAAATAGAAGTCAAAATTCGTCGTTTGATTCTAAAACCTAGGTTTTTGATGGCGTAACGTATAATTAAGTAAATAAGACTTGCGGGAGCAAGAACGAACGAATTCGGACTTAAAATGAAGAATTGAGCGTCGAACGTTCACGAACGTTTAACGAACACGTAAAAATGGACTCTTCAGAGAATTTCTCGCCAACGGATTCAGAAATGAATTCCGACTTGATGGAATTGTAGAACATGGAATATATGAACTAATGGCTTTAAAACGAGCTAATTCCGAGTTGTAACGATCATGTTACGAGCTCGTGAAATTCAACTTTCAAAATATTTTTCTAAGACTTGGGGGCCAGCGCTGCAGCGCCGCCCAGACCTTGTGTTTCAGCGCTGCAGCGCCGGGTTAGGGGAAATTCAATGCGAGCCAGCACCACAACGCCACCTTTAAGCCTATGGCTGGCGCTGCAACGCCCTTAAGTAAAATTCTTCCGACTGTGCATGTTTCTTAACTTTGCTTGTTGCATGGTAATTATGAGGCAAGCATATGGTTAATATTCATGAAGAGAAATCACTTAAATAACATGTTTAAGAATAGTTTTGAGAATTAAACGTTGACAAAACGTATTTAAATTTAAAACTCGAAATTCGATAATGTAAACCGTGAATCGTAATCGAGTTGTGAGCATGCCTTAAGGTTGTATAACATGTAATAGAGGTGTGTGATACTTGAATGATATCAAGTGAAGTTAAAACTTACTTAAATTCCATACGGAGTCCGATGACGGGATTTCGATGGAAATGTGATTGACATAGCGAACCGATTAGGGTTTCGTCGGTCGTTGTGTATAACAATGATCGATGAGAGTTGGGTTATAACATATTAATGTTAATAAGCCGTGAAGAATGTTAAATAACTTGAACGGATGTTATTAGTTTAACAATTCGGTTAAGTTATACGAGAAGCAGGAGATAGTTACACAATGTATATCATTTCTGATAACCTAATTAGTATGCGATGTGTTTATATCGTGTAGAAGTGATAAAGACTGAGTAAAGTAAACTTAAAGGTTTAAAGACGCAAATGCAAGTTTTCTAACCTTGTTCAAGTTCTACTTGATGCAAGTTTCTGACTCTTGTATTAACGTTATGTTATGCAAGCTTTCTAAACTCTTGTCTATACTTTATGTTGGACAAGCTGTCAAGATGCATGGTTGCCTATGCATGAACTGTTATTGAATAATCGATGCCATTTGATTCGGCTAGACGTATATGGAAAGCATTTTGATTGAATTTTCATAAATCTTTTAAAGTATTCTTGATGTGCTATCCTATGCCATTTTCTTTGGTACGTATTCAAACGTAAACTTGAGTATGAATACACAAAGGTTTTAAGGTCGTTAATTAGACAGGCAATTGATTTGCCACAAAGCTTAAACGTGAAAATGTTTAAGGAATGGAGTGTTGATCAACATAGAGTACTACATGTTGATCACCTGGACGTGCTCGTAAGATATATCGAGCATACGGCCTTAGTGCCGAGATGTTCCTTTATAAATGAAAAGTTAAAGAATGTTCATGGTCTTTGACTAACTCAGATTCTTAAGTGACTATGTGTCCTTAAGAATGATTTTAATAAGAATGATTTTAAGGGAATTCAAAATGCTATTTTTATTATTCTTACTATTTCATAACTATTGTACAGTTATGAGAGATGAAATCATATGATTCTTGATTTTGTGGTTGCAAAGTAAAATGTTAAACTTGCTGAGCTAGTTATGCTCACTCTTGCTTAAAATTATATGATTTCAGCTAAGAGCTATCGGACCGAAGGATTCGGTAAGGATAAGGGCAAGTCCAAGATAGATAATTAGTTATCCTTGTAATAGAATAGTATTATTGTTGTAATGAATGATATTATGACACAGAACGAATGTAAAGATTATAAAGAACTTGGGAAGAGATTATTATAATGTAACATTTAGTAAACTTATACATGTTATTGAAGTATTTGATTGAATGTATGAGTAGATAATAGTACCGTGTAGCACCATATCTGTGGGTTGAAAGTACACAGATTTGGGGATGTCACACTTTTTTTATGAAATAGATGGAGTATTTTTTTATGTTTGCGAACTTCATCACGCTCGTATATTCATGAGTTGTTCGCAAGCAAGTTTGTGTTCGCGAACAAGCTTGCGTTCGACTTGTTCGCGAACTCGATCATGTTCGCGAACACTAATCGATCCGAACTCGTACGTAACTCTTAGTTCGATCAAGTTACTCGAACATGTTCGAGTTCGACAAAAAATATTCGAGTTCGATTCGAGTTCGGCAAAGTTCGGATCGGATCGTTTGTAGCTCTAAACACAATGTATTTTTGATTACTCAGCGTTTGTAGCATTTGGTGCGTTTATAGAGTTTGTAAGTACAAACTCACTTGAAAATTTTGTTTATCTAGTAGCAGCTTATTTTAAACGCAATATATTTAACTCAAGCTGGGACACAAACGCGCAATGTACCAAATTTGTGTAATGCGTTTGGAGGTCCAACCACTACAAACACTACCGCTATCGTTGGTAGCTAATTAAACAAACCTATAATACGCTTAGAAATCCAAACGCAAATAAACACTCATTTCTTGCATTTGATCCTACTAATAATCAAATAAACTCTTATGCTACGATTGAATTGATGGAATGGAATGGAATGTAGAGTCAGAGGCGGAAGTAGGGGGTCCGGGGGGGGGGGGGGGGAGGGTCATATGACCCCCCACCCTGGAATCTCCGGAGGTTATTGGCTTTCCTTTCCTTTCCCTTCCTTTTTTTTTGTATTTTTCTTTCTCCTTTGCTTTTCTCTTAATTTTGCTTTATCATCAAAGTGGGGCAAAAAAAGTGGTAGCAACTCTCTCTGTAAACTAATTAAAACTAAAAAGCTAAAGAAATAAAATAATTTTGTTGGATCCCACTATAGTGACCATAAGTGCATCATATGTAAGACCCCAATTTTTATGAATAAAGATTTAATTTTTTTTATATATTATTTTTAAATAGTAAGGTGTTGGTTTGATATAATATTACAGTTATGGGTGATTTGTGCAAATTTTACAAAGTAAGCAGTTGTAATAAAATATTCGTTGTGTCTGAGAATATTTGTTTGGTCGAAAAATATTCTTTTTGTTAGGGAATATTCGTACGACGGCGTAAGCATTGGTGGACCCCACAACGGAATAATTATCGGATATAGAAAGCGACAAAAATAACCTTTTTATAAAAATAACGGCAAAACTTTTACCATTAGACTGTTGAAATACCCAGTGATAAAAGTACAGTAATACGCATTGTTACACAGTAGCACACAGTATTGCACAGTATCTCTGATTATTGATTCTTACGTAAGAAGTCACTCAGTATTTCATTCAATAATTGCCACAGTAGTTGCTGCATAGTATCTCATATTAGTGATTCAATTATTGTCACAGTATCATTTGCACAATATTTTATATTATTAAATCAATAATTGTCACGACACAGTTACTCATATTATTTAATATTATTAGTTAGCATTATTGGCAATGTCTAGAAAGTTCTGTCAAGGAAAGGGGTTATATTATTTAATTGCGCGCCAGTAAGGAGAAATCCTTATCGAAAAGCCCCTCTTTCCTGGGAACAATCTAGTTGTTAATATTGTGAGTTATAATATTAATGATGACAAATTATTGAAAGATTGTGTTAATAAATTAAAGATAAGTGATTTGTGGTGGATATTTATTCAATTTTTGTTATAAATAGAGAAGTTGTTGTAAGTTTGGCTTGTTATTCCATGGACCCCTATGTGCCAAATTATTCAAACTGTCGACAGAAATTTTTTTTAGTTTTTGTTTTATTATTATTATAATAGTAATAAAACTGAAAACTTTTTATATAAAATAGAAAACTTTTTATAATATATATAAAGTTATTTGTTTTATTAGAATATAAATAGAATATATTATGTTATATATAAAGTTTTTGTTTTATTAGAATACTTTATTGAATAGTGCTGCATAGTAAAATCAAATTTTTGCCGAATTTGTTCGTGATATTTTTCTTACTGTGCGTCCGTGATTTCCTTAAATAGTGCCATTTCATTCTCCTATAAATAGGATGCTTAGTTAATAAATAAAAATCACACCAGAATCAGAGAATTCTTCGTTTATAATATTATGTGTATTTCTTTCTAGTATAAGAATACTTTGAGTGTAGCTTATAGTGAAAGATTTTTTCAAAAATATCTCCGCTATACCAGTCAGATTTAGTCTCCTACTGGTAAAGGAATGTTATTTTCTTTCAATACTCGTAAGGATTGTCATTCTATTCCTTATTAATCTGTGAAAATAACCTGTCTACGCGGACTACCGCATGCATGGTGAATAACCTTTCGTATTCATTCTTTATTAAGTTGTAAAAATGATATGTCTACGCGGATTACTGCATGACGGGTAAAAATTCATTTGCAGTTTCATATATTCTTTCATACTCGTTTGAGATATCATTTCTTTTGTATTCGTCAAGGGATATCGTTTTCTTTCATATTTCTCTATTTATGGTACGAAATTATTGTTTGTTTCCATAACTTTATTATTAAATGGTGAAAATCTCTAAAATTAGTAGAATATCCTTAAGTTTTGCGCTTCATCTAATATCATTTCACTGGAATATTGGTCTGAACTTTCTTATCAAATTTTAATATTTTCATGTTGGGGTACTATTCATACTGGTTACTATTTATACAGTACTATTCACGGGGCACTATTCACGATAACAATTGGTTTCTTTTTTGTCCAAATTATTTTTGATATATGAATATCATTCTTGAATTTTTACTCCACAATTGATTATTATGTTGACAATTTGAACATTCTTGAACTTGGATAAATTAAATTATAAATCTCTAATATTTATCTTTGATCTCACTTGATTCATTCTTTATATCATTTTTCATCATCCCCAGTCTTAAATTATGGTGAAAGTTATCTCTGGCTCGTAGTGCAAAGATGAGCTGTTGATTGGTATGATTATAACCAAGAACTGTGTATTGGTATAATCATGACATTTGGTGTTACAGATAAAAGCTTGTGATGAAAGTTATTTTTGGCCCATAGTGTAAGACCCCGAATTTTATGAAATAAAAGTATTCAATTTTCTTATAATTATTATTAAGTAAATGGTTAAATTGATAAAAAGTTAAAGTTAAGGGTGATATATGCAAATTTTATAAAGTAAGCAAGTGGTCATAAAATATTCATTGTGTCGGAGAATATTCGTTTGGTCGGGGAATATTCTTGTTGTCGGAGAATATTCGTACGACGGCGCATTTATTTGTGGTCCTCATAACAGAAAACTGTCGGATGAAGAAAACGACAAGAATAAGTTTTCTAAAAATAACGGTATAACGGTTACTGTTAAAACTGTTGAAATACCTGGTGGTTAAAATAAATTAATACGCGTTGTTACACAGTAGCACACGGTATTGACAGTATTGTATATTATTGTTGATTCAATAATTATCACTGCACAGTATTTTACATTATCAAATTAATTCATATTATCTGAATAATATTATTAGATAGCATTATTGGCAATGTTTAGGAAGTTCTTTCTAGGAAAGGGGTTTGGTCACCTAATTGCTCGCCAGTAAGGAGAAATTCTTATCGGAAAGCCCCCTCTTTTCTGGGGACGACTTGATTGTCATTATTGTGATTCTGTAATATTATTTGTGAATAATAATTAATTATTGATAAAAAAAATGATAAGAAAATATTTATTCAATGTGGATATAAATGAAGAAATTTTTAGCAAAAGAGACAATTATTAAAAATTGATATTTTATATTTTTTGATAAAATAATTTATTCAAATATATTATTATAGTATTACATTATAAGTGTATAATGTGATAATATAATAATATAATTTTATAATTTAGATGATAATATTTTTACAATAAATTAATGGTATATGAATAAATGAGGAGGAAGAGAGCAAATTGGATCTGAATTATTTTTTTTATCACTATAAATGTTTTTGTTGTGAAACATGTGCTTTGGTGAAGGAATTAGTGCTGATGGTTCTTTTTCAAAAATTGTAGCCTGCAAGTTCATCCGTATGTAAATTTAGGTCATTTTTCATTCAGAATTTGAAAAATCTTTTTTCTACAAAGTTGTATAGAATTAAATTTCATATGAAATGGACATAAAATTCGTATTTTTATGATAAAAGGATATTTATTATGAATTATTGAAGTTCCTGAATATTAGGTCTGAATTGATTTTTGGTGTTATAAATATTTTTTAAAGAAAAATATGTAAAATGTTTTGGTGGGCCCCACTTATATGCTAAATTCATTTTTCAAAAATGGAATACGGTGAATTTTTTTGGTCAGAGATGGTGTGCTAGCATTTTCCTATAAATAGGGTGCTTAGTTAAAAATGAAAATCACACCAGAATCAAAAAATTCTGTCTCTATAGTATTAAGCATATTTCTTGTGAGTGTTTAGATATTTTGAGTATTGATAACAGTGCAAGTTTTCGTCAGCATAATATCCGATAATCCAGACAGATTTAATATTATATTGAGGTAAGGGATATTATTTTTCTTGCAAAAGATGTTATTTCTTTCAATATCATTCCACCGAATATTCGTATGAATTTTATTATGAAAATTTTACCTTTTTATGTCGGGATTACTATTCATAAATTCAATACTAATTTTTTTTTTGATAATGTGGAGTATCTGACCATGCGGGTCGACTAAATCTCCCCAGTCCGATACTAGAGCGGTTTGCTACTCGGCTTGTGCTTTAGGGAGTACCGTGGCCACCATGGGACTTTTTACGGCCTTAACTTTGTTGCAAGCAAGGACTCGAACCTAGGATGTCCAGGTTGACGACTCACCCCAGGACGAGCTTTAGCCGTTGTGCCAAAGCTAGTGGTTAAAATACAGTACTATTCATACGTACGGTACTATTCGCGGGGTACTATTCACGACAAAATTGATTTCTTTTTCTAACCAAATTATCGTTGATTTATGAATCTTACTCTTGAAATTAGACCGATGTTTATATCATATTGTTCTTATTATCATATATAACATTTTTATAATTCTGGTGATGAAATTTTTCTTTGACTTGAGTGTAAAGATGGGTAGATTATTGGTATGATCATGACTATGGGTTCTCTTTGGCCTGTAGTGCAAAGATGAATTGTTGACTGGTATGATCATGACCATTGAGTTTACAATTAAATATCTTTAGTTTAAGTGCAAAGGTGAATTGATCAACATGGTTATAAATATTGTTTCTATAAATTCTGAAATGATTAGATATTTCTTTGAGATTTGAATATCTTTGGGCCGTAGTGCAAAGATGGACAGGTGTTTGGCATGATCATGACCATTGATGTAAGACCCCAACTTTTATGAATAAAGATTTAATTTTCTTTATATATTATTTCGAAATAGTAAGGTGTTGACTTGATAAATATGAAAGTTATGGGTGAAATGTGCAAATATTTTTAAAATGAGCAAGTGGTTATAAAATATTCTTCTTGTCGGGGAATATTCGTTTGGTCGTGGAATATTCTTGTTGTCGGGGAATATTCGTACGACGGCGCAGCTATTTGTGGCCCCCCTCAATGGAATAACTGTCGGATATAGAAAGCGACAGAAATAACTTTTTTACAAGATAACGACGTAGTTGTTACCGTTAGTACTGTTGAAATACCCGGTGGTTAAAATACAGTACGCGGTGGTGCGCAGTAGCACACAGTATTGCACAGTATTTCGAATTATTGAGTCTTACGTGAGAAGGAACCTACTCAATTATTGTTACAGTATTTACTGTTCAATATTTTATATTATTGACTCAATAATTGCTACGTTGATATTTTATATTATTGACTCAATAATTGCTGCATTGATATTTTATTGACTCAATAATTGCTACGTTGCTATTTTTTTATGATTGATTCAATAATGGCTACAGTTGATATTTTGTAGTATTGATTCAATAATTGTCGTTGCACAGTATTTCACGTTATCAACTCAATAATTCATATTATTTGAATAATATTATTAGATAGCATTATTGACAATGTCTAAGGAAGTTCTGTCTAGGAGGGGTTATTTAATTGCGCGCCAGTAAGGAGAAGTCCTTATCGGAAGGCCCCCTCTGTCCTGGGAACGACCTGGTTGTCAATATTGTAGTTCTATAATATTATTTGTGAATAATTAATTATTGATTTATATGATAAGGAAATATTTATTTTGTGGATATAAAAGAAGGAATTTGTGCTGATGTGTTTTTATCAGTATTTTGGTGTGAAAAATCATCCGTTTATGGATTTCGGATAGTTTATGTTTGGAATTTGGAAAAACTTCCTTCTGCAAAGTTGTAGAGAATTAAATTTTCTATAGAAGGACACATCATTTGTATTTTTCTGACAAAGGGGCTATTTATTATGAATTATTGAAGTTTCGGAAAATAAATATTTTTTAATAAAATGGTGGGCCCCACTTTTGGATGGTGTGGTGGCTGATGGCTTTTGGAGGCTGCTGGAGTGAGGCGGCTGGAGAAAAAAAATATTATTTTATTCATTTAGTCTCCTTTGGCATCCTAAGCTTTTCCTATAAATAGGGTGCTTAGGTTAGAATTGAAAATCACACCAGAAATCAGAAGTTTTCTCTCTCTATAATATCGAGCGTATTTTTGTGAGTATTTTAATACTTTGAGTATTAGCATTCAGTGCAAGTTTCTTTCGAAATTATATCCGATATTCCAGCCAGAAGTACTATTATTTTGAGGTAAGGGATATTATTTTCTTTCGTAAATGATATTATTCTTTTCAATATCATTATACAGAAATATTGTCATGGATTTTATGTTGAAATTCTTACTTTTTTTCGTCGGGGTTACTATTCACGTATACGGCACTATTCACGTATACGGCACTATTCACGGAAAAATTAAATTTTCTTCTATTTGTCCAAATTGCTTGTTAAGGTTACTATCTTTGATTGTATCCAAGTTTTGAGCTCTATTCTTGAATTTTGCTCCATAATTGATTATTATGAGGTATTTTTGAATTGGATATACTGAAATACGAATCATTAGTCTTAGTCTTTTATCTCACTGGATTCGTTTTTTTTAAATGTTTTTCATCATCCTCAGTCCTAAAATATGAATGATTACTTGATGAATATCTTTGGCCTGTAGAGCAAAGATGAATGATTACCTGATGAATATCTTTGGCCTGTAGTGCAAAGATGACAGGTGTTGAGATGAACATGACCACTGATGATACAAATGAATATCTTTGGCCTGTAGTGCAAAGATGAATATTTGATGAGATGAATATTGATTGATGTTACAGGGATAAAATATTGATGATGAACGGTTATTTCCGCTGCGAATATTGATCTAAAACATGTTATCAATAATATTTTATCTGAACTGTTGAAGGCTAACGATAATTTATTTTTCATTATCTTAGTCATAATATTCTTTACTGGGCTAGTTGAGCTCACCCTTTTCATCTGTTGTCCTCTTCAGGAAATGAGAATGTTGCGGGGACTAGTCGGGGGACAGAGTGATGGTTCGAGTTAGCGCAATAGTAGTCCTCACTATTTCTGATAAATAGTGTGATATTAATTGTAATGAGGACTTAGTTTGAATCTTAATATTTTCTACATCTTTGTACTGAGACTCACAGTTGTGTGGTCGTATTTTGCACGACCGTATGATATAAAGTTTGTATTTGAATTCTGTACCATGTATTTGGCGACTCAGAATGGGTTGGGTTGAATGGACCTATTCTGGGGGCGTCACAATTGATGTTACAAATGAATATCGTTGGCCTGTAATGCAAAGATGAATTTATTATCATGATTATGAATAGGAACTGTGATTTGGTATAACCATGATCTTTGGTGTTTCAGGTAAAGACAGGTGATGAATATTATCTTCGTCCTGGGTGCGAAGAGAAATTTAGCAACACAATTATGATTATGAATTATTCGCATGATTGTGAACAGGAACTGTTGATTGATGTTACAGGGATAAAATATTGTTGGTGGACTTTTAACATGGAGAAGATAATAGACATTATGGTCTATTTGACTCTTCTAATGGATTGTTCGTTCCGCTGCAACTATGGTTGAAAAGTTTTATCATCTACCATATGTTCTAAATCTCTGAGTTATTACTGACGAATGCTATTGATAATTTAATTATCTTTAGTCATGATATTCTTTACTAGTGCTATTTGTGCTCATCCTTTTGTTTCATAATTCTTTTCAGGTAATAAGAGTGTAGCGGAGTGGAACGGGGATAACAGGGGAATAGAACAATGGTCTATAACTGTTAAAATTTCTCATAAAAAAGTATAAAAATAATTGTACTGAGAACTTTAAATGTGTGTGTCGTATTTTACACGTCATTAAACAGTTGATTTTGGTGAATCAAATAGGGTGAGGTGAACCCAACTTTGAAAGGGTGTTTTGTCACCATCATACCAGATGTCTAACCACATACGACTTCGTGCTATCATAAGAAATGATTGTGCACATTCACTTAACGATTATATCTATGAGCACTACCTATATAATCTTGGAGTATGGTTGGAATATAATTCTCAGTTTGAGATAATTGAGATAATTATATGGTAAGAGAATACCCACCATTGGAATGAACAAGATAGTTATTTTTGTCGTTCTTCTTTGGGGTCTATTGGGTCAACTAAGGATTAATTTTCAAGTCCTATTATATCTATTATAACTTAGATGCATGGACTCCCATGTACAAAAGTTTTCTTGAGCATTTTTCAAAGATTTTAATTCTTAAAACAGTTATTGACTGTACCTTTATGTAACGTATCATTGATAAGAAGTGTGGGTACTGTATTCGTATTAAAACTTCACACTTTATGTGTAGTTGTATTGTGCACGACAATTTGATATAGAAGATTTGTATTTGAATTCTATACCATGTATTTCTTGGCTACCCAGAATGGGTTGGGTGGATTGAACCTATTCTGGGGGCATCACACATAGTGCAAAGATGGACTGTTGTTTGGCATGATCATGACCACTGGTGATACAAACGAATATCTTTGGCCCGTAGTGCATAGATAATTCGTTGATTGAAAATAATTATTGATTGGTGTTACAGGGATAAAATATTTTCGATGGACCTCTAACTCGTAGAAGATAGTAGATATCATTATCTACTTAACTCTTCTAATGGATTGTTATTTCCGCTGCAGTTGTTGATCTAAAATTTGTTGTCCATAATATTTTATCTGATTTATTGAAAGGCTAAATATAATTTATTCTTCATTATCTTACTCATAATATTCTTTACTGGGCTAGTTGAGCTCACCATTTTCTTTCATTGTTCTTTTCAGAAAATGAGAATATAGCTGGGACTAGTCGGAGAATGGAGTGATAGTCCGAAATAGTGCTATAGTAGTCCTCACTATTTTATAAAATAGTGTGATAATAATTATAATGAGAACTTGATTTGAGCGTTGATATTTTCGTATTATATACGACATAATATTTGTATTGAAGTTCATAGTTTGTGTGGTCTTATTTTTGCATAACAGTTTAACATTAAAAAAATTGTATTTAAATTCTGTACCATATATTTGGCGACTCAGAATGGATTGTGTGGACCTATTTTGGGGGCGTCACACCATAGTTCTATCCTATCAAGATTATTAGAATTTTTGTTGTTGTTGCTGAAATTCTTTGTTTCAAGCTAATTAATCCCATGAACCATAATATAAAGTTTTGAATATATAATATTATAATTTATAATTTATCTATAAAAGTAGCTAATCAGTTGACCTAAAACTTCAAAGTCTGATTAATAGTCTCATAGTTCGAGAAAAATTAATATATATATATATATATATATATATGATTCGGATCTTAAGCTTTTATCATTTATTCAACATACCTTGCTTACCCCCTCTAGTGACGAATCGGGCGACGGTTCAGTCCGTCGATATATATACAACCGTCGCTACTATAGTTTTTAGAGATAGATAATATATAGCGACGGACAACATATAGCGACGATTTTATATATAGCGACGGACCAAATCGTCGTCCGGTCCGTCGCTAAAGGGGGGTAAGTAAGGTATGTTGGATAAATGGTAAGCTTAATATCCGGACCGTATATACAGTGGTGGAGCCAGAGATTTTAAGCTGGGGGGTTCGGCGAACGGGCGTCTGCGCGGCGACCTGCGGCAGCAGTGGCGACTCTCTTCTCTCCTCCCCTCTCTCTCCTCTCCTCTCCTCCTCTGTTTCTACCAGATCCGCCAATATACAGACCTTCTCTGTTATTTATTTCGTTTCATAAATAGAAAAATATTAATATTGAAAAGATCAAACACGTCCATTACTCTTTTTAAAAAGAGTATAAAAATAATTATTTTTATAGTGATGAGTATAAATTATCATCATATTTTAATATAGTGTGGTTAATGTTAACCTAACAGCTTATTCACTTGAGATAGATATAGAACAAAAATACATATTTAATATTGATAAATTTTATAAATAAAGTTCTTTTTATGAAACGAAGTAATTGTTATTTTTAAATAACAGAAATACTCCTTTCGTTTCAAAAAAAATAAATCCTATCACTTAGTTATATACATGTATATAATGTTATTATTAATGGATGAACACCTTATTATTTTAAAAAGTATACATATATAAAATGAAAAGTAGTTAATGTTTGCAAAATTTATAAATGGGACTCTCTCTTTTCCTCTTGTAAAATAAATAGATTATATAATAAAGTTTGTTAGGACGACTTGCCTCCAAAAGTGTCAAGAAGATGCAAAAAATCTAGATAAATTAGTACTTCTTCATTTTTAAATTAGAGATACATTTCTTTGACCATTTTAAAATTACAAACGAATAAAAATTTATTAATATGTCAGTATTTATATTATGTGTAGGCTACTTAATTATAAAGTTATATATATGTATTTTTTAATTTCTTTTTTTTTTTCTTCTTATTCTTCTTCCCCTTCCTTCTTCTTTCCAGCGCACGCAGAGCTACTCGGACCTCCCGCCATTGCCGGATTTTAGGCTGGACCCACCTACATACCTACTACATACTAATTTTTTCGACGATCAGAGGGTCCGTGGACCCCCCTGGACCCCCTCCCTCCGTCCTTGCGTGTGTATATATATATATATATATATATATATATATATATATATATATGTATTTAAAGCCATTAGACTGACAACTCAAATGTTGACAAGAGTTGAAATAGAATGTTTTAAAATATTATAATTGGGCAAAATAAATTTGAAATAAGCTCTCCAAGCGTCAATACATAATTTTTTCTTACTTATATATTTTGATCCTCCTCTAAAAATATTCTGGTTCCGCCACTGTGCAGAGTGAAATAATTTATTTTATTCTAGTTAGAATAAATTATTCCATTCTTATTTTTATTATTACAATTCAAACGTAACATTAATGGATATATAAATTATTTTCTTATCGAAAGTGATGAGGGTTGCAGATTATAAAGTCAATTTATTTTTTGGCGCAAGCTTTCCAATACCGATGAGTAATAAGATACTCCTGATTTTGTCTTAATGTGAAATTAGTAACTTCGATAATCTAATAAGTAGTCGATTAGATAATACTTCCACTATGTCACTTTCGTTCTCCTCTGTTGCCCACTTCAACAAATGACTCAAGTAAAGTCCATTTTTTTTTAATAATATCAAAGACCTAATCATTGGTCTAAGTAAAGAAATAAATAATAATAATAGTGTAATAATTTAGTAATTAATTATTGTAGCATAAAGCAATGCCAAACTTCGGCCATGTTGTGGTGCCCACTGTACAACTTGAATGATATGGATAAATATTAGATATTTAATTTACGAATATTAATATTTATTGATTGATTGATATGTTTATACATAATTTTTTTATATACTTTATCAGATTTTTTTAAATATACAATATTTAAAATACAAAATAAAATAAATACTCTTATATTTCACTACGGAGGAATATTAAAAATAATAGCCCATCTGTTCCGAAACATATTATTGACTTTTTAAAGTCAACAACGTAAGACATTTTCAAACCTATAATTGACACGAGTTTCTTTAGTTTTACTCGTTAAAATGCTGAAATTTGTAATCTCTTTAAAATTTACTATTCATTTTAAGATCTGCTGTTTTATATTTCTTGATGAATCGTCTCAATTTCGAATTTGAAAATATTTTAAATTGACTTTTAAAAATAATTTTATAATTTAAAACAAAAGAGGTATATTAAATAGGAATTTCTTAACATGTGCCCTTAGGGCGTATGCTAAACACACAGTTCAAGAAAATATTTTTTTAAATTGTATACATATTCCCTTGAACTTAGTGTAAATACAGAAATCAGGAGAATATGCACACAGTTCAAGAGAATACGCACACAGTTCATAATACAAAGTCTTGCCAAGTATCCCCAAGGGGAGTGGTTAGTATGAAGTTAATTTTGGTCAATTGATCAATACAGTGTCGACACACAGGCCGGGAAGGTGATATCTCTCTCTGCGTATCAGCACTGTATTAATCAATTGACCAATTTACCATGAAATTAACTTCATGGTAACCGGATCCATCCCAAAGCACTTGTTAGCATTTGCCTATACATGTTATGGGGAAAATAACATACACTTGATACTTATTGGCAGGCGGCAGCGACATTTTTCATGCACTGACCCATTCAGTTATCAAATTAATTAGGGTGCTGCCTGCATCTTTAGACTATCTATTAACTATTAATGACGGTGTTTAAGTTCAATTTAGCTTTTCCAAAATTAATCAAAACACTAATTAACAATCCCTTATAAATAGACCTTTTTGTGGAGTTTTATTAAAATAGACCAATTTATTAATAGCGTTGATATCACTTTGTAATGGTGACATATAACAGAATTATCTGACTATACTAGGAAATATTCCCATCAACGATGCGGGCTTACCATGTGTGATGAATCAATCAGTTAATTACTAGAAATTAGACAAAGAATTAAAATGACACGTTAATCGGAGGAATGGAATTGATGAAGTGAATGAAATAATGAGTGAAATGATTCATTCCATACCTTCTTCCGAGAAATAAAATTTAAAATTTGGTAGGAATGAGAATGATTCATTTCATTCCAATGAAACAACCAAACCCAATTTTTATCATTCTATAAGAATGAGTCGTTCTATTCCCATCTTGATTCCTACAATCTAAACGTAGCATAAAGGTTTAGGGGATAAAGGAGAACCACACATCCATCCATCATGCCCAAGTACAAGGAAAAATGGAGAATATATTGATCGGAATAAACTAATGCTGCGTTTGTATCGATGAATGGAATGAAGAAAGAAATTGAATTATTTTTTAGCATCTCGAGCGCATTTTTGGTTGATGAAAATGGTGGATGGTGTCATAAGATGGTATAATTGTCGCATTCAATTATTCCATCACCTCCCTCTCCCAAGAAACGAAAAATGAAAGAAATGAAACGAATTTCTATTAGATCAGAAAGGTTTATCTGGCAGAATAAGGTGCTGTTTGTTTACATCTGATTGCCTCTTAATGGACTGTCTCTTATTCGCTAAGAGGCATGATGCTGTTTGTTTGTTTTTTTGTTACCTCTGAATACCTCTTAATCGGTAAGACAAAATAAAATCTTAATAATTAAGAGGTGCCTCTTAATGAATTATTTTTTATAATTTTTTTTTTATATAAATATATTCAACAATATTATTCACTCATTTTTATTAAATTGAATATTTAAAATTATTAAATAAAATTTTACCATTTAAAATGGTAAAATAGTGTCATTAAGAGACAACTTACTTTTTAGTTATCAAACAGTTTTTTAGATTCAGACCTCATAACCATTCAGATGATCTAATTTATTAAGACATCATAATCATTCAGATCTTAATTCCCAAGTTTATCAAACACAACCTAAGTAACTAAATACACTTTTTTCGTTTAATTTCATTCCATCCGTGATGATTCCTTGAATCCAAATGCAGCATAAATCCTTCCCACCATCTTATATTTTCTATCAATGTTGAGAATATGTAACCACATAAACAAAGAGGAACAATCAAGTTTTGGAGAGAATATAACCTAATAATCAAAGACAAAAAATTAACCTCCATAACCAAAGGTCATAATTTACTTTCGAATATTACATAAATAACAAGGATATAGCATTAAAGCAAGATGAACACATCATAATCCATTATTTACATCGGCTTCAACACACTAGATATAATTAGACAGTCCACTCGGACCACTCCAAGTTCCAAACATAGTCTAAAGGTCTATATCTAAGAATCAAATTAAATACCAATTCCAATTTAAAATGTAACGTTGATTCTAAGGCCTCAATCTGGCAAACATTAAAACTTTTTAATATAATCATATAGCGAAATTTGGAATAATAAGTTTCAATCCCTAGTTCTGCATCTTTGGCTTCCTAATCTACCTACTGATATCTTCGCATTATAGTGGAGAGAATTGGCAGAGCAAGCGTTGCCTCATGATATTATTGTACTATGTGACAGTATTGAGCATTACAATCTTAAAGTTAAGAAAGAAACACCAATTCAATCAAACAAAAATGCAAAATTGTGGTGTTATTGTTCCATCCACAACCCACTCTACCATACTTATTAATCCCTCTATACCTCACATTGTCATATTATGAGCTTTGATACCATTTATAGTGTTATTGTTCCATCCACAACCCACATCAATTTTCATCAGACTGGCCCAATAAGCATGTTGGACCACCTCCTCACCTAAAAGGTTAACCTATTAGATTGAGGCTCCACCATACTTATTAACCCATCTATACGCTTGAATTATCCAATATGGGATTCATGTGAACTATCCCAACAATCTCCACCTTTCACTTGAACACCCATCACAAGATACTAAAGTATTCACCACGAGGGTACACGTGGGACCCGAGCAATTTTTCCATAGTCATCTTCCGAGCCCACTCCACCCGACTCAAATCTTTGTGCTCCACCTTGATTCAACTCTATTTTTCCCACATTGTGATATTATGAGCTTTGATAATATTTGTAGTGTTATTGTTCCATCCACAACCCACATCAATTCTCATCCGACTGACCTAATAAGCATGTTGGACCACCACCTCACCTAAAAGGTTAACTTATTAGATTGAGGTTCCACCATACTTATTAACCCATCTATACTCTTGAATTATCCGATATGGGATTCATGTGAACTATCCCAACAAAAATCTTTAAATCCAATTATGTAGAAATGCAGATGAAGCAAAATTCACCAAGTGAGAGTGTGAGACTACCTATTGTTTCATCTGCAAACGAATCGAACCGAATCGAACCGAACTTTGTCAAACTCGATCTAAACTCAAATACTTTTAGTCGAACTCAAATATGTTCGAGTAACTTGATCGAACCAACAATTATGTACGAGTTCGAATCGTTTGGTGTTCGTGAACATGATCGAGTTCGCGAACAAGTTGAACACAAGTTTATTCGCGAACATAAACAGTTTACGAACATTCACGAACACAAACTTGTTCACGAACACCAAACTTGTTCACGAACACAAACTTGTTCACGACCATAAACTTGTTCATGTACACAAACTTGTTCGCGAACATAAACTTAAAACTCTGAAGCAAAAAATAGTTAAATAAATACCAAAAATGTCTTCTTTAAGAGTCGAAGTAATTCAATCAAAAATTAGATCAAATATTGTAATCATCATTCTTACAATAGGATATAATCATATAAATATAATATATATCATATTATATTATTATCATATTATCATTGATATATAATTCTTATATTACACTATATAAGACTTATTTAGGAATAAGATATAATATATATCATATTACCATATATATATATATATATATATATATAATATTAAATTAGTAGTAGTGAATTAATGGTCAATATTATTATTTATTACATAATTAGTCTAGAATAAATGAATAATACTCCATCTATTTCATAAAAATAGTCTTATTTAAGATTTTTTATAATGAAAAATATGAAATTATAAAATTTTAAGATTTAAAATAATGTGAATTTAATTGATTTAGATTAATTTAATATCTAATAGACTAAGGTAGTGTTTGTTTACATCTGAATACCTCTTAATGGATATGCCTCTGACTCGGTCAGAGGCAAAACTTAGTTTGAATTTTTTTTTTTGCCTCTTAATACCTCTTACTCGGTAAGATATGAAATTAAATCTATACTATTCAAAGGTAGATCTGAACTAAATTAACTATTTTTTGGACAAAAATGACCTCTTCAATAGTACCAAATTCCTCTTGTATCCCTCAGCTTCTCCCTCAAATTCTCCATCTCCAGTCTCCATTTCCTTCCCCTTCACCACTTTCTTCAGCTCCACTTTCTTCTGCATCTGCTCCATCTCGAATGACTTTAACTTCCGATTGAATCTCATCCAAACAAACCACCCTCCGCCCACATTCCCCTCACGCACACCCTTCTATTTTGTTTTCAACTTCCACCCACGTGCTTCTTTCTTCCCACTTATATGAACCCAACATTTCTTCTTCCCTGTAGATAGATATAGAATCTAGAATTCATTACTGGAAAAATAAGAATACGTGACGGAACATTTGATATATTTTAAAATCAATCACAAAATATTGTAATTTGTGATGGACTTTTTAAGTAATCACAAAATAATAGTATATATGATGACTCTTAGTGATGACTAATTTTGCTATCAATGTATTATAATTGTGATGACCATGTCAATAACCAAATTTTTCACGTAAAATAAATTTTTTTGTGGCGCACTAAGTAATCACTTATAGATATACCATTTTTCATAATTGCATTTAAGCTATCACTAATATTTTCATGCAAAAAATAATCAAAACAATATTTTATGACGGCCATGCCAATCATTAAAAAAAATAAATTTTTGTGACGACTTTTATTTGCAATTAGACAAAGAAGGTATTTTGTGATGGAATTTTCAAGCCATAACTAAATAATAAAATTTATGATGGCTCTCAATGATGACTAAGTTTACCATCATTATAGAGTATTTGTGACTGACATTGCAATCACCAAATCTTATGTGGAAGTAATTTTATTTAGTAAGTCATCTCACATATGTTTCCTTTTATATTTTGTTTTAAAATTATAATCATGATTTGAGTTGTGATGTAGTGGTAATACTTGTTATTTAATTTGCAAATGGGGGGAGGGTTCGAATTCTACGAGGATCATTTGATACAATTAATATAGTGAATTTTTTTTCCCGTAAATAGAGATTCACGTTTTTACCTTTGATCCCTAAAGTCGTATCTTTGTGTGATAACTTTAACAATCACAATAGATTATGTGTTAATGCGATTGTATTAATCATCACAAAAGCACTACGCTTTTGCGTGATTACCAAAACCATCACGTAAAACCTTACATGATAGGGCGTATACAATACGACCATTGTGATGCTTAAAGCGATCACGTAAATCTTTCATAATGGTTTTCTAGTTCTTGTGATGGATTTTGGCCATCACAAATTACCATTTATTTTTAGTAGTGATTCTAGATCCCCAACTCCCCCCTCCGGACCAAATTATAATATGACGCTTGTCCATGAACGCCACCAGCTCAATCTCTGCCTCCCTTTATCGGATTCCTCCGAACGCCCCCCTTCGATTCCCCTTACCCTTCCCGCCAACCACCACAACCACCAGTTCCACCATCGCCGCCGCCAGTTTCGTCGATCTAGACAAAATCCAAGTCATTGGAGTTTCGGAGTTTTATTGAGTGTTGTTTACAAGAGAATCGAACAAAAGGTGATATGCTTTTCAGTTGTTGTCTCATCCTTTTGTGGTAAATCATAGTAAGAAATTTGAGAATTGAACTGGCTAGAATTTGTTACCGATGACGGAATCCGATGGCGTCCCTTGGAACAGATCAGATAAGAGAGTAAAAGATGAGAAAGAGAAAATAGTTCAGAGGGTAATATGGTAAAATACTGTTATTAAGATATTTTAAAAAATTAATTATCAAACAATATTTTTTCATTTAGATACAATTCTATTCAGATGCTCTACATTATTCAGATGTCTAAACTGTTCAGATCTTAATATTTAATTTTATCAAACATAACCTAATATTGTTAACCTTGAAAATTTGGAATGTATTAATACCAAATACTTCCTCCGTTCCCCCGTTCTGAAATATAAGTAATAAACTGATCAAGAATGAATTTTCAAAGTCGATAGAAAATATTTTTAATTCAAAAAGGATGTGATAATTAACTTTTATATTCAATAAATTTTGAGAATTACTTTATAAAAAGTTTTTAATTTTCATAATTAAATTGTTTAAAACTAAATAAATTAACTACGATTCTAAGATCAAAGGCTTAAAAGTCAAATCTATTTAAAAACTTTGTTTCATTTTTTTAAAAATATTTTTGCTTATTCTAATTTAAATTAATAACTCATTTAAATTTCATACAAACGATACTATGACATATTATTTAATTGGATTATTAAACTACTTTTTACCCTGAATATGATTACTTAATTGCATAATTAATCAATCAAAGATAGTCAATCTCTCTCTCACTGTCTCACATATACAGCGTAAGTCTGTAACACTAAAAAAATTCAAAAATTAGTAAAATCAAGTTTGCACTTTTAATTACATAATTGATAGTTGATGTATGTAGTATACAATAGTAATTGTACGATGATTATTATTCTATTACTGAAGTCTCGATACATTGATGACTTGATTTCATTAATCTCTATATCGATTTGACAATTTTAATAACTCATGTAAATGCAAGTAACTTTATTGTATCATTCTTTAATTAATGTCAAAATATCATTGCATGGTGATTAATGACTTTATTTATGTACTTTATGACATGAGTTATAATTTATTAAATTATTAAGGATGTAAATTATAATAATCCAACAATTATTGTTAAAATTTTTATGAAAATGTTAAAATTATTTTAATTAAATTAGAATTTAGTGGTGAAGAAGTACACATTATTATTTATTAATTATTTAATTAAAATATTTCCCTTTAATCAATTATTAAAAAAACAAAAAGATGTTTTGGTAATAAAAAAATTGTTATAAATTTAACAATTATTGATAAGTCAAAGTTTAGAATTTAATATGAAATAACCAATTATTTATATTCAGAATTTTAGAAATAATTTAAAATGTAAGAAATCAAGCCACTCGAACGGACCTCGAACATATCGAACTGAACTCGAACTTATTGAACCGAACCGAACTCGAACTGTTCGCGAACAAAGACGAATAGAACCGAACACTATATGCGAACTCGACTCGACTAGGCGAGCAACTCAAACTCGAACAGAACCGAACTCGAACCGAACCGGTTTGCGAACAGTTCGGTTTGTTTACAACCCTAGTTTCATCTATAAGAACAACCAACAACGTCAATTGATGCAATTCATTTAAAATCATTGTTAGGATTTGCTAATTATAGGAATTATATACGCATGATATTTCATATATTTACACATAATTGGAGAGTCAAATGCATACCTCTTGAAGTGTGAAAAATCTTTGATGCGAAAAACCTCCTACGATTCCTGAAATCCCAACAACGTCTCCGAACTACGATCGAGAATGGAACACTATCTCACGGTTCATAAAAATTTGGTTTAGGTCTGTATTGGGAACTCTGCATTTTGGCCAACTAAATGAATTGCGTGTGTATCAATTAACTAAGGAGGCATAGGATATTTAATACGGAAGTGGTTGAACTACTTCCCAACTTTTTCTCCACTTTCAGTCAAACCACGTTCAAATTAATGAACGGCTCTATTGACCTTGTCAATTGGGAAATCTGTTAATTAAACCAAATTGGTCGGACCCTCCATGGGCGCCCTATTTGGATACCTAAGATCCAACATCTTCCACTTGCCCATGGCGGGGACGATGTAATCCTCATATATGTCAAACCAACTCGAATCAAAACATGTAAACCTCTAACTACTGAATCGTGTGATCGTTGAGTTCACCTGTAATGCGGGAGCTCTATATCAAACATGTTAGGGACTAACTTAGAGACATCTACCCTTTTAAATAAAAATAACACAGGAGCTTTCATGCCAAACCCAATTAGTTCACGTAGAGGCTATAACCCACAAACTCAGAGTACCCCAATCACATTTGAATTTTCACTAGGTTAAGTATCTCTAATCCCTCTGAGAGCCTTATTTAACCACCTTTGGGCCCAAGTTAATATCGTATCTCACTTATTACTATATCGCTATCAAAACGCTATAGTTGTCGACGATAAATGTAGAACGAAGTGAAATCAAATTGTCTTCCCTTTGCCCTAATACAACTCAAAAATGAATCAACTACTTTCCTAGATCGGTCCTTATAGTCTCATCAATCATGACCTTAGGAATCGAAACCAAAGTAGCCACATTAATACACGTCTTTGCAGTATAGTCAAAGATCACAAATAGCACTTAATGTAGGAATAAAAACTTGTCCTACAAGAGTCACACAGGGAGGAAACAAGGATTCATTCTTTCACCTCCTTTACGTGATCGTTGAGCAAATGTAACTCGCTCACTAACATGCTATTCTATAGTCTTGCCCTAAACCCTAAACCTTTGAACATTTCAAATTGCTCGCTTATCTAAATGCCACATCTGAAATTGGCATCTGGTTATCATGTCATGACAGACAATCTCATCTACATGAGCATATGTCCTATGGTCATGACGTACGGCTCTTAGTTCAGTCGCTTCATAAGCGCCTAACTCTAATTTTTAGATTGCTCTCTTTCCAAGCGCCAAACCTGAAATTTCGTATCCGACTATCAGTACAGGTTAATATATATGGTGGGGCGTACTATATTCGGTTAATCCAATTTAACCACATCTTGGCTCATGCCAAGGCGACATCATGCTTCATTTTTCTCGCTACTAAGCGCCAATTGATTGCTATCTAAAGCATTAACATCTCGCTACTCAAAGCGCCAATAAATGAACTGTCTCAACCTTGCTTTCTTTTCAAAACGCCAAGGGTGATTGCTCGTGTGAGTGAGCCAATTAACCTGTTGACATATATTTAGTGTGTGCATATCCAATATGCATAATAAATTGTGTGAACAACTAAGATTTATCATATGTGCTAAAAGAACCAAACATAAGTGAAAACAAATGAATCTCGCATAAATGATAAATATCTCGAAATAATAATGAATATCTCTAATACAAGCCAAATGATGAGTGAAAATAATAAAGTACATCAAAACCTACGAAACCCTAATGAACTAACATGCCTACAAAAAACATCTTTAGGAATTGGCTTCGTCAAGGGATCAACTACCATAAGTCCATTGGGCATATACTTTAATATCACCTCAGTATTTGCTATGTTATCTCTGATAAAGTTCATCCTTAAGTCATTGTGTTTTGTCCTACCGTTAACTTGGGGTCCTTAGTGTAATTTAGGGTCATCATGTTATCACAAAAAACAGTCACATGATCCGAAATATGAGAAACGACTCTAAGATCCTCGAAGAATCTCCTCAGCCACATGGATTCCTAATCAGCTGACTCTATGGTCGAAATAGCAACGCAGGTCTGTTTCTTGCTACACCAAGTAATGGCACCACTATGTAGCAAGAATGCATATCCTGAGGTCGACTTGCGCATCCCCTAGTTACCTCCCCAACTGGCATCGGAGTAACCAATCAAACTCAGGTCCAGTCCTCCATAGCACAACATGTAGTCCAAAGTACCTTTCAAATATCGCAAGATCCTCTTGATTGCCTTTCAATGAGCAATCCATGGTTTGACTGACACCGACCGAGATAACCGATTGCATACGCTATATCAGGCCGATTACACATAACTTTATACATTAGCTTTCCTATATCATTGACATACGGGTAATGGGACATTTCCTTGTTTTCCTCGGAAGAAGTAGGGCATTGATCGGGTCCAACAACGCTTTTAGCAATAGAAATGTCTATGGGTTTGTAGTTGTTCATTTGGAATTGCTCAAGATCCTTTTTAAGGTAAGTCTCTTGAGAAAAACTAAGAATCTTTCTTGAGCGATCTCTATAGATCTTAAACCCAAGAACATAAGATGTTTCCCCCATGTCCTTCATCTCAAAGTTAGAGGACAGTCACCCTTTGGTGGTGACAATCATCTCCTTATCGTTCCCAACTAGAAGGATGTCATTGTAATACATAAATAAGATAAAGAATTTTTTTTTGGACCATTTGATATATACACAATGGTCTTCCTCAATCATCGTCAGATACCATTGTCTGGACGTCGGTTTCAAATCATAGATATAACGTTTGAGCTTACATACTTTGCGCTCTTGTACTTCTGTGATGAAACCCTCTTGATGATCAATGTATATTTTCTCAGCTAAATCTCCATTGAGAAAATCTGTCTTAACATCCATTTGATATAACTCCAAATCCAAATGCGCGATAATCACTAGGATGAGGGGAATTGAGGCAAAACTCACAACTGGTGAGAAGGTTTCCTCGTAATCAATTCACTATTGCTGGGTGTAGCCCTTGGCTACAAGATGAGGTTTGTACCTTTCAATGGAACCATCCGCCTTGCATTTGACTTTAAGAACCCAATTGTTCCCAATAGCCTTTCGCCCTAGTGGAAGGTCAACTAAGTCCCAGACTTGATTAGTCCTCACGGACTCCATCTTTTTTTCCATTGGAATCATTCACTTATCTCTTGTAGAAGATGAAATAGCATCTTGATAAGATCGAGGTTTCTCATTGTCCTGCGCATCAGCCACAAAGGCATTCCTCTCAATCTCAAAGAGACGACGTAGAATGTTACCCCTTGTGAGCCCAAGTATAAATTAGGGTTTACATGTGATCTAAAGAAACGGGGAGAAGCCTCCACGTGTCCCGAGGCAGAAGGCTCGTGGAGGTTGCTCATTTTGGGAATTGATTGAGGGATTGGATTGGTGGTAGAAGGACAGGGTGATTTAGGCATTACTTAAGTAACTAAGGGTATTTCTGGAATTTTCTCTGAAATCACATGCTAGGCACAAGACCCAGACATGTGCCAGGCACATGACTATTTTCCAGAAAACTCTATAAATACCCCTTCCACTTCAATAGAAAGGGACTTTTTTCTCTCTCTGAACTGAAGACACTCAAGAAGGCTCTCTGGATCCTTGATACTCTAGTAGGGCTCTTGGATCCTAGGAGTACTTCCACGTGTTACTCGTGCAATCGCTTACCTGTTCTTCTCCCCTCTTCAATCAATCAATCAAGACCGTATTCTTCGTGGATTTCTCTCCTCCTCAGCCAACTCGAAACCCTAACCCTAGTAAGGTACGGTTTCCTTACCCACATTTCTTTGGCTACTCTGCTGGGGAGGTGTAGAATTCGTGAAGGGTATGCCCACAACATGAAGCGGGAGAACTATAGGAAAAGTTTCACCGACAACTAGCATTACTTCACCAGATCCGATTCCGAATCAAGCAAATCAAGCTTTCCAAGGCACGAATCTGGATCTCGATCAGCCCCTCTTAGAAGACGCATCTGAAGGAAGTTCAACATCACCACATATGGCTGATCCCCAACAAACTAATGTCAGACAGATAGGCACAAGAAGACAAGGTGAGGAAACAAGTGGAGAACAAGCAACCACGAATGCTGTGCAGTTGGAGATGCTCAAGGCCTTACATGAGGCACGAGAAGGACAAGGGATGATGATGGCCATGATGTCAGAAATGCAGAGGCAACAAGAAAAGATGGGGAATTTTCACCAGCAGGTGATGCAGATTCCAACCTTCAAAGCTATGTTTCTAGGAAGTTCGCAGGAAGAGCGAATAGGAGTGGATAATAATAAGGAGAATCAAAAGGCGCCACCAGCAACAGAGAGTCATCAGATTCCAATCATACCATTAGATCCCCAAAACAGTGGTGATGTACCACAACCCAGAGTGGAAGCAAACCAGCCTTAACCAATCATCATTCCCACTACACTCCTAGTGTTTTCACAAGTGTAGATACCAACTATCCCGAGCCATGCCCAACAAACAAGCCAACAAACACGACCAATGCAAGTTTTAAATGATGCAAGTGTACACCGATCGATCTCCATACCATATACACCGCCAACGCAGCAATATATCACAACCCCTCAAAGAGTCCATACAACAAGCCAGTACATGACGAAAGATGATATGCTTGACGTAATCAACCAACTTCGAAGATAGACAACCAGACCCTTAGAATTGGACTTCACGCCACCATACCCGATGTATATACGGAGACAGCCTTACCCAGCAGGGTATATTGAGCACCCTCCACAGTTTCTGAAGTACAATGGAGAGAAAGGGAATGCAAGAGAACATATAGCCAGGTTTGTAGAGTCGATGTCTCCGTGGTTGGGTTATGATGAAGTGATCAACCACAACCTCTTGCTCCGTGAGTTCAAAAAAATATTGACAGATAGTGCTTTCAGTTGGTACTACAATCTAGAGAAAGGGTCAATCCAAGATTGGGACGATTTGAAGTTACAATTTTTTAAGAAATTTTTCTATGTGCAGAAACAGTTGACCATCGTGGAATTAATGAGATTCAAACAAAAGCCAAATGAAGAGTTGTCAGATTACGTAGACAGATTCAGGGCTCAGGCGCAAAAATGTGTGGAGCCGATTGGGGAGAAGAATCTAGTGAGCATATGTAACAATGGTGCCCTAGATGCCTTTAAACCCCACTTAGTCACTAAAGCATATGATTCCTTTGCAACACTCTCATCATTGGCACAAGACTTGGGAGGAATTATGACTTTACCCGCAAGCCACGCGACTGTTACGTGGAAGGGCAAAAGGACTGCTACTGTGGCTTTAGCAGACTCTCAACAAAAGCCACAAGGGGTCAAGAGGGAAAAGAGTGGAAATAATAAAAGGAATCGAGGAAAGCCAGGAGACAAGTTTTCAAGATTACCAATCCCAGGAGCTATTACGTGCAGTGAGAAGGCATTCAGGGATTTGTATGAGCAATGGGTAGAACATGGAGTTGTTAAACCTCTAAGGCCCAGATTTGTTGTAACAAAAGAAGTGAAGAGGAGACCAGACTTTTGTGTATACCACCAATATGCCGGACATTCCACTATTGATTGTTACAGCCTACAGAGGATTTACCATGAGAAGTTGGCGGTAGGAGAAATGGAACTGGAAGGAGGAAACAACGTTCTGGACAAGCCACTGCCTAACCACAAGGGGAAAGAAACGTTCAATACCATTACTCATAGTAAATCACCAGAAAAAAGAGAAGTGAAGATGATGGAGGGCACTGAAGTGATGGAGGACGATTCTGATCCTGGTCTACAAGTCACCGCATTGATGAACGGAGCTAAGTTCAGGAAGTTTTTCGATCAGATCGGATTGATTAAGGAAGCAAGGATAGAAGCGACCAAGGCAATCATCATAGCTGCCGAAACACAGGAGACTTTCATGGCAATTAGTAAAGGGTTTGTGAAGACGATGGAGGAGGAAGAGAACAAAATCACTTTCTCTAAGGCTGATAGAGGGGTGAGATACCCACATAATAGACCGTTATATGTGATAGCAATAATTAATGGCATAGAAGTGCGGAGGGCGTTCATTGATAATGGAGCGTCTGTAAATATCATGCCATACTCCATCTTTAAACGGTTAGGTCTGCCAGAAAAGAAGATTGTGAAGGAAAAGACAACCATGATGTTCCATGTAGCAGAGGTTGACGCAGCATATCATGTGATGCTAGGAAGAGCTTGGAAAAATGACTATGGGGTGGTGCCATCAGTTTTTCACCAGTGCATGAAGGCAATTTAGAAAGGCAATGAGGTTAAGGTACCAGCGACAAAGAGCCCTTTTGGGCCAGAGGAAGCACATATCACCGAAGCAGCTTTCTTCGATGATGTCGCTGAAGAAGGAGAAAACCAGATTGCCAAGCCTGATTCTCTAAAGCTAGCAACCTGGGAGGAGGTGCAGGAGGAAAGGTTTGTGCCTGTGCAAAAGGCAAAAAAAGCCAACCTTAGAACAAGGTGAATGTTCCAAAACTAAGAAACATGTAGTAGTAGATGTAGAGAAAGAAGAAAAAGACCAAAGGAAGCTGGCAGCAGACTCGGAGGATGCCCGAAATATAATCAACGCCAAACGGACAGCCCAATCGGAAACTGACAAAGTAAATAAAAGAAAAGAAGAAAGGAAGACAAAGTGGGGAAAAATTGTCAAACCTGATGGAAAGATAGTGTTCCGCCTATGACGGTGCAAGGGGGAGGAGCTCGAAGGTACACCCAAACCTGAGGGCTCAGGAGGTGTCCCCCATTCTTGTAGCAATGAAAAGGAAGAAATCGTGCAGCAGAAGGTGGAACTAGCTCTGGAATGCTTTGAGGACCGACCAAAACTTCAACAAAAAGAAGTGGAGGAAGTCGATCTGGCAACGGGAGAAGGAACGCCAAAGCCGACTTACATTAACAAGGAGCTGAACCCCAACCAGAAGGAGGAGCTGGTAATGCTACTGCGAGAGTATGTGGATGTATTTTCTTGGAACTATAATGAGATGCCCGGGATCGAAAAGGAGTTGGTAGAGCATAATTTGAACCTAAGCCCAAGAGCTAAACCAGTGAAGCAAGCGCCACACATCTATGCACTAGAAGTTGAAACACAAATAAAGGAAGAGATCAAGAAGTTGTTGGAAGTAGGATTCATCAAGCCAATTCAACATCCAGTATGGCTATCCAGCATTGTCCAGGAAAAGAAATCCAATGGGCAGTTGCAAATATGCGTAGATTTCAGAGACTTGAAGAAGGCGTGTCCAAAGGACATGTATCCGCTACCCAATATAGACACTTTGGTGGATGCAACAGCCAATCATGAGATGATGTTATTCATGGATGGGTTCGTAGGCTACAATTAGATAAAAATGTCCATAGAAGATGCATAGATGACAGCCTTCCGTACCCCATTTGGGAATTTTTACTATGTAGTAATGTCATTCGGGTTGAAGAATGCGGGAACAACTTACCAAAGGGCAATGCATGCCATCTTTCACGACATGATTCATGACAATGTGGAGGACTACGTGGATGACATAGTGGTGAAGTCTAAAAAGAAGACAACCCACGTAGAGGATTTAAAAAAGGTGTTTGAACGTTGTCGCAGGTACAAGTTAAAGATGAATCCAAAAAAGTGCGCCTTTGAGATGACAGCTGAAATTTTTTTGGGTTTCTTGGTACACAACAGAGGTTTGGAGGTAGACCCAAACAAGTCAAAGGCTATCACAGATATGCCCCCACCAAAAATGTAAAAACAGTTGAAGAGCTTTCTAGGGAAAATTTCTTACATAAGGAGGTTCATGCCAGCATTGGCATAAGTCACGGAACCTTTTGGAAAGTTACTAAAGGGAAAGACAGAATGGGACTGGGGGCAAGACCAGCAACAAGCCTTCGAGAAAGTAAAGGAAATTTTAGCCTCGACAAAAACGATGGTAGTACCACAAAGAGGGATACCATTGCAGTTGTATATCACGTCTACTTCAAAGTCTGTAGGAGGATTGATCACACAAGAGGTAAATAGGGAAGAAAAGCCTGTGTACTACATTAGCCGAATAATCAGGGGACCAGAAACCAGGTACTCGCAGATAGAGAGACATTTCCTGGCATTGGTGTTCGTCGCACAGAAAATGCACCATTATTTTTTGGCACACGAAGTGAAGCTTGTAACAAGAACTGACCCAGTCAAATACTTGCTGACCAGGCCAGCGTTGGTAGGAAGACCTGCAAGATGGATGATGATCCTTTCAGAATATGACATCAAGTGCGCGACACCGAAGGCAATCAGATGTCAGGCATTAGCAAACCTGCTCGCTCAGTTTTCGAATGGAGAATACGAACCTCCCTCTGAGGATCTTCCAGGGGGAGAAGTAGAAACAATTGACGTGGTGGATGAAGACTCGGAGTGGTGGAACTTGGCCTTTGACGGGTCATCCACAAAAGGAAAAGGAGGAGCAGGCGTGGTGTTAACTACCAAGGAAGGAAAGGAAGTGGCCCTGTCGTACAAGCTGGATTTCCCTTGCACGAACAATGAAGCAGCATATGAGGCGTTCATATTGGGATTACTGGCAGCTAGAGAATTGGGAGCCAAGCGTCTCAAAGTAAGAGGGGACTCAAATTTGATAGTGCATCAAGTAAGAGGTCAATTTGCAGTAAAGGAACCTATCTTGGCACCATACCGAACTGTGGCACAAAAAGTGATGGAAGCCTTCAGGAAAGTGGTGATTGAGTATGTGCCAAGAATACAAAATAGACAACCTGATGCATTAGCCACAGTAGCATCTAGAGTGCATGTCAAAGGAGAAGACTTGGATGTTAAGGTAATCAAAAGAACTCTCCCAACCACGGTGCTGGAATTATTCCCCAAAGATCTGACGGATGATTGGAGACATGTCATCTCTCATAAATTGCAAACAAAGGAAGGGAATATATCACTAGTACAGCTTCAGAAATACCGCATCATTAAAGGAGTATTATACCATAAAGAAGCAGATGGTATATTGACAAGATTCTTGGGAAGGGATGAAGCAAATAAGGTTTTATATCAGGTACATGAAGAAAACTGCAGATTGGAAGATATCGGCTTGTATCGAAGGTTGCAGCGACAAGGGTATTATTGGCCCGAAATGAAGAAAGAAGTAGATGCACTTCAACGACAATGTCTTTCATGCTAAGAATACCCTGGGGAGAAGAAATGCGCCTTCATCGATGACATAGCGGATTGGCGAATCCCATTTATGGAATTTCTATAAAATGGTAGTCTTCCTGCTGAAAAGAATGATGCAGTCACAATAAAGAAGAAATCACTACGTTTCTTCTTGCAAAACGGAGAGTTATTTAGAAGAGGGTTCAACGGTAAGCCTTTACGGTGTTTGGAGTTAGGAGAGGCCAAAGATTTGGTCTACCAAATGCACAAAGATGAACACCAAGGAGGAGCCAAGTTGTATAAATAGTTGATTGATCATGGTTACTACTGGCCTAGAATGGAAGGGGATTGCTTAGAGTTTTCCAAGAAGTGTCACGTTTGCCAAATTCATGGGAACTTGATTCATGCTCCCGCCGTGGATTTACGGACCTTAGCAACACCATGTCCTTTTCATACATGGGGAATGGATCTTATAGGTCCTATTCGTCCCAATTCAAAGGGAAACATCTGGATCTTGACCGCCATTGAGATGTACACAAAGTGGGTAGAAGCAATACCCACTTTCCTTTTGCTGGGATGGGGCAATACCCCCTTTTACTGGGTAGAAGCAATACCCACTTTTTATATACCTAAGTTGTGTTAAGTCGTATGATTAGCAAGGAGAGGGAGAGAGTTCGAGTTATCAATCTGTAAATAGGGCGTAGCTTAGGGTTTCTCATCTTCAATTGATGCTGCTATTCATTTCTTAGACTTCATTCAAGTTTATTAATTATTAGTGCACTTTAAAGCTTCAGGTTAACCTTATTGAGAGTAGTAGCAGTGCAGGTATTAATATCAATGATTTTTCTCAAGGATGGATCTAGGATTGTTTGTTTGGGAGGGACAAGATATATAATTTCAAGGACTTGTATGTCAATGTAATGGATTTAGTGTGAAAAATACTCCATCCTTTCCACAAAGTATCATTTGCATAAAAAGTCCTCTTTTTATCGATTATAGTATAAAATGACATATAATGTCCTCAAGTTTAAGAACACAATTTCACTACCATGTCACCGCTACTAAACTAAACACTCATTATATTTAGGGAAAAACATGGAAGAAAAGTATATTCTTAAAGTTTGCAAATTTTGTAAATGAGACTTATTTTGTGGAAAGGAGTGAGTCTTGAAATTCCAAACATTTTGGTAGGTGCATGGCCCCCCATTGCCGCCTCCTTATTTGGTCCTTCATTTTTCTCTTTCTGCTTTTGCTTATCTAGTAGTGGCCTGGACCTTAATTTATGTTTGGTTTTGGGGTAAGCGATGGGTAAGGAGTAACTTAGGAATCTTCGCTTTCAGTTTGTGGATGAAACTATCCATTTCTTGGACGATGGGATTCAATATCTTCAGAATGTTTTGTTTGTGTCCCATCAATTTTTTTAGTGTACTTTGAGGCTTCAAGTTCACATTTCCAAAGAGTAGCATGTATGTATTAGTATAGACGAGTCTTCTCGTTCTGCTTTTGCTTCTATACTAGGATGCTTTATCCAGTCCCTTGACTTATCTTGGGACTCCATTTAGAGTTTAATACTTTATCCTGGTTGTAAAACAAGTTTTTAATTTCTTACTTTTAATCTTGTTTATCTGGTATTCTTGTTTCTTACCTCAACGTTTTCTCATCTATTAAGGTTGGCTAGGATTTGAAGAGGATTATGGGTCATTTTCTGTTTGCTGGGATGGGGCATTGGAAGATGCGAGGGATCATTTGCTGGGTTGGAAGTTAGTGTGTCTCCCTTGCCAGGTGGTCTTTGGGTATGGGAATTTGGTGTTGAAGAATTTTTCTAAAGTGGCAAGTGATTATGGCATTTCCCTTGGAAATCTGACTCTCTTACCTAAGATGATTATAACTTTACAAGTAGTTCAACCTTCACAGGAACGGGTGGGATGCAAATCCCTATAGCTTATATGTTACTCAAGCTAGCAACGTTCGAAAAAGCGTTCGAGGCGTGCCTCATAGCGAGGCGGAAGCTTTCTGTTGCGAGGCGGTCGCTTCACTGGGAACTAACGAGCCTTGCGCCTTTTTTTGCCGAGGCTTAAGCCTCGAAGCGTTTCCCCTCAAGGCGTGTCGAGGCGGGAGCCTTGCTTTGGATAAAAAAACCCTAAGTTCTTACGCCAAATCATTTGAAGTCTGAAAAAACTTACGGTGCGAGGCGCGACTGCAGTCTTCATCTTCGTCGACTTCCTTTTTGTCGACTTCGAACGCCAAGTATTCTTCTTCTTCTTCTGCTGCTGCTGTCTTCTTCTTCGTCTTTTGTCATCCTCTGTTTTCTTCTTCTTTCTTCCTCGATACTGTCGTCTTTCTTCTTCCTCGATACTGCCGAGTCTTCTTCTTCATCTTCTTTTTTCTTCTGTTTGGTATTTGTTTGGGTTTATATATTTATTTGTTTTTATATTCCTCTGTTAAGGTTAAGGTTTTGTTTTGAGTTTATGAGTTAATTAATTCTTTTAATTAACTAAAACATATTATCATTCTGATCATGGACTAAGTTTTTATATGTAAGCAGATTAGCAATTTTTGTTATCTGTGTACTTCAAGAGAATCTTGATCACTTGATGTATTGCTCTGTTTGTGTTTTCATTAATTTCTTTTTGAACAAAGATAGCATATGATATTTCAATTTGGTTTTTTTAGACTGTCAATTTTCTTCATACTCATATAGTTGATCTAAATATTGTCATATGATAATTCCATAGGCATGATGATTACCCCAATATCATTATTTGTGTACATGAATTGCTAATGTCGTCAAAATAAATTTAATTGGGTTAATTAGGATTGACAAGTTTATAACAGTGGTTTTGATCTTGGTCATCATGTTAATGCTGTTGGTGATGCCCTGTGAATCGATTCCACTTTCAGTCCCTGAATGGCTGAATCACAATCAAACATAAATTTTCATTCAGTTTTTGATCAACACCAAAATACTAGATTACTAATCTGCTAATCTGCTTGCATATAAAAACTTGAACAGTATTAAATTCTATCAATGTTAATATGAGTACATGACTAGTGTTGTCTATAATTTTGTTATCAAAATGTAACAACAATTTTTTGTCTTTTATGACCTTAATTATAATGATGAATTATTTTATGATTTTATTAGTATTTTTTATAATTTTTTGGGGACTTTTAGGTCTTCAAATCGAGGCTTCTGCCTCGCTCCGCCTTGAAGCTTACGCCTCGCCTCGTCCGAAAAAAATGCCTCGTACCGCTTTTAGCTTTTTCGAAACATTGCAGGCTAGTCCTTAGAAATTCATTTCCTAGGGATATCCCTCTTTCCTCCCAATAGTTCAGTTTAAAAGGGAGGACATCATGTAGCGTTTTAGGAAGACACGTGGCCTGGTGATGTTTCTTTTGCTGTCTTTGTCATCTTTCTTTTCTTCAAAATGTTCCCTCTCTTGTTTCTATTCTTTGGATGGAGTTTTTTTTGAAGCCTATCTTGGGGAGTAGAATATAATCTCATAATTAAGTACATCATCACTGATTAATTATAATTAAACTAACTAATAACAAGGAAGCAATCTAGGAATCTGAATCCATTAAATAATAAACATAACAAATAATTCAATCTCTTCTATTTTTATAACTTAACTATGGTTTTGATCTCCCTTCTCTTTAATTTAGTAATTTTATAATTAACGTGACTATGAAAATTTAAAGATTAACTATAACCCATCTGTGAGCCCAAGTATAAATTAGGGTTTACATGTGATCTAAAAAAACTGGGAGAAGCTTCCACGTGTCCCAAGGCAGAAGGCTCGTGGAGGTTGCTCATTTTGGGAATTGATTGAGGGATTAGATTGGTGGCTAGAAGGATAGGGCAATTTGGGCATTACTCAATTAATTAAAGGTATTTCTGGAATTTCTTCTGAAATCACATGCCAGGCACAAGACCCAGACATGTGTCAGGCACAAGACCCACACATGTGCCAGGCACATGACTATTTTCCAGAAAACTCTATAAATACCCTTTCACTTCAATGGAAAAGGGACTTTTTTTGGGGGGATTCTCTCTGAACTGAAGACACTCAAGAAGGCTCTCTGGATCCTTGATACTCTAGTAGGGTTCCTGGATCCTAGGAGTTCTGCCACGTCTTACTCGAGCAATCGTTTACCTGTTCTTCTCCCCTCTTCAATCAATCAATCAAGACCGTACTCTTTGTGGATTTCTCTCCTCCTCAGCCAACTTGAAACCCTAACCCTAGTAAGGTACGTTTTCCTTACCCACATTTCTTTGGCGACTCTGCTGAGGAGGTGCAGAATTCGTGAAGGGTATGCCCACAACGCGAAGCGAGAGAATTACAAGAAAAGTTTCACCGACAACTAGCGTTACTTCGCCGGATCCGGTTCCGAATCAAGCAAATCAAGCTTTCCAAGGCACGAATCTGGATCTCGATCAGCCCATCTTAGAAGACACTTCTGAAGGAAGTTCAACATCACCACATATGGCTGATCCACAACAAACCAATGTCAGACAGATTGGCGTAGGAAGACAAGGTGAGGAAGCAAGTGGAGAACAAGCAACCACGAATGCTGTGCAGTTGGAGATGCTCAAGGCCTTACATGAGGCACGAGAAGGACAAGGGATGATGATGTCCATGATGTCAGAAATGCAGAGGCAACAAGAAAAGATGGGGAATTTCCTCCAGCAGTTGATGCAGATTCCAACCTTCAAAGCTATGTTTCTAGGAAGTTCGCAGGAAGAGCGAATAGGAGTGGACAATAATAAGGAGAATCCAAAGGCGCCACCAGCAACAGAGAGTCATCAGATTCCAACCATACCTTTGGATCCCCAAAACAGTGGTGATGTACCACAACCCAGAGTGGAAGCAAACCAGCCTCAACCAATCATCATTCCCACTACACTCCCAGTGTTTTCACAAGTGCAGATACCAACTATCCCGGGCCATGCCCAACAAACACAACCAATGCAAGTTTTAAATGATGCAAGTGTACACCGACCGATCTCCATACCATATACACCGCCAATGCAGCAATACATCACAACCCCTCATAGAGTCCATACAACAAGCCAGTATGTGACGAAGGATGATATGCTTGACGTAATCAACCAACTCCGAAGACAGACAACCAGACCCTCAGAATTGGACTTCACTCCACCATACCCGACGTATATACGGAGACAGCTTTACCCAGCAGGGTATATTGAGCACCCTCCACAGTTTTCGAAGAACATTGGAGAGAAAGGGAATGCAAGAGAACATATAGCCAGGTTTGTAGAGTCGATGTCTCCGTGGATGGGTTATGATGAAGTGATCAATGACAACCTCTTGCTCCGTGAGTTCAATAAAACTTTGACAGATAGTGCCTTCAGTTGGTACTACAATCTAGAGAAAGGGTCAGTCCAAGATTGGGACGATTTGAAGTTACAATTTTTTAAGAAATTTTTCTATGTGCAGAAACAGGTGACCATCGTGGAATTAATACGATTCAAACAAAAGCCAAATGAAGAGTTGTCAGATTACGTAGACAGATTCAGGGCCCAGGCGCAAAAATGTGTGGAGCCGATTGAGGAGAAGAATCTAGTAATCATATGCAACAATGGTGCCCTAGATGCCTTTAAACCCCACTTGGTCACTAAAGCATGTGATTCCTTTGCAATGCTCTCATCATTTGCACAAGAGGAATTATGACTTTGCCCGCAAGCCACGCGACTGTTACGTGGAAGGGCAAAAGGACTGCTACTGTGGCTTTAACAGACTCTCAGCAAAAGCCACAAGGGGTCAAGAGGGAAAAGAGTGGAATAATGAAAGGAATTGAGGAAATCCAGGAGACAAGTTTTCGAGGTTACCAATCCCAGGAGCTATTACGTGCAGTGAGAAGGCATTCAGGGATTTGTATGAGCAATGGGTAGAACATGGAGTTGTTAAACCTCCAAGGCCCAGATTTGTTGTAACAGAAGAAGTGAAGAGGAGACCAGACTTTTGTGTATACCACCAATACGCCGGACATTCCACTATTGATTGTTACAGTCTGTGGAGGATTTACTATGAGAAGTTGGCGGCAGGAGAAATCGAACTGGAAGGAGGAAACAACGTTCTGGACAAGCCACTGCCTAACCATAAGGGGAAAGAAATGTGCAATACCATTACTCATAGTAAATCACCAGAAGAAAGAGAAGTGGAGATGATGGAGGGCACAGAAGTGATGGAGGACGATTCTAATCCTGGTCTGCAGGTCACCGCATTGATGAACGGAACTAAGTTCAGGAAGTTTTTCAATCAGATCGGATTGATTAAGGAAGCAAGGATAGAAGCGACCAAGGCAATCATCAAAGCTGCCGAAACACAGGAGACTTGCATGGCAATTAGCAAAGGGTTTGTGAAGACAGTGGAGGAGGAAGAGAACAAGATCACTTTCTCTAAGGCTGATAGAGGGGTGAGATATCCACATAATAGACCGTTATATGTGACAGCAACAATTAATGGCATAGAAGTGCGGAGGGCGTTCATTGATAATGGAGCGTCTGTAAATATCATGCCATACTCCATCTTTAAACGGTTGGGTCTGCCAGAAAAGAAGATTGTTAAGGAAAAGACAAACATCATGGGGTTCGCCAATCAAAGCACGAGAACCCTCGGATACATCAAGGTGGTTATGCAAGTGGGGAAGATCCGGGGACCCGTGATGTTCCATGTAGCAGAGGTTAACGCAGCATATCATGTGTTGCTAGGAAGAGCTTGGCAAAATGACTATGGGGTGGTGCTATCAGTTTTTCACCAGTGCATGAAGGCAATTTGGAAAGGCAATGATGTTAAGGTACTAGCGACAAGGAGCCCTTTTGGGCCAGAGGAAGCACATATCACCGAAGCAGCTTTCTTCGACGATGTCGCTGAAGAAGGAGAAAACCAGATTGCCAAGCCTAATTCTCTAAAGCTAGCAACCTGGGAGGAGGTGAAGGAGGACAAGTTTGTGCCTGCAAAAAAGGAAAAGAAGCCAACCTTAGAACAAGGTGAATGTCCCAAAAATAAGAAGCCTGTAGTAGTAGATGTAGAGAAAGAAGAAAAAGACCAAAGGAAGCGGGCAGCAGACTCGGAGGATGCCCGAAATATAATCAACGCCAAACGGACAGCCCAATCGGAAACTGACAAAGTAAATAAAAGAAAAGAAGAACAGAAGACAAAGTGGGAAAAAATTGTCAAACCTGATGGAAAGATAGTGTTCCGCCTGTGACGGTGCAAGGGGGAGGAGCTCGAAGGTACACCCAAACCTAAGGGCTCAGGAGGTGTCCCCCACTTCTGTAGCAATGAAAAGGAAGAAATCGTGCAGCAGAAGGTGGAACCAGCTCCGAAATGCTTTGAGGACCGACCAAAACCTCAGCAGAATGAAATGGAGGAAGTCGATCTGGCAACGGGAGAAAGAACGCCAAAGCCGACTTACATTAACAAGGAGCTGGACCCCAACCAGAAGGAGGAGCTGGTAAAGCTGCTGCGAGAGTATGTGGATGTATTTTCTTGGAACTATAATAAGATGTCCGGTATCGACAAGGAGTTGGTAGAGCATAATTTGAACCTAAGCCCCAGAGCTAAACAAGTGAAGCAAGCGCCACGCACCTATGCACCAGAGGTCGAAACACAAATAAAGGAAGAGATCAAGAAGTTGTTGGAAGTAGGTTTCATCAGGCCAATTCAACATCCAATATGGCAATCCAGCATTGTACCAGTAAATAAATCCAATGGGCAGTTACGAATATGCGTAGATATTAGAGACTTGAACAAGGCATGCCTAAAGGACATGTATCCGCTACCCAATATAGACACTTTGGTGGATGCAACAGCCAATCATGAGATGATGTCATTCATGGATGGGTTTGTAGGCTACAATCAGCTAAAAATGTCCATAGAAGATGCTGTTGGTCGGAAAACCGATCACTAAACACGCGCAAGTATACGCGGTCTAACAAGTAATACAGTGATAAGAAAAGTGTCGTACCCACGAGGAACTATCACTAATATTTACCAAATACCAACTTTGTATCGCTTTAGTCTTATTCGAACAGTAAACTAATAGGAGTGCGGTTAAACTAGTTATAACTAATTATTAAAGCAAGTAAACGGATAACGAATGGTAATCGAAGGAATTACAAGCTAAGGTTACAACTTCACCCCACACAGGCATTCTGTCGAACACCTGGCGTGCTA
Organism: Panax stipuleanatus; assembly: GCA_020205555.1. Lineage (NCBI taxonomy): Eukaryota > Viridiplantae > Streptophyta > Magnoliopsida > Apiales > Araliaceae > Panax > Panax stipuleanatus. The sequence goes on from CM035120.1 coordinate 11,552,877, forward strand.
TGCTTCATCAAACTTCCTACCCTTCTCTCTTTGGTCTTAAGGGTCACGACAGTTTGTCGACCGAGAACACACAGGTGCTCATACACCTCTGTCGAGGTATGCACAAACATATCCTCTCCAGATCCACCCGATAGGGAATAGAACAGAAAAGAACATCCAAACTAAGTGATAATCCTACACATGTCTATGCGAATTAACCTAATAAGGATTTAACCAAAAGTTCTCAATTAGGTCACACGTGGCGCACAGATATATGTCTATTCTACGCACAACTTATGCAGTCGAAACCCATAATCACATGCCAATATATTTAGGTGTAAATCTACAATTCTTCTTTCGATATCATATAGATTACCAAAATCATCACTAATGTCTTAGTGAGAATCATTAAGCATGAATATATTAAACCAAACCATATGGTGCCAACCAAAGAGAGAAGACAGTCAATTTAACTAACAAAGGGTTCCATTATAACCTTAGAGCCAATACTTAGTTCATAGCTATTGAACAAAATATAAGTAGCAATAAAGACAACATTTATGGATTACAAAAATAGAGGAAATGAATGGACAAGAATAAACTCTGTCAAGGCTCTTCAGTCTCCAAGCATTTCGCTCCTTTCAAGCTCTCCAATCCGTGTAGCTCACTGCTCTTGTTGCTCCAAGGAAAACCCAAACTTTACCCTAATCTACCTAATCTATATTTACAAACATTACCCAATAACTAGAGAGAGAAAGTACAAAAGAGATCTAATCTATCCTAAGCTAAGCTAACCGATTCTATCCCAGTCTTCCTCCTTTTCCTTTTCTCCTTCCCCCCTTGGCAGAGGCTCTCTCTGTGTCTATATATATGTTTTTCTCCTTTTTCTAGGTCAAAAGCAAGCCTTTTCTGCCTGGGCACCGGAGGTCGCGCTGCGGCGCGGGCAATCAGCTTATAAGTGGCGCTGCGGCGCCATATTAAAATCAAAAGACCGGAGGTCGCGCTGCAGCGCGAGCCCATAAAGGAACTGTGGCGCTGCAGCGCCAGGATGACATCAGCAAGGACCAGGGGCGGCGCCGCGGCGCGAGATTAAGACTAGACATTGGCGCTGCGGCGCCAGTGTATGTAAATTGTCCGTTTTGTCCCCTAAAAGCTAGAGAAGTCCCGTAAAGCCTGCAAAACATCGGTTAAGCATAAAAATACTATAAACATAATAAACAAAATAAAAACTACGAAGATCAGGCAACTATTTAAGCCATAAAGTATCCGATTTGCGGGTATAAATCCCACTCATCAGATGCAGAGATGATAGCCTTCCGTACCTCGTTTGGAAACTTTTACTATGTAGTAATGCCATTCGGGTTGAAGAATGCGGGAGCAACTTACCAAAGGGCAATGCACGCCATCTTTCACGACATGATTCATGACACTGTGGAGGACTATGTGGATGACATAGTGGTGAAGTCTAAAAAGGAGACAACTCACATAGAGGATTTAAAAAAGGTGTTTGAACGTTGTCGCAGGTACAAGTTAAAGATGAATCCAAAAAAGTGCGCCTTTGGGATGACAACTGGAAAATTTTTGGGCTTCTTGGTGCACAACAGAGGTTTGGAGGTAGACCCAAACAAGTCAAAGGCTATCACAGATATGCCCCCACCAAAAACGCAAAAACAGTACAAGAGCTTTCTAGGGAAAATTTCTTACATGAGGAGATTCATGCCAGCATTGGCAGAAGTCACGGAACCTTTTGGAAAGTTACTAAAGGGAAAGACAGAATGGGACTGGGGGCAAGACCAGCAACAAGCCTTTGAGAAAGTAAAGGAAATTTTAGCCTCGACAAAAACGATGGTAGTACCACAAAGAGGGATACCATTGCAGTTGTATATCACGTCTACTTCAAAGTCTGTAGGAGGATTGATCACACAAGAGGTAAATAGGGAAGAAAAGCCTGTGTACTACATTAGCCGAATAATCAGGGGACCAGAAACCAGGTACTCGCAGATAGAGAGACATTTCCTGGCATTGGTGTTCGTCGCACAGAAAATGCACCATTATTATTTGGCACACGAAGTGAAGCTTGTAACAAGAACTGACCCAATCAAATACTTGCTGACTAGGCCAGCGTTGGTAGGAAGACCTGCAAGATGGATGATGATCCTTTCAGAATATGACATCAAGTGCGCGACACCGAAGGCAATCAGATGTCAGGCATTAGCAATGTGACGCCCCCCAGAATAGGTCCATTCAACCCAACCCATTCTGAGTCGCCAAATACATGGTACAGAATTCAAATACAAACTTTATATCATACGGTCGTGCAAAATACGACCACACAACTGTGAGTCTCAGTACAAATATGTAGAAAATATTAAGATTCAAACTAAATCCTCATTACAATTATTATCACACTATTTATCAAAAATAGTGAGGACTACTACTGCTCTAACTCGGACCATCACTCTGTCCCCCGACTAGTCCCCGCAACATTCTCATTTCCTGAAGAGGACAACAGATGAAAAGGGTGAGCTCAACTAGCTCAGTAAAGAATATTATGACTAAGATAATGGGAAACAAATTATCGTTAGTCTTCAATAAATCAGATAAAATATAATGGACAACCAACTTCAGATCAATATTCGCAGCGGAAATAACAGTTCATTAGAAGAATTAAGCAGAGAATAAAGTCTACTATCTTCTATGATTTAAAAGTCCATCATCAATATTTTATCCCTGTAACATCAATCAATATACATCTCGAATCAAATATTCATCTTTGCACTACAGGCCAAAGATATTCATTTGTATCATCAGTGGTCATATTCATCTCAACACCTGTCATCTTTGCACTACAGGCCAAAGATATTCATCAGGTAATCATTCATCTTTGCTCTACAGGCCAAAGATATTCAGTTACATCACCTTTTAGGACTGAGAATGATGAAAAATATTTTAAAAAAACGAATCCAGTGAGATAAAAGACAAAGACTAAGGATTCGTATTTTAGTATATCCAATTCAAAAATACCTCGTAATAATCAATTATGGAGCAAAATTCAAGAATAGAGCTCAAAACTTGGATACAATCAAAGATAGTAACCTTAACAGACAATTTGGACAAATAGAAGAAAAATAAATTTTTTCGTGAATAGTGCCGTATACGTGAATAGTAACCCCGACGGAAAAAGTAAGAATTTCAACATAAAATCCATGACAATATTTCTGTATAATGTTATTGAAAAGAATAACATCATTTACGAAAGAAAATAACATCCCTTACCTCAAAAGAACAGTACCTCTGACTGGAATATCGGATATAATATCGAAGGAAACTTGCACTGAATAGTAACTCTCAAAGTACTGAAATACTCACAAAAATACGCTCGATATTATAGAGAGAGAAAACTTCGAATTCTGGTGTGATTTTCAATTCTAACCTAAGCACCCTATTTATAGGAAAAGCTTAGGATGCCAAAGGAGACTAAAATAATAAAATATATTATTTTATAAAAAATCCTCCAGCCGCCGGCTGCTGCCCAAATTCTGATTTTTCAACAAAAGTGGGTCCCACCCATTAAATAATATTTATTTTCCAAAACTTCAATAATTCATAATAAATAGCCCCTTTGTCAGAAAAATACAAACTCTATGTCCTTCTATAGGAAATTTAATTCTCTACAACTTTGCAGAAGAAAGTTTTTCCAAATTCCAAACACAAATTATCCGAAATCCAAAAACAAATTATCCGAAATCCAAAAACATATGATTTCTCACACCAAAATATTGATAAAAACTCACCAGCGCCAATTCCTTCTTTAATATCCACAAAATAAATATTTCCTTATCATATAAATCAATAATTAATTATTCACAAATAATATTATAGAACTACAATATTAACAACCAGGTCGTTCCCAGGACAGAGGGGGCCTTCCGATAAGGACTTCTCCTTACTGGCGCGCAATTAAATAACCCCTCCTAGACAGAACTTCCTTAGACATTGTCAATAATGCTATCTAATAATATTATTCAAATAATATGAATTATTGAGTTGATAACGTGAAATACTGTGCAACGACAATTATTGAATCAATACTACAAAATATCAACTGTAGCCATTATTGAATCAATCATAAAAAATAGCAACGTAGAAATTATTGAGTCAATAATATAAAATATCAACGTAGCAATTATTGAGTCAATAATATAAAATATTGAACAGTAATTACTGTAACAATAATTGAGTAATGGCTTCTCACGTAAGACTCAATAATTCGAAATACTGTGCAATACCGTGTGCTACTATGCAACACCGTGTATCACTGTATTTTAACCACCGGGTATTTCAACAGTACTAACGTTAACAACCACGCCGTTATCTTGTAAAAAGTTATTTCTGTCGCTTTCTATATCCGACAGTTATTCCGTTGTGGGGGCCCACAAATAGCTGCGCCGTCGTACGAATATTCCCCGACAACAAGAATATTCCACGACCAAACGAATATTCCCCGACAACAAAAATATTTTATAACCACTTGCTCATTTTAAAAATGTTTGCACATTTCACCCATAACTTTCATATTTATCAAAACAACACCTTACTATTTCGAAATAATATATAAAGAAAATTAAATCTTTATTCATAAAAGTTGGGGTCTTACAACCTCCCCTCCTTATGAAATTTCGTCCTCGAAATTGACGTACGTACCTGGTATGTCAAAAAGGTGAGGATACCTCGCTTTCATTTCCGATTCCAACTCCCACGTCATTTCCTCAATTGCATGGTTTCTCCACAAAACTTTAACTTGAGGTATAATTTTCGAGCGTAGGACATGCTCCTTCCTATCCAAGATCTTGACAGGTACCTCCTCGTACGTTAAATCTTCAGCTATCTCGTCTGGTTCTAACTCAATAATGCGGTTTGGATCCTTCACATATTTACGTAACACGGATATGTGAAACACGTTATGAACACGAGACATGCTTGGAGGTAAAGCAAGTCTATAGGCCACATTTCCTACTCGGTCAAGAATCTCAAATGGACCAATGAATCGTGGGTTAAGCTTTCCTCTCTTCCCAAACCTTGTAACTCCTTTCCACGGAGCAATACGTAATAACACATGGTCTCCAACATTAAATTCCACGTCCTTTCGATGAAGATCCGCATAACTCTTTTGTCGATCCTGTGCCGTCTGTATACGTTGTCGGATTATTTGGATCTTTTCTGTAGTCATACGTACTAACTCTGGTCCCAACAATGTTGCTTCACCCACCTCGTTCCAACATACTGGAGAACGACACTTTCTCCCATACAACGCTTCAAATGGAGCTATGCCTATACTTGCCTGATAACTGTTGTTGTAGGAGAATTCCACCAATGGTAAGTACTTATCCCAACTCCCTTTGAAGTCTAGAACACAGAGTCTCAATAGATCTTCAAGAGTTTGAATAGTTCTTTCCGATTGTCCGTCTGTTTGAGGATGATAAGCCGAACTGAATCGTAAATCCGTACCCATAGCTTTCTGCAAACTGATCCAGAATCGTGAAGTGAATCTTGGATCACGATCCGAAACTATGGATACTGGCATGCCATGCAATCTCACAATCTCATTCACGTACATATGAGCAAGACGTTCAAGGGAATAAGTCTCTCGTATCGGCAAGAAATGAGCAGACTTGGTTAATCTATCAACAATAACCCAAATCGCATCTACGCCTTGAGAAACCTTAGGAAGACCTGTAACGAAATCCATCGTAATATGCTCCCACTTCCATTTCGGAATCTCCAGTGGTTGCAATGGACCCTTCGGTACTTGATGCTCCGCCTTTACTCGTTGACAAGTTAAACATCTCGAGATAAACTCCGCGATCTCTCTCTTCATATTGCCCCACCAAAATGTATGTCGAAGATCACGATACATTTTAGTACTCCCAGGATGGATTGCAAACGGTGTGTTGTGTGCCTCCATCATGATTCTATACTTCAAGTCGAAATCGTTAGGAACACAAAGTCTGGAGTTGACTCGAAGTATTCCTTCTTCATCGATTCTTGCTTCTGGAATGGCACCTTCTTGCACCTTCTTCTTCATCTTCATCAGTTCCGCATCCGTAGCTTGAGCAGCTTTAACTTTATCAATCAAAGCTGGTTCTACGCGTATACTTGACATCATCGCACTCGTTCCCACATATGATCTTCTACTCAACGCGTCAGCTACCACGTTCGCTTTTCCAGGATGGTATTGGATGGTATGATCGTAATCTTTCAACAGCTCAAGCCAACGTCGTTGCCGCATGTTGAGTTCCTTCTGAGTGAAGAAATATTTAAGGCTCTTATGATCTGTATAAATCTCCAATTTCTCTCCGTACAAGTAATGTCTCCATATCTTCAACGCGAAAACGACTGCTGCCAACTCTAGATCATGAGTAGGATAATTCCTCTCATATTCTTTGAGTTGTCGCGAGGCATAGGCTATGACTTTCCCATGTTGCATGAGAACACATCCTAACCCTTTGCCCGAAGCATCGCTGTAGATAACAAATCCATCCGAACCAGATGGTATTGTCAGAACAGGTGCCGAAATAAGTCTCCTCTTGAGCTCTTGGAAGCTCTTCTCGCATTCCTCTCTCCAAACGAATTTCGTATCTTTTCGAGTCAACTGAGTTAATGGAGTAGCGATTCGAGAAAATCCCTCTACGAACCTACGATAATAACCAGCTAAGCCTAGAAAGCTTCGTACCTCGGTCACCGACTTAGGTTGCTCCCAGCTTTGTATTGCTTCAATCTTCGCCGGGTCAACAGATACTCCACGTTTCGATACCACGTGCCCAAGGAATGCTACTTCCTCAAGCCAGAACTCGCATTTCTTCAGCTTGGCGTATAGCTTGTTCTCACGAAGCTTTTGAAGTACCAGCTTCAAATGGTGCTCATGATCTTCACGGCTTTTAGAATAGATGAGAATGTCATCAATAAAGACAACAACGAATTGATCTAAATATTCCTTAAATACACGGTTCATCATATCCATGAAAGCAGCAGGAGCATTAGTCAGTCCAAAAGACATGACTAAGAACTCATAATGCCCGTACCGTGTTCTGAAAGCAGTCTTTGGAATATCCTCAGTTTTAATCTTCAACTGATGATATCCAGAACGAAGATCGATCTTTGAAAAGAATTGCGCTCCTTGAAACTGGTCGAACAGGTCATCAATACGAGGTAGCGGATACCTATTCTTAATGGTGACATGGTTCAACTCTCGATAGTCAATACAAAGTCGCATACTCCCGTCTTTCTTCTTTACGAATAAAACAGGAGCACCCCAAGGAGACGTACTAGGACGAATAAAACCGATATCTAACAACTCTTGTAATTTAATCTTTAACTCCTGAAGTTCAATAGGAGCCATTCGATATGGGGTTTTAGAAATGGGCTTTGTACCGGGCTCAAGGTCAATAAAGAATTCAACTTCACGTTCTGGGGGTAGACCGGGAAGTTCTTCGGGAAATACATCAGGAAACTCATTAACAACGGAAATATCATTCAAATCTGATGTATTCTGATTTAGATCAGTGACATGAGCTAAGAAAGCTTGACATCCGTTTTTCAATAAACGAATAGCCTTGGGATTTGAAATGATATTGACTGATTTTAGTGGTTTGGTAGTTTGAATTCGCACAACAGGTTGATTAGGAATATGAAAACTAACAACCTTACGAAAACAATCAATTTTGGCATGGTAAGTGGTTAACCAGTCAATTCCTAAAATAACGTCAAATGCAAGTATTTTCAAAGATATAAGATCAACAGGTAAGGTAAGGGTACCAATCTGAATCAAGCAAGATTTATAAACTGTAGATGTAACAAAGGTTTCTCCTAACGGAGTTTCAACAGATAAGTCAAAGTCTAATTTATCAGAAGTCAAGTTCAAACGTTGAGCACAAGCAGGTGAAATAAAGGAATGGGTAGCACCGGTATCTAACAAGGTATAAACTTCGCAAGAGTTTATGATCAGCTTACCCGTAATCACCTCGTGTGAATTCTTCGCGTTTTGGGCTGTCACGACAAACGCTCTTCAAGGAATTACCGACTTTGACTTGTCTGCAACCGCCTTTGGAATCACAACCCCCGCTGAACTTGGTTTCGCTATAGGACAATCTCGAGCTATATGTCCTTCTTTTCCACAGTTATAGCATCCTTTAAATAGTAGTGGGCAGTTTGGGCTGATATGTCCCTCTTTCCCGCATTTAAAGCATACGACCGGTGGTCGTTCTCCTCCCCTAGAAACAGTTGATGCTGGTGCTGATGTTGACGTCTTCACGTTCTCATTGTTATACCTTCTCTTCTTAAAATCTCCCCCCGATTCGCTTCTTCTACTATCATGGCCACGATAACCACCGGAGTGGTTACCGCTTCTGTCATACTTTCCTCCTCGCTGGTTGTCATTGCTCCGATGACTACTGCCACCGGTACGACCTTGGTTGTGGTCCCTCGGTTGAACGTAATCATTATCTCGTTCTAATAACTGGGCCCTGTTTACTACATCCGAATATAAAGAAAATTTATGAGAAATGAGGTATTGACGTATTTCGGGTTTCAAACCTCTTAGAAACATCCGCGTCATACGTTCCTCATTCTCCACCAAATGAGGTGCAAACCTGGACAGCTCCGCGAACTTAGCCTCGTAATGGGATACCGTCATGTTGTTTTGCTCGAGTCTGATAAACTCTACTTCCTTCATATGACGAATACTTTCAGGAAAGTACTTGTCATTGAACAGTTTCTGGAACGCTTCCCAAGACATCTTGAGTGCGGCTGGCTGGGTACGCTTCACGGATTCCCACCAGTAATCTGCCTCTCCACGGAACATAAACGTGGCGAATGGAACCTTCTGTTCCTCCGTGCATCCCAAGACATCAAATATCTTGGTAATATGTTTAATCCACGTCTCCGCCTTGATCGGATCTGGCTTTCCCAGAAACTCTGGTGGTCCCAATTCTTTGAACTGCTTAGCAGTGACAGCTCGCGTGTTGTTATTATCTCCACCTGTATGTTGCACACGAGTCTCCCTCGTCTGGTTTTGCATAAACTGCAAAAAACTTCTAAACATCTCATCGTTTATCGTCTGACCAGCGTTATTTTCAGGATGAACATTGCCTTCTTGTTGCATGTTCTCCTGGTTAACGATTAAAGGTGTCTCCACGGTCTCATTCACTTCGTTGTTAACATTCTCAGCTGCCATTCTCAAATACTGCCATAAAACAAGGGTTAATTACACATATCACATAATAACCCTATGCTCCGACTGACCAATTAAATATCACATAAGCTTAGGTAGGACACACTAGCGAAGGATTTACTCGTCTCTCCCCTCCTAGTTCTATTCCCCGATCTCCGCCAGAGATCATATCCCTAAGCTCTGATACCAACTGTGACGCCCCCCAGAATAGGTCCATTCAACCCAACCCATTCTGAGTCGCCAAATACATGGTACAGAATTCAAATACAAACTTTATATCATACGGTCGTGCAAAATACGACCACACAACTGTGAGTCTCAGTACAAATATGTAGAAAATATTAAGATTCAAACTAAATCCTCATTACAATTATTATCACACTATTTATCAAAAATAGTGAGGACTACTACTGCTCTAACTCGGACCATCACTCTGTCCCCCGACTAGTCCCCGCAACATTCTCATTTCCTGAAGAGGACAACAGATGAAAAGGGTGAGCTCAACTAGCTCAGTAAAGAATATTATGACTAAGATAATGGGAAACAAATTATCGTTAGTCTTCAATAAATCAGATAAAATATAATGGACAACCAACTTCAGATCAATATTCGCAGCGGAAATAACAGTTCATTAGAAGAATTAAGCAGAGAATAAAGTCTACTATCTTCTATGATTTAAAAGTCCATCATCAATATTTTATCCCTGTAACATCAATCAATATACATCTCGAATCAAATATTCATCTTTGCACTACAGGCCAAAGATATTCATTTGTATCATCAGTGGTCATATTCATCTCAACACCTGTCATCTTTGCACTACAGGCCAAAGATATTCATCAGGTAATCATTCATCTTTGCTCTACAGGCCAAAGATATTCAGTTACATCACCTTTTAGGACTGAGAATGATGAAAAATATTTTAAAAAAACGAATCCAGTGAGATAAAAGACAAAGACTAAGGATTCGTATTTTAGTATATCCAATTCAAAAATACCTCGTAATAATCAATTATGGAGCAAAATTCAAGAATAGAGCTCAAAACTTGGATACAATCAAAGATAGTAACCTTAACAGACAATTTGGACAAATAGAAGAAAAATAAATTTTTTCGTGAATAGTGCCGTATACGTGAATAGTAACCCCGACGGAAAAAGTAAGAATTTCAACATAAAATCCATGACAATATTTCTGTATAATGTTATTGAAAAGAATAACATCATTTACGAAAGAAAATAACATCCCTTACCTCAAAAGAACAGTACCTCTGACTGGAATATCGGATATAATATCGAAGGAAACTTGCACTGAATAGTAACTCTCAAAGTACTGAAATACTCACAAAAATACGCTCGATATTATAGAGAGAGAAAACTTCGAATTCTGGTGTGATTTTCAATTCTAACCTAAGCACCCTATTTATAGGAAAAGCTTAGGATGCCAAAGGAGACTAAAATAATAAAATATATTATTTTATAAAAAATCCTCCAGCCGCCGGCTGCTGCCCAAATTCTGATTTTTCAACAAAAGTGGGTCCCACCCATTAAATAATATTTATTTTCCAAAACTTCAATAATTCATAATAAATAGCCCCTTTGTCAGAAAAATACAAACTCTATGTCCTTCTATAGGAAATTTAATTCTCTACAACTTTGCAGAAGAAAGTTTTTCCAAATTCCAAACACAAATTATCCGAAATCCAAAAACATATGATTTCTCACACCAAAATATTGATAAAAACTCACCAGCGCCAATTCCTTCTTTAATATCCACAAAATAAATATTTCCTTATCATATAAATCAATAATTAATTATTCACAAATAATATTATAGAACTACAATATTAACAACCAGGTCGTTCCCAGGACAGAGGGGGCCTTCCGATAAGGACTTCTCCTTACTGGCGCGCAATTAAATAACCCCTCCTAGACAGTACTACAAAATATTATTCAAATAATGCTATCTAATAATATTATTCAAATAATATGAATTATTGAGTTGATAACGTGAAATACTGTGCAACGACAATTATTGAATCAATACTACAAAATATCAACTGTAGCCATTATTGAATCAATCATAAAAAATAGCAACGTAGCAATTATTGAGTCAATAAAATATCAATGTAGCAATTATTGAGTCAATAATATAAAATATCAACGTAGCAATTATTGAGTCAATAATATAAAATATTGAACAGTAATTACTGTAACAATAATTGAGTAATGGCTTCTCACGTAAGACTCAATAATTCGAAATACTGTGCAATACCGTGTGCTACTATGCAACACCGTGTATCACTGTATTTTAACCACCGGGTATTTCAACAGTACTAACGGTAACAACCACGCCGTTATCTTGTAAAAAGTTATTTCTGTCGCTTTCTATATCCGACAGTTATTCCGTTGTGGGGGCCCACAAATAGCTGCGCCGTCGTACGAATATTCCCCGACAACAAGAATATTCCACGACCAAACGAATATTCCCCGACAACAAGAATATTTTATAACCACTTGCTCATTTTAAAAATGTTTGCACATTTCACCCATAACTTTCATATTTATCAAAACAACACCTTACTATTTCGAAATAATATATAAAGAAAATTAAATCTTTATTCATAAAAGTTGGGGTCTTACAAGCAAACCTGCTCGCTCAGTTTTCGAATGGAGAATACGAACCTCCCTCTGAGGATCTTCCAGGGGGAGAAGTAGAAACAATTGACGTGGTGGATGAAGACTCGGAGTGGTGGAACTTGGCCTTTGACGGGTCATCCACAAAAGGAATAGGAGGAGCAGGCGTGGTGTTAACTACCAAGGAAGGAAAGGAAGTGGCCCTGTCGTACAAGCTGGATTTCCCTTGCACGAACAATGAAGCAGCATATGAGGCGTTCATATTGGGATTACTGGCAGCTAGAGAATTGGGAGCCAAGCGTCTCAAAGTAAGAGGGGACTCAAATTTGATAGTGCATCAATTAAGAGGTCAATTTGCAGTAAAGGAACCTATCTTGGCAAATTTCATCAAGGAGCATATTATTTGTCGTTTCGGGATCCCGAATGTCATTTTATCAAATAATGGAACTCCCTTCATCAATAGGGACGTCAAGAGTCTGATAGATAGATACAGAGTGAAGCATTACAAATCATCACCTTACTACCCGAAAGGCAACGGACAAGCAAAGGCCACAAACAAAACTCTGATCAAGATTCTCTCGAAAACCCTGGACGATCATCCGAAGACATGGGCAAAACAGTTACCAATAGCGTCATAGGCTTATCGAGCTTCAAAGAGAAAGCCTACGGGTGAAACCCCATACGCTTTAGTATATGGTGAAGAAGCCATCTTACCCGTCGAAATAGAAATTCCTTCGGCAAGGATGAGACTCCGAAGCTTAGTCAAGGAAGAGAACCGACCAGCTGCTCTAGAAGCCTTAACTGACTTCCGAGACAAGGCTAAAGAAAAATTAGAATGGTACCATGAAAAACTGCGATAACAATACAATACTGCAGTGGTACCCCGATAAATTCTGGTGGGGGACTTGGAGCTCAAGACAGTAAATCAAGTCATGAAGGGAACACCAACTGTGACGCCCCCAGAATAGGTCCAGTCAACCCAACCCATTCTGAGTCACCAAATACATGGTACAGAATTCAAATACAAACTTTATATCACACGGTGGTGCAAAATACGATCACACAACTGTGAGTGTCAATACAAATATGTAGAAAATATTAATATTCAAACTAAGTCCTCATTACAATTATTATCACACTATTTATCAGAAATAGTGAGGACTACTACTGCTCTAACTCGGACCATCACCCTGTTCCCCGACTAGTTCCCGCAATATTTTCATTTCCTGAAGAGGACAATAGATGAAAAGGGTGAGCTCAACTAGCCCAGTAAAGAATATTACGACTAAGATAATGGAAAATAAATTATCGTTAGCCTTCAATAAATCAGATAAAATATAATGGATAACTAATTTTAGATCAATATTCGCAGCGAAAATAACAATTCATTAGAAGAGTTAAGTAGAAAATGAAGTCTACTATCTTCTATGATTTAAAAGTCCATCATCAATATTTTATCCCTGTAACATCAATCAATATACATCTCGAATCAAATATTCATCTTTGCACTACAGGCCAAAGATATTCATTTGTATCACTAGTGGTCATGTTCATCTCAACACCTGTCATCTTTGCACTACGGCCAAAGATATTCATCAGGTAATCATTCATCTTTTCTCTACAGGCCAAAGATATTCAGTTATATCACCACTTAGGACTGAGGATGATGAAAAACTATATAAATAACGAATCCAGTGAGATAAAGGACAAAGATTAAGGATTCGTATTTTAGTTTATTCAAGTTCAAGAATATTCCATAATAATACTTTGTGGAGAAAAATTCAAGAATAAAGTTCAAAACTTAGATCCAATCAAACATAAGAACTTTAATAAGCAACTTGAACATATAGAAGAAAATTTAATTTTTCCGTGAATAGTGTCGTATACGTGAATAGTGCCGTATACGTGAATAGTAATTCCGACGGAAAAAGTAAGAATTTCATAATAAAATCCATGACAATATTTTGGTATAATGATATTGAAAAGAATAACATCATTTACGAAAGAAAATAACATCCCTTACCTCAAAATAATAGTACCTCTGACTGGAATATCGGATATAACACCGAAAGAAATTTGCACTGAATACTAACACTCAAAGTATCTAAATACTCACAAAAATACGTTCGATATTATAGAGAGAAAACTTCTAATTATGGTGTGATTTTCAATTCTAACCTAAGCACCCTATTTATAGAAAAAGCTTAGGATGCCAAAGTAGACTTTTGAATAAAATAATTTTTTTTTTAAAATTTCGCTGCCTGGCTGCTAAAAAACCAGATTTTTTTCAGAACCAACAAAAGTGGGGCCCACCCATAAAAAAATATATTTATTTTTTGAAACTTCAATAATTCATAATAAATAGCCCTTTTGTCAGAAAAATACAGATTCTATGTCTTTTCATAGAAAATTTAATTCTCTACAACTTTGTAGAAGGAAGTTTTTCCAAATTCCAAACATAAATTATCCGAAATCCATAAACGGATGATTTTTAACACCAAAATACTGATAAAAACACATCAGCGCTAATTCCTTCTTTTATATCCACAAAATAAATATTTTCTTATCATATAAATCAATAATTAATTATTCACAAATAATATTACAGAACTACAATATTGACAACCAGGTCGTTCCCAGGAAAGAGGGGGCCTTCCGATAAGGACTTCTCCTTACTGGCGCGCAATTAAATAACCCCTCCTAGACAGAACTTTCTTAGACATTGTCAATAATGCTATCTAATAATATTATTCAAATAATATGAATTATTGAGTTGATAATGTGAAATACTATGCAGTGGCAATTATTGAATCAATAATACAAAATATCAACTGTAGCCATTATTGAATCAATCATATAAAATAGCAACATAGCAATTATTGAGTCAAAAAAATATCAATGTAACAATTATTGAGTCAATAATATAAAACATCAACGTAGCAATTATTGAGTTAATAATATAAAATATTGAACAGTAATTACTGTAACAATAATTGAGTAAATGCCTTCTCACGTAAGAATCAATAATTCAAAATACTGTGCAATACCGTGTGCTGCTGTGCCATACCGCGTATTACTGTATTTTAACCACCGGGTATTTTAACAGTACTAACGGTAACAACTACGCCGTTATTTTATAAAAAGGTTATTTCTGTCGCTTTCTATATCCGACAGTTATTCCGTTGTGGGGCCACAAATAGCTGCGCCGTCGTACGAATATTCTCCGACAACAAGAATATTCCACGACCAAACGAATATTCCCCGACAACAATGAATATTTTATAACCACTTGCTCATTTTAAAATATTTGCACATTTCACCCATAACTTTTCACATTTATCAAATCAACACCTTACTATTATATAAAGAAAATTAAATCTTTATTCATAAAAGTTGGGGTCTTACACCAACCACCAAATTTTTTCCCAAATGGGAAGGCCCGTATAGGTTGCGAGAGATCTCCGAAGGCGGATATTGCAAAATATCTCATGTGGGATTAGATGCTATCTCGGGCCCACTGAACCTGAAATGGGTAAAGAAATATTATACATGAGATAGTCATCACAGAAAAGTTATACTTTTAACTTTAAAAATAATTGAGGCACTTGAGTTTAAGTCTTCACCCCCAAGAAAGTTACACTTTATCTCTAAAAGTGGCGAACGTTATGCTTTCTCCGACAAAAGTAAGATTTATTTTCTGAAACGTTATGCTTTTCGTTAAAAGCAACATGATTATCAATAAAATGTCAAAATTTCACTTATGCTTGAATAATTTTTTTTTTATTTTGTTTAAAGTATGGATTCAAGTGTTGGTTTGCGAAAAAAAAAATCAAATTAAAGGCAATTAATAAGGCTAAAGAAACTATATTCCGATAAAGGAAATATACGTAAATGAGTTTTTTTTATAGGAATGAAAAGTAAAAAGCCACAAAAAGCCATGATCTAAAGGCCATGACATATCAAACTGAAGAGGAGGCAAAGCTAGGGCCTCTAATTTAGCAATAGCAGCATCCCGAGCCTTTACATTGGCGGTTTTCAGTTTCCGTAAAGCTTGGATATTTGACTTTAAACCCTGAAATCGGGTCTCCAGTTTGTTTGCGGTGTTCTCAAGATCCGAGATTTGTTCCAAAAAAGAGTTATTCTCGAGCAGTAACCTCTGACCGTAGTGCAACAGTCTGAAAAGTGGAACTAAGAAGATTCAGCCGATCACGAAAGGGAGACATGTCGAAGCCAACGGTGGAGAAGTCATTAAGCTCACTGCTAAATTTATCCAAGTCTTCAGCTCGCAAAGAATAGAAAGAAAGACTATGCAACTAAAGGATAAGGCGCGCAAGTCGATCTAAAAAGAAAGTCTGGGCGGGGGCCATACGGATAGTCAGACGGTCAAGTATTTGAGGAAACCGAGCTATGAGACGATCGAGAACTTCCTGGCTGGCAAAAGATATATGAAAACCCTCCAAGAAACAAGGTCTCCACTTGGATTGAAGAAAGCTCTGGCAGAAGCTACTTTAGAGGCCATCATAGAATCCGTCGAAACAGAGAATGGAGGAGCAGGGGGTTGTTGTGCTGCCAATGAATCCTCGAAGCCTTGGTCATCCAAAAGATAACCCGGAGGATAACCGAGATCACTATATGGCAAGGAGTCAACATCTGGATGGAGAGTATCAAATAAAGCAAGCGCATCAACAGGCAAAGGCAGATCTTTCATCTTCTCGCTATGAAAATGAGATAAAAAAGCATAATATATTTGGAAGAAAGAAAGAAAATTCAAGAAGAAGATGATATATTGACCCAAAGATAGATACTCACAAGATAGTCAATGTTTAAATAGTTAGGAGATGCCACAGAAGGTGGAATGTCAGTCAACCCACCCAAAGTGCTATCAACAATAGCCTCCCAAGAAATCACCAACTCGGCAGAATCCTTCTGGGGAGGATGAACATCAGCAATAGTCTCAGAAGGATTCCCCCTCGAGAAAATAGGAGCCTCACCGGTATCCTCAACAACATGACCTGAACTCACATCAGATAAAGAGTCATCAGTATCAAGGCTAACACGATCATCTTGCGGTGAAGAAGACTCGATAGCAACAGTGACAGGTCGAGAAGGCTCGCAAGTAATGGAAGTCACAGACGTCTTACTTACAGCACCCGTAGGAAACAAAATAGGAGCATCATTATCCTCTTCATTAGCCTCGGCAATCTAAAAAAAACGAGGAAATAATGACATGGGAAAACACGAAAATAGCTATATGAATGGTTAAAAGAAATAAATGAAAATTCTACAAAGTTTACCAAAAGTTTGCGTTGTCTCTTGATCGGATCCTCAGCTGCCGGCATACTAGAGCTACCGTTATCAAGGGGGCACTTTGCCAAAGGCTTTAAGATAAGTGTTTGCCCATTTGACATTCGCCTAATGATAGAATGACTAGCAGGGACCATAGTAGAATCTGTAGGGGGCATCACCTTAGAGTTGGTAATAGCTGATGCTCTCATTTTAGAGCGAGTAACTCTTATTTCCTCGGCAGCAGAAGATCCCTGGGGAGGAGCTGGAGGAGGTATCCTAGATGAAGCCCATGGTGGAAGATTTAAAGAAGTAGTAGGGACCTGTGCAGGAGGAACATCTGGGTCTGCGGACGGAGGAAGAAGAGACTCAAAGATTAAAGCCTTACGCTCACAAAGCCCACTACTAGTTGACCAACGCTCTGAACGAGTATTAGATCTAGGAGAACATAACATTCGGGTCCATTGAAGACGTTCGGGAGGAGAAGCTGGTAGCGAACAAATCATAGTATTATCCTGCCACTTTTTAAAGTTGATGAGCCAGTAGTTGCATTCATAAGTAGTATACCGCTCTTGCCGAGAATCATCTGGTATGACGAAATGAAGAGGGTCACGAGAAGCATTAGAAGGTTTTGGAAACTCCCATGCAAATGAAGAGGATGTGGGGACAAAATTGAGGAGAGCACCCTCGTAATCCCTCTGGCAAGAGCGGCCGAAAGGTCGATTTTGTTCAAATCTAAATTGCCTCATGACTCTATGAGGAGAGTAAAGTACGGTGCCAAACCCATCATCCTCAACAAAATATGGAAGTTTCGCAGCTCGGAGGAATATGAACCAAGAAAGTGAAGACCCAGTCAATTCCCTAACATTCGAAAAAGAACGAAATTCCCTCCTATAGAAGTTAGACCAAAAACCATCCTCTGGAACAATGGTGTCAGGACGAGCAATGAAACAGGAAAAGTCATCAATATAAAGCTGTAAATCCGAAGTAATCCTATGATCAATCCAGCGAGCGTTGCGGGGAACAATGTTGGGCGATGAGAAAGGGTGCGGAAATTTCCTTTTCTTCTTAGAAAAGTGCCCAAAAGTTGAATGGCTCCAAAAGTGCTCGAAGAGGAAGATCTGAAGAAAGGAATATGGAACAAAGCAACTCACGTCGTACCTGAATAAATGAAAGAAACATTAATGACACGAAAAAAAAGAGAAAGAAAGAAAGAGTGAAACTGAAAAAGGGTACCTTCTAACAGATTCTCTCATGGCAAGGACAGTCTCATCCAAGCGACGATACAAGGTCCCCAAGAAGAGAGGAGCAAGAGGGATCTCCAAACCCCGAGATAACAAAGCCGCTAAGCTAAACATACGGGTCGAGGGACCGTCTATGGGTGATCTGGGGAAAATAAAGTGAGATAACCACTTAACCAGATAAGCGGCCAAAGGAAAAGGACAAGGCTCCTCATGAAGGTGAGAACGGACTCCCTGTAAACAGAACTAGTCCAATGGTCAGGCTTGTAATCCCAAAAGAAATAGCGTACCCAAGATAGCCATGAAGTCTCAGGATGGTTAAGGGTCTCGAAGTCTGAAAGGATTATATCACCTTGAAATCTCGTGGTGTAATTGGAAGCCCGCTTGAAGGATTCTGTCAAGTACGCAACACATTCGGCATCCCTAGGAGATAGGCTGGATGGACCGCAAAAGGCTGAAGCATCAACAGGAAGGCTACAGGTATAATTCAGAATAATTACATAATCCAAGAAAAAATAAGGATGATTGTACAAAACAGAAGAAAGAATTACTGGTAAATGGCGTAGACATCCTCTAAAGTAGGAGTGAACTCCCCCCAAGCGGTGACAAATGTACATGTAGAAGAACACCAGCATGAAATTAGTAAGGTAAGGGCATCATAGTCCTGTTGGATACGAAGATCCCTACATAGCTGAATACAACGCAGAATCCCAGCTTTGTCCAGTATCTTCACATAATCGGAATTCCCAAGGATATCATCGGTCCAATGTTGCCATCCCGGAAGGCGACTAGATGAGTCGGACAGGAAGAGAACGGGGCTGAAAGGGTATTCCTATTTTTCAATGCACATGCGGAGAATCTGAGTAGAGCAGGGAAAGTTGTCCGCACTTTCACCAGCAGCTGCATATAGAAATAAACCTTCTTTATCAGGTGGAGGAAAAGCCGCACGATCATATTTCTTCGTTTGTTCCCAGAAAGCGTCAAAAGACCCAAAGAAGGGAGCTTTTCCCCACTCGCTTACGAAGGGGACTTCCTTAGTAGTTTTCGGGACCGCAGAACGTTCATCAAAATTAGCCTAAAACAAGGGGAGTTTGATATGAGAATTCTATAAAACAAGAAAAAGGAGATGAAAACATTCAGAATTAAACGCTTACCATGGTAAAAGAGAAATGTTGAATCCCGAACAAATGAGGTCGCTTTGAAAACAATCTCCCTTTGACAATGTTCGACGCGAAAAAGTCTAAACTAGAATAAGAAGACTTATCCTGGAAAAGGAGAGATTAAGAACACCTGCAAAGAAGAGGAAACAAAATAATTAGCAAATGACGAAAAATTCTCTAGGGTTCGGTCACCTAGATTCGACCACATGGAGATTCGTTATGCTCAAGTTCAGCCACCTTGGGATTCGGCACCCTACTAGGGTGCACCCATCCAGGACGGTCCAACTATGGTACCTTGCTTCCTTTCTTGGTTCGTTGTTTGATTGATTGGAACGAAGCGCCGCATAAAATTCCTTAAAAGTAAGTTTTCTTTAATATCCGAAAAAAAAACCCTGCAATTACCTGAAAAAAATAGATGATAAAAAAAAATTAATTCCCACACAGGAAAAAAAAACGTGACAGTGGTGTTATCTATGGTGATAATAATATATTTTATTATCTATGGTGATTGTCTTCATATTATATATTTTATTATTTATATATATATATATATATAAGGCATCATACTGATTGTCTTTCATATTATATATAGAAAATAAAAAATATATTATATATATATAATAATAATAAAAAACGTAAAAAAAAACGTTACAGTGAACCAAAGGTCTTATATATATATATATATATATATATATATATATATATAAATGTGACCATAGCCATTGGATTTTTCTTGGGCTCTGAGTACAGGACCTTTACCATTAATTGCGGTATTCCCCCTCTGAGCAATAGCAGGACCAAGACGTGAAACAATCAGTTTCATAACTTCTCCTATTCATCACATCATCTTCCAGTATCGTCCCACTTTGATATATGTAGATCACTTTGATATATGTACATGATAAAAGAAAGCATTTTTACCTGACGAAAACTTTTTTGGCAGAACTTTCGCGCAGCTTTCTTTTTTCTGGATTAGTTTCTTGAATCTTCTCTCCAATACAATACTACTGATATTTTATATTTCTTCATCAGCCACAAAGAAGAAACTTAGCCTTTCCTTTCTATATATACACACATGATCATGAAACACAAAACATGTGTCCTAATAAACTTGTGACTCTACGTGGATTAATCTCTACAAAATTGTTTTGTTTTAGAACTTTAATTATTGACCAATAAATAAATTTGAACCTATTTTCCCAAACTTCTTATCTGGTTCGGATTGCTAAATATATATATACATGGATCATGATTAAATATATATATATATATATATAATAAATACTGACCATGCATCTTTATTTATTTATTTATTTATATATATTTTACTTCCAGATAACATGCTACATTATATCAGTGGGTTTATTTAATAAAAAAAATATGTATTAAATATATTTATAATGCATCTTTATTTTCATATTTTTGAATAATCAATATATATTATTAACTGTTGCATCTAATCCCCTGCTTGCCATGTTTTCAGATTTAATTATCAAGATTTGGAAACAAATTTGATAAATGATTTCCAGTATATCTTGGGAGATCTCCCTTAGGGTTTTCCTCTCATAAGATTTGGTTTTTGAGATTTGCAACATTGAGCTCCGAGTATTATTCAAAAATTTGGAACAGGATTCAAAGATAACAAGTATTTTTGCACGATCATCACTTCGAAGACGTGACTCGCGTGCAGGGGGCAAATGTGAGCCCAAGTATAAATTAGGGTTAACATGTGATCTAAAGAAACGGGGAAAAGCCTCCACCTGTCCCGAGACAGAAGGCTCGTGGAGGTTGCCCATTTTGGGAATTGATTGAGGGATTGGATTGGTGGCTAAAAGGACAGGGTGATTTAGGCATTAATCAAGTAACTAAGGGTATTTCTGGAATTTTCTCTGAAATCACACGCTAGGCACAAGACCCAGACATGTGCCAAGCACGTGACTATTTTCCAGATAACTCTATAAATACCATTTCTACTTCAATAGAAAGGGACTTTTTTCTCTCTCTGAACTGAAGACACTCAAGAAGGCTCTCTGAATCCTTGATACTCTAGTAGGGCTCTTAGATCCTAGGAGTTCTGTCACGTGTTACTCGAGCAATCGCTTACCTGTTCTTCTCCCCTCTTCAATAAATCAATCAAGATCGTATTCTTCGTGGATTTCTCTCCTCCTCAGCCAACTCGAAACCCTAACCCTAGTAAGGTACGGTTTTCTTACCCACACCCCTGTTGACTTCTATGCATTTGAGGAATAAGAGACTCCTCATTCGATGGAAAAGAACTGCTCTAAGGCATGTCACTCCCACTTTCTACATGAGCCTGAGGAATAACCTCTTCGGTCTCTACTGTACTAGCCGGGGCGCCTAAATCTTCATCTATCTCATAAAAGTTCATCTCCTTGCTCCCATCACCTCTGTTAGGGAAATCCATCTCAAGGAAATCCGCATCTCGTGACTTTATCTCGGATAAATTCCCATCAGGCTGCTCTCCAACAAACACATAGCCTTTGGAGTGTTCAGAATAGCTTACAAAGATACACTTCTTACCCCTCGGGCCAAACTTCCCATGCTGATGAGAAATGTTGTGCACGTAAGCAGCTGATCCCCAAGGCCGCATTCTGCCCAATTCGGGCTTTCTGCCGGTCCACATTTAGGGCTGTAAACGAACCAAACTGTTCGTGAATCGGTTCGGTTTGGTTCGAGTTCGAGTTGCTCGTTTAGTCGAGTCAAGTTCGCACATAGTGTTACGTTCGATTGCTCGATCGAACATGTTCGCGAACCATGTGGTTCGGTTCGTTTTTGTTCGCGAACAGTTTGAGTTCAGTTCGGTTCGGTTCGATAAGTTCAAGTTCAATTTCGGTTCGATAAGTTCGAGTGCGGTTCGATATGTTCGAGACTAGTTCAAGTAATTCGATTTCTTAAATGTTTAAATTGTTTCTAAAATATTGAATATAAATAATTGGTTATTTCATATTAAATTCTAAAGTTTGTCTTATCAATAATTGTTAAATCTGTAACTTTTTTTTATTACCTAAACATCTTTTTATTTTTTAATAATTGATTATAAGTAAAAAAATTATTAAATAATTAGTAAATAATAATGTGTACTTCTTCACCACTAAATTTTAATTTAATTAAAATAATTTTCATATTTTCATAAATTTTTTAACATTGATTGTTGGATTATTATAATTTAGACCACTAATAATTTAATAAATTATAACCCATGTCATAAAGCACATAAATAAATTCATTAATCATCATGCAATGACAATTTGACATTAATTAAAAAATGATACAATAAAGTTACTTACATTTACATGAGTTATTAAAATTGTCAAACCGCAATAGAGATTAGAGAAATCAAGTCATCAATGTATCGAGACTTTATTATTATAGTAATAATCATTGTACAATTACTATTTTATATTACATACATCAACTATTAATTATGTAATTAAATGTGCAAACTTGATTTTACAAATTTTAAAATTTTGTAGTGTTACAGACTTACGGTGTATATGTGAGATAGTGAGAGAAAGTGGTTGACTAACTTTGATTTATTAATTATGCAATTAAGTAATCATATTCAGGGTAAAAATTAGTGTTTAATAATCCAATTAAACAATATGTCACAATACCGTTTGCATGAAATTTGAATGAGTTATTAATTTAAATTAGAATAAGCAAAAAAGTTTTTAAAAAATAAAACAAAGTTTCTAAATAGCTTTGACTTTTAAACCTTTAATCTTATAATCGTAGTTAATTTATTTAGTTTTAAACAATATAATTATGAAAATTAAAAACTTTTTATAAAGTAATTCTCAAAATTTATTGTATTCAAAAGTTAATTATCACATCCCTTTTGAATTAAAAATATTTTCTATCGACTTTGAAAATTCATACTTGATCAGTTTATTACTTATATTTCAGAACGGAGGACGGAGGAATGGAGGAAGTATTTGGTATTAATACATTTCAATTTTTTAAGGTTAACAATATTAGTCTATTAAATATTGAATTAATCTCAATCATTAAATTCACTTAATTTTAAATCTTAAAATTTTACAATTTCATATTTTTCATTATAAAAAATCTTAAATGAGACTATTTTTATAAAATAGATGGAGTATTATTCATTTATTCTAGACTAATTATGTAATAAATAATAATATTGATCACTAATCCACTACTACTAATTTAAAATATATATATATATATATATATGATAATATGATATATATTATATCTTATTCCTAAATAAGTCTTATATAGTGTGATATAAGACTTATATATCAATGATAATATGATAATAATATAATATGATATATATTATATTTGTATGATTATATCCTATTTTAAGAATGATGATTACAATATTTGATCTAATTTTTGATTGAATTACTTAGACTTTTAGAGAAGACATTATTGGTATTTATTTAACTATTTTTTGCTTCAGAGTTTCAAGTTTATGTTCACGAACAAGTTTGTGTTCGTGAACAAGTTTATGTTCGTGAACAAGTTTGTGTTCATGAACAAGTTTGGTGTTCGTGACCAAGTTTGTGGTTTATGAACATTCGTGAACAGTTCATGCTCGCGAACAAGCTAATGTTCGACTTATTCGCGAACTCGATCATGTTCGCGAACAGTTCGAAAACACCAAATGATCCGAACTCGTACATAGCTGTTGGTTCAATCAAGTTACTCGAACATGTTCGAGTTCGACAAATTTTAGTTCGGTTCAGTTCGTTTGCAGCTCTATCCACATTTCATATAGGGTGGAATGAACTGATTTCGAAGGCACACGACTAATTATATATGTCGCAGTCAATAATGCATCACCCCAATAGGAAATAGGCAAATTGGCTTGTGCCATCATAGACCAACTATGTCTAATAATGTTTAGTTCGTTCTCTCTGGCACACCGTTTTGTTGCGAAGCTCTAGAGATTGTGTGACGCCCCCAAAATAGGTTCAATACCAACCCATTCTGAGTCGCCAAATACATGGTACAGAATTCAAATACAATCTTTTATAACATACGATTGTACAAACTACGACCACACAAACTGTAAATTTCAATACAAATCGTATATAATACGAAATATAAACATTCAAATTCACTCCTTATAAATTACAATCATTATCCCACTATTTTATAGAATAGTGAGGACTTCTACTGATCTAACTCTGACCATCACTTTGATCCCCGACTAGTCCCCGCGATATTCTCATTTTCTGAAGAGAACAATAGAAGAAAAGGGTGAGCTCAACTAGCCTAGTAAAGAATATTATGACTAAGATAATGAATAATAAATTATCGTTAGTCTTCAATAAATCAAATAAAATATAATGGACAAAAAGTTTTAGATCAATATTCGCAGCAAAAATAACAATTCATTAGAAGAGTTAAGTAGAGAATGAAGTCTACTATCTTCTATGATTTAAAAGTCCATCATCAATATTTTATCCTTGTAACATCAATCAATATACATCTTGAATCAAATATTCATCTTTTGCACTACGGGCCAAAGATATTCATTTGTATCACCAGTTGGTTATGTCATCTCAATACCTGTCTATCTTTGCACTACGGGCCAAAGATATTCATCAAATAATCATTCATCTTTACACTACAGGCCAAAGATATTCATCAAGTAATCATTCATCTTTGCACTAAAGGCCAAAGATATTCAGTTATATCACCATTTAGGACTGAGGATGATGAAAAACAAAACGAATAACTAATCCAGTGAGATAAATGATAAATATTAGAGAATTTATCCATAGTTCAAGAATGAAGATCAAAACCCTGGATCCAATCAAAGATGATTTGGAAGAAAAAAAATAAATTTTTTTATTGTGAATAGTACCCCATGAATAGTTACTCGTAAATAGTAACTCATGAATAGTAACTTATCATGAAAATATAAAAATTTCACAAGAAAGTTCAGACCAATATTCCAGTGAAATAATATTAGATGAAGCGCAAAACTCAAGAAATTTTTGATCATTTCAGGAATTATAGAAGCAATACTTACCGTAGTAAGTTTAGAGTTAGGAATCTGAAATAAAACAATATACAAAACTGCAAATAGATTTTCACTCATCAGGCGGTAGTCCGCTCAGACAGATCATTTCCATAATTTAATAACAAATGAATACGAATGGTTATTCACCAGGCATGCGGTAGTCCGCGTAGACAGGTTATTCCCACAGAATAATAAAGAATGGAATAACAAAAGAATTTCACCACGCATGCGGTAGTCCGCGTAGACAGGTTATTCCAACTGAATAATAAAGAATAGAATAACAACTCTTACGAGTATTGAAAGAAAATAACTCTCTTCATGAATATGAAAGAAATAATATCCCTTACCTTAAAAATTTGGAGACTGCACTAGTGTAATAGCAGAATACTCTTCTTCTTTATCTCTTATTCTCTTTATACTTTCTCTCTCTATAGCTTTAGTGAATTGGTGAGAAATAATGAAAAAATGAGCTTCTATGTATAGGCTCGGCAAAGTAAGGGTAAAATAGTCTTTTCGCCATAATTTATGACATCATCACTTAAATCATAGATCCTATGACATCATTGCTTACCTCATCACTCCGATGACATCCTTGCTTACCTCATCGCTCCGATGACATCATTGTTTGCATTATAAGAGTTCAAATTCAATTTGCACTTTTTCACCTCGTTTAATTTTTATACCATGAATTTACTATAATAATGTTACCATTCAAATTATTAAAATCATAATATTATATAATCACATAATACTACTATAATGTAATATTATAATAATATATTTGAATGAATTATTTTATCGGACAAGATAAAATACCAACTTTCAACAAATGTCACATGTTAAAAATTCCTCCGTTTAAATCCACATTGAAGTAATATTTCCTTATCATATATATTAAAAATTAATTATTCACAAATAATATTACAGAACTACAATATTGACAACTAGGTCGTTCCCAGGAAAGAGGAGGTCTTCCGATAATAATTTCTCCTTACTAGCGCGTAATTAATCAGCCCATTTCCTAGACAGAACTTCCTTAGACATTGTCAATAATGCTATCTAATAATATTATTCAAATAATATGAATTATTGATTTGATAATTTGAAATAATGTGCAATGACAATTATTGAATCAATAATATAAAATAGCAAAATAGCACTTATTAATATAAAATATCAACGTAGCAAATATTGAACCAATAAAATATTATGCAATTATTGAATCATTAATATAAAATATTAAATAGTAATTACTGTAACAATAATTGAGTAAGTGCCTTCCTACGTAAGAATCAATAATCTGAAATACTGTGCAATACCGTGTGCTACTGTGCAACACCACGTATTACTGTATTTTAACCACTGGGTATTTTAACAGTACTAACGATAATAGTTTTGCCGTTATTTTTATAAAAGATTACTTCTGCCGCTTTCTATATCCGACATTCATTTCGTTGTGGGGTCCACCAATGACTGCGCCGTCTTACAATTATTCTCCGACAAAAAGAATATTTCTCGACCAAACGAATATTCTCCGACACAACAAATATTTTATAACCACTTGCTTACTTTGTGAACTTTGCACATCTTATCCATAACTTATCACATTTATCAAATCAACACCTTACGATTTCAAAATAATATATAAAAAAATTAAATCTTATTTATAAAATTTGGGGTCTTACAACCTCCCCTCCTTATGAAATTTCGTTCTCGAAATTAACGTACGTACCTGATATGTCGAAAAGGTGAGGATACCTCGTTTTCATTTCCGATTCTAACTCCCAGGTCATTTCCTCGATATCATGGTTCCTCCACAAAACTTTAACTTGAGGTATATAACCTTTGAGCGTAGGACATGTTCTTTCCTATCCAAGATCTTAACAGGTACCTCCTCGTATGTTAAATCTTCGGCTATCTCGTCTGGTTCTAACTCAATAATGTGGTTTAGATCTTTCACATATTTACGAAGCACAGATATGTGAATAACGTTATGAACACGAGACATGCTTGGTGGTAAGGCGAGTCTATAGGCCACATTTCTTACTCGGTCAAGGATTTCAAATGGACCAATGAATCGTGGGTTGAGCTTTCCTCTCTTTCTGAATCTCGTAACTCCTTTCCATGGAGCAACACGTAATAATACATGATCTCCGACATTAAACTCCACGTCTCTTCGATGAAGATCAGCATAACTCTTTTATCGATCTTGTGTAGTTTGTATACGTTGCCGGATCATTTGAATCTTTTTCGTAGTCATACGTACTAACTCCGGTCTCAAAAATGTTGCTTCATCCACCTCGTCCCAGCATACTGGAGAATGACATTTTCGTCCATACAACGCCTCGAATGGAGCCATGCCTATACTTGCCTGATAACTGTTGTTGTAGGAGAATTCCACCAATGGTAAGTACTTATCCCAAACTCCCTTTGAAGTCTAGAACACAGAGTCTCAATAGATCTTCAGGAGTTTGGATAGTCCTTTCCAATTGCCTGTCCGTTTGTGGATGATATGCCGAACTGAATCGTAAATCCGTGCCCATAGCTTTCTGCAAGCTGACCCAAAATCAGAAAGTAAATCTGGGGTCACGATCCAAAACTATGGATACTGGCATGCCATGCAATCTCACAATCTCATACGAGCAAGACGTTCAAGGGAATAAGTCTCTCGTATCGGCAAGAAATGAGCAGACTTGGTTAATCTATCAACAATAACCCAAATCGCATCTATGCCTTGAGAAACCTTGGGAAGACCCGTAACGAAATCCATGGTAATGTGTTCCCACTTCCACTTTGGAATCTCAAGTGGTTGCAATGGGCCTTTGGCACTCGATGCTCCGCCTTGACACGTTTACACGTTAAACACCTCGAGATAAACTCCGCGATTTCTCTCTTCATATTGCTCCACCAAAATGTATGTCGAAGATCACGATACATTTTGGTACTTCCAAGATGGATTACAAACGGTGTGTTATGTGCCTCCATCATGATTCTATACTTCAAATCAGAATCATTAGGAACACAAAGTCTGGAGTTAACTCAAAGTATTCCTTCTTCATCAATTCTAGCTTCTGGAATAACACCGTCTTGCACTTTCTTCTTCATCTTCATCAGCTCTAGATCCGTAGCTTGAGCAGCTTTAACTTCATCAATCAAAGCTGGTTCTACGTGTATCTTTAACATCATCACATGGGTCCATGGAGTCTTTAACTCTATCTCTATCCTTTGTACGTCATACAAAATAGGCCTTTGTGTTGACAGCATCGCACTTGTTCCCGCATACGATCTTTCACTCAACGCGTTAGCTACCACGTTCGCTTTTCCAGGATGGTACTGAATGGTATTTTCGTAATCTTTCAACAGCTCAAGTCAACGTCGTTGTCGCATGTTGAGTTCATTCTAAGTAAAGAAATATATTCGAGGCTTTCGAAGTATATTAGGATGTCATCAATAATGACAATCACGAAATGATCCAAATATTTTCTCAAATATTCGATTCATCATGTCCATGAACGCAGCATGGACATTGGTCAATTCGAAAGATATAACTAGAAATTTGTAATGCGCGTATCGAGTTCTAAAGGTAGTCTTTGGAATGTCATCAGCTCTAATCTCTAACTGATGATATCCAGAACGGAGATCGATCTTTGAGAAGAATTACGCACTTTGCAACTGGTCGAACAGGTCATCAATGCGAGGTAGCGGATACCTATTCTTGATGGTGACATAATTCAACTCCCGATAGTTAATACATAGTCGCATACTACCGTCTTTCTTCTTTACGAATAAAACAGGAGCACCCCCAAGGAGATGTACTAGGACGTATAAAACTGATGTCTAACAACTCCTTTAGTTGGACCTTTAACTCCTGAAGTTATATAGGAGCCATTCGATATGGGGTTTTAGAAATGGGTTTTGTACCGGGTTCAAGGTCAATAAAGAATTCAACTTCACGTTCCGGGGGTAGACCGGGAAGTTCGTCGAAAAATACATCAGGAAACTAATTAACAACAGAAATATCGTTCAAACCTGACGTATTCTGGTTTAGATCAGTGACATGGGCTAAGAAAGCTTGACATCAGTTTTTCAATAAACGAATAGCTTTATGACTTGAAATAACATTGATTGATTTCAGTGGTTTAGTTGTTTGAATTCAAAAAATAGGTTGGTTAGGAATATGAAAACTAACAACCTTACGAAAATAATCAATTTTGGCCTGATAAGTGGTCAACCAGTCAATTCCTAAAATCACATCAAATGCAAGCATTTTCAACGATATAAGATCAACAAGTAGGGTGTGGGTACCAATTTGAATCGAGCAAGATTTGTAAGTTGTAGATGTAACGAAGGTTTCTCCCAACAGAGTTTCAACAGATAAGTCAAAGTCTAATTTCTCAGGTGTCAAGTTCAAACGTTGAGCACAAGCAGGTGAAATAAAAGAATGGGTAGCACCAGTATCTAATAAAGTATAAACTTCGCAAGAGTTTATTATCAGCTTACCCGTAATAACCTCGATCGAGTTCCTTGCTTGTTGGGCAGTCACGACAAAAGCTCTTCCAGGAACCACTGACTTTGACTTGTCAGGGACAGCCTTTGGAATCACCACCCCCGCTGGACTTGGTTTCGCTACCGGACATTCTCTAGCTATATGTCCTTCCTTTCCATAGTTATAACATACCTTGAGTTTTTGTGGACAGTTTGAACTGATGTGTCCCTCTTGCCCGCATTTATAGCAAACGACCGGTGATCGTTCTCCTCCCCTAGAAACAGTTGATGCTGGTACTGCTGTCGACGTCTTCACGTTATCATTGTTGAATCTTCTCCTTTTGAAATCTCCCCACGACTCGCTTCTTCTATTATAATGGCCACGATTACCACCGGAGTGGTTACTGTTTTTGTCATGATATTTTTCTCCCCGCTGGTTGTCATTGTTCCGATGATTGCTGCCACCGGTATGACCCTGGTTATTATCCCTTGGTTGAACATAATCATTATCCCGTTCTAATAACTAGGCCCTGTTCACTACATCTGAATATAGAGAAAATTTGTGAGAAATGAGGTATTGACGAATCTCGGGTTTCAAACCTCTCAGAAACATCCGCGTCATACGTTCCTCATTCTCCACCAAATGAGGTGCAAATCGGGATAACTCTGCGAACTTAGCCTCGTACTGGGACACAGTCATGTTGTTCTGTTCCAGTCTGATAAACTCTACCTCTTTCATGTGACGAATACTTTCTAGAAAGTACTTGCCATTGAACAGTTTCTGGAACGCCCCCCAAGACATCTTGAGTGCGGCAGGCTGGGTATGCTTCACAGATTCCCACCAGTAATCTGCCTCTTCACGGAACATAAAGGTGGCAAATGGAACCTTCTGTTCCTTCGTGCATCCCAAGACATCAAATATCTTGGTAATTTGCTTAATCCAATTTTCTGCCTTGATTGGATCTGGCTTTCCCTAAAACTCTGGTGGTCCCAACTCTTTAAACCGCTTGTAGTGATAAGCCGCGAGTTGTTATTTCCACCTGTATTATGAACACGAGTCTCCCTCATCTGGTTTTGCATGAACTGCAAAAAGCTTCTAAACATCCCGTCATTTATCATTTCTTCGGTAGGGTTGTTTACAGGAGGAATATAGCCTTCCTGTTGCACGTTCTCCTCGTTGGTGATTAAAGGTGCCTCAACGGTCTCATTCACTCCATTGTTTAGATTTTCAGCTGTCATTCTCAAATACTGCCACAAAACAAGGGTTAATCAAATAAATTAACATATCACATATTAACCCTATATTCCAACCGACCAATTAAATAATAATTAAGCTTAGGTAGGACACACTAGCGAAGGTTTTACTCGTCTCTCCCCTCCTAGTTCTATTCCCAGATCTCCGCTAGAGATCATATCCCTAAGCTCTGATACCAACTGTGACGCCCCCAAAATAGGTTCAATACCAACCCATTCTGAGTCGCCAAATACATGGTACAGAATTCAAATACAATCTTTTATAACATACGGTCGTGCAAACTACAACCACACAAACTGTGAATTTCAATACAAATCGTATATAATACGAAATATAAACATTCAAATTCACTCCTTATTAATTACAATCATTATCCCACTATTTTATAGAATAGTGAGGACTTCTACTGATCTAACTCTGACCATCACTCTGATCCCCAACTAGTCAACGCAATATTCCCATTTCCTAAAGAAGAACAATGGAAGAAAAGGGTGAGCTCAACTAGCCCAGTAAGAATATTATGACTAAGATAATGAATAATAAATTATCGTTAGTCTTCAATAAATCAGATAAAATATAATGGACAACAAGTTTTAGATCAATATTTGCAGCGAAAATAACAATTCATTAGAAGAGTTAAGTAGAGAATGAAGTCTACTATCTTCTATGATTTAAAAGTCCATCATCAATATTTTATCCCCGTAACATCAATCAATATACATCTCGAATCAAATATTCATCTTTTGCACTACGGGCCAAAGATATTCATTTGTATCACCAGTTGGTCATGTCATCACAACACCTGCCCATCTTTGCACTACGGGCCAAAGATATTCATCAGATAATCATTCATCTTTGCACTACAGGCCAAAGATATTCAGTTATATCACCATTTAGGACTGAGGATGATGACAAACAATACGAATAACGAATCTAGTGAGATAAATGATAAATATTAGAGAATTTATCCAGAGTTCAAGAATGAAGATCAAAACCTGGATCCAATCAAAGATGATTTGGAAGAAAAAAAATAAATTTTTTTTACCGTGAATAGTACCCTGTGAATAGTAACTCATGAATAGTAACTTATCATGGAAAGATAAAAATTTCACAAGAAAGTTCAGACCAATATTCCGGTGAAATGATATTAGATGAAGCGCAAAACTCAAGAAATTTTTGATCATTTCAGGAATTATAGAAGCAATACTTACCGTAGTAAGTTTAGAGTTAGGAATCTGAAATGAAACAATATACGAAACTGCAAATGGATTTTCACTCGTCAGGCGGTAGTCCGCTCAGACAGATCATTTCCATAATTTAATAACAAATGAATACGAAGAGTTTTTCACCAGGCATGCGGTAGTCCGCGTAGACAGGTTATTCTCACAGAATAATAAAGAATGGAATAACAAAAGGATTTCACCATGCATGCGGTAGTCCGCGTAGACAGGTTATTCCAGCTGAATAATAAAGAATGGAATAACAACCCTTACGAGTATTGAAAGAAAATAACTCTCTTCATGAATATGAAAGAAATAATACCCGTTACCTTAAAATTTAGAGATTACACTAGCGTAATAGCAGAATACTCTTCTTCTTTCTCTCTTATTCTCTCTATACTTTCTCTCTCTATAGTTTTAGTGAATTAGTGAGAAATAATGAAGAAATGAACTTCTATTTATAGGCTCGACAGAGTAAGGGTAAAATAGTCTTTTTGCCATAATTTATGACATCATCACTTACATCATCGATCTATGACATCATTGCTTACCTCATCGCTCCGATGACATCATTGTTTACCACATCGCTCCGATGACATCATTGTTTGCATCATAAAAGTTCAAATTCAATTTGCACTCTTCCACCTTGTTTAACTTTTATACCATGAATTTACTATAATAATGTTACCATTCAAATTATAAAAATCATAATATTATATAATCACATCATACTACTATAATGTAATATTATAATAATATATTTGAATGAATTATTTTATTTGACAAGATAAAATACCAACTTTCAACAAATGTCACATGTTAAAAATTCCTCCGTTTAAATCCACATTGAATAAATATTTCCTTATCATATATATCAAAAATTAATTATTCATAAATAATATTACAGAACTATAATATTGACAATCAGGCCGTTCCCAGGAAAGAGGGGGCCTTCCGATAAGGATTTTTCCTTACTGGCGCGCAATTAATCAACCCCTTTCCTAGACAGAACTTCCTTAGACATTGCCAATAATGCTATCTAATAATATTATTCAAATAATATGAATTATTAATTTGATAATTTGAAATAATGTGCAATAACAATTATTGAATCAATAATATAAAATAGCAAAGTAGCACTTATTGATATAAAATATCAACGTAGCAAATATTGAACCAATAAAATATTATGCAATTATTGAATCAATAATATAAAATATTGAACAGTAATTACTGTAACAATAATTGAGTAAATGCCTTCCTACGTAAGAATCAATAATTTAAAATACTGTTCAATACCGTGTGCTACTGTGCAATACCGTGTGCTACTGTGCAACACCACGTATTACTGTATTTTTACCATCGGATATTTCAACAGTACTAACGGTAACAGTATTGTTGTTATTTTTATAAAAAGGTTACTTCTGTCGCTTTCTATATCCGACATTCATTCTGTTGTGGGGTCCACCAATGACTGCGCCGTCGTACGAATATTCTTCGACCAAAAGAATATTCCTCAACCAAACGAATATTCTCCGACACAACAAATATTTTATAACCACTTGCTTACTTTGTGAACTTTGCACATCTCACCCATAACTTATCATACTTATCAAATCAATACCTTACGATTTTAAAATAATATATAAAAAAAATTAAATCTTATTCATAAAATTTGGTGTCTTATAGATTGTCAATTGCCCGATTATCACTTTTTCCTCATAGAGTTCTTTAAACTGACCGGACAGATACTCGCGACCTCGGTCAGTTCGAAGTGCCTTAACAATTTAATCTAACTGATTCTCGACCTCAGTCAAATAACGTCTAAATCATTATAATGCCTCAAACTTTTGTGAGATCAAGAAAGTGTAGTCGAAGCGCGTACAGTCATCTATCATTGTGAGAAAATAGGAACATCCAAAAATATTCGTCCCATGCAAAATTATTACAGAATTGTTCTCAAAACTAATAGAATGGCCTAAACGAAGTACTGATAAAACAGAAATTAAATTATGCTAAACATTAGGATCATAAAGTACATCATAAAGAATCAATGATGAGCATCCTCGAATTTCCAATTTGTAAGTGTCAATGCCTAGCACGTTCACACTGAAATCGTTCCCCGTGTATACTTTTCTACCAGCCGAAATGCGGCGGTATTTCACGTATCCACTCTGATCTCTAGCTATGTGGTCCGTTGCTCTAGAGTCTACAATCTACATATGGAGAGAATGAGCAACAAAATCAGTACTTGATACTAAGCACATAGATAGATTAGGACTAGGAATTACCTTCTTCGGCTCAGTGCACTCAGTTGTAGAATGTCATCTTGGTTTTGTCTTTTTTAC
Source organism: Panax stipuleanatus (assembly GCA_020205555.1). Taxonomy (NCBI): domain Eukaryota; kingdom Viridiplantae; phylum Streptophyta; class Magnoliopsida; order Apiales; family Araliaceae; genus Panax; species Panax stipuleanatus. The sequence goes on from CM035120.1 coordinate 11,587,735, forward strand.
CAGAACCTCGTTTGCCTCTTTTTCGTTTGACAACACCCCCACTCGCAGCCCCTCTAGGCACAGTAGGATGAGCATGTTTCTTCCCCTTCTTGGGCTTGAACCCTTTACGAGAGTTCGATTCAGCTACATATGCCCTGGAGGTTTTTACAACATCAAGACGCTCAGCCTCGAGCTCCAAGTGACGACGAATATCATCAAAGTTGTTGATATTCTCGTTATGAGTTATGTTAACTCACATATGTTCCCAATTATCGGGAAGAGAGCGAACCACCGCTGAAATTTATTGTTCGTCTGACATTTGAGTACCACCGAATTTCAATTTTCGGATCATATTAGCCATGATTCAAATGTGTTGTTTCATAGTATGGTTATCTCTTTTTTTTAACCATCAAATCTTACGGCTAATGCCCTCAGCCTTGTCAACGAAATGCCACCAAACATAGTTTTGAGAGCCTCCCACATATCGTGTGCAGTAGAGGATTGGTCATACTCAAACAAAAAGTCATTGTTCATGCAGCTCAGCAACGTTATGCGAGCAATACAGTCCTTTTTGCGCCAACTTTTGAAGGCTGCAACCTTGATCGGATCCTTTGCATTCTCACCCTCTAGTTTTGTCATCTTGGACATTAGGATTTTTTCAACCTTTTACTCCTCCAAGACCATCCTGACTTTCCGGTGCCACACATCGTAGTTATCTCCGTCTAGTTTTTTCCTTGGTTAAGATCTGCGATAATGTGTTTTGAAGTCATTTCTACTTTGATTTAAAATATGAGAAATGTTCGAGATATTCATTGGTCACCATAGTATATAAGATATCTTTGTCGCATTAATCAAATTAACATAAAAATAATGAGACATAAATATAGAAAGGAGACTTCGCTAAGCTAATGAATCAAAATCCATATAAATGTCTAATTATTTAAATTTAATTTTTTAGCACACAAGACATGTAATTTAGGGAATAATTTAATTAAATTACTACAACCTAAATCATTTCCACTAGGAACAGGGGTATATATATATGTAATTACAGCATAATAATTTAATTCCAAGTACCAACGATTAATACTCCAAAAATATTAATAAAAGGAATTAAATAATAGGCAATATTACTCAATTAATATACCAAGTATTCTATAAAAACATTAAAATGCATCCAAAAAAATTTCAACAATATATAAACATCACAAAAGATTACTATAATTTTCTAAATTTTTTTTGATAATTAAATTAATTATCACAATTTATAAATCATTGCATAAATAGTTGAAAATTAACCAAAGATATCCAAATCTATTAATTTCTTCCAATTTTTTTTTTATAAAAGTAGCTTATCATCATAAAAAGGTTACTATAGTTTTTTGGAATTTTTTGATAATTATGCTAATTATCATAATTAATAAACGATTGCATAATTAATTAGAAATTAACCAAAACTATCCAAATCAGTTATTTTCCATCTGAAAAATTTATAACAGTAACTTAGTATCATAGAATAGTGACTGTAATTTTCCTGAAATTTTTATGATAAATTTGTTAATTTTCATATTAAATAAACCATTATTTAATAAGTAGAAAATTAACCAAATATATCCAAATCAGTTAATATTTTAAAATTCCAGTATAAATATTAATTATATGCTAACAGTTAATTTCTGTAAAATTTTTAGAATTTAATAATCAATATAACTATTTTTAATTAATTTCCATGATTAAAAAAATTAATAAATTATTTTATGGAATTAAAATATAAAAATAATAAATTTCAACAGAGCCGGATTGGACACGCGGGTCAATGGGCGGGTTAAGTCGAGTTAACGGGTCGGTCAGAACGGGTGGGTCATGAAAGCGGGTCAAATCAGCCGGGTGCGTGAACCACATGCGCGCTGCATAAGCAGCAACCGCGCATGGCGCAAGCGCGCGTGGGCAGCACAACGCTCTGATGCGCTTGTGCTCCACGCACCGCCTTCCCTGCTTTTTTTCGTGACGTTAATTTCACCTTTCTGATCGACTTGGTCCATTGATTCGTATAGTATGCTTAACCACCATTTTGGGAGCTACCGTGAGGGAGGTGTAATGCACATAGTTCTTTCCGAGACTGAAATTAGCATTTCACCTTCAACCTTCTGCAACATAGATTTTCATAATACCCATTTCGCGACCCAAACTTTGAAAGGTTATATCTTAACCTATATTAGTCCGATTTAAGCGTATAATATATTGTTGAAAAACTTACAACGTACACTAAGCATACATTCCAAAATAATTCAAAACAGACAATCACATAAAACTTTATGGCTAGTCAAAGTAGCCTGTTTGCAAACTTAATTTTAAATTACTTATCCAATTAAACCCAAAATGCATAGATCAAATACATTGTGATTGTGCTACAACATACTGCAATATTAACCCCTAACATTAAGTGTAACTAAGATTGCCATTGATGATGTTTTCAAGCTTTTTTAAACATGCAATCATGGCATAATGTGTAAATATTTCATACATAGTATACATCAGATCGTTAAGCTATGCTCTGACACCAATGTAGGAATTATATATGCATGTTATTTCATATATTTACATATAAAAGGAGAGTCAAAGACATACCTCTTGAAGCATGATAAACCTTTGATGCGGAAAACCTCCTGCAATTCTTGAAACCCAACAGCGTCTCCGAACTACGATTGAGAACGGAACATTATCTCACAATTCATAAAAATTTGGTTTATGTCTGTATTAGGAGCGCTCTGTAGTTTGACCAACTGAATGAATTATGTATGTATCGATCAACTGAGGAGGCATGAGTATTTAATACGAAAGTGGTCGAACCACTTCCCAACTTTTTCTCCACGTTTAAATTAATGAACAGCTCTATTGACCTTGTCAATTGGGAAATCTGTTAATTAAACCAAATGGGTCGGACTCTCCATGGGCACCCCATTTGGATACCCAAGATCCAACACTAATACTTCAATCGGTCTGACTAATGACCACACACGGTAATCGAGGGTCTAAAAGTCAAGTATCATGTGTATAATTTGGGCTTGGTGATTTATTGCAGTTTGGTCTTGGGTTTGTCTAATGTTTTGGGTCATGGGTTTGCAGCTAGGATTTTTTAATTGTTACATAGACAATGTTCGGTGTGTAAATCATTGTAGAGTGTGTGAGACATATTATGAATATATCAGACATGTTGGACTAGCCACAATTTGATAAACCTAGGCATATCGTGCATTATTACTTTTCTATTCTTCATCTAATATTCTGTGTGATTGTGTCTAATATTTTATCCTAAATCCAACAATCATCAATGTCTAAAAATCTATTGTTTCTTTCACAAATTTCATCGAACACTAGGCGGGTCAAATGTATAAGTTCATATGAAAATTATCACTTCTATATATTGCAAATTAAGATAAAATCTGAAAAGTGCCAAATATAATGAAATGTATAAACGTTTCAGTGTGATTGTGTCTAATATTCGATCCTAAATTCAACAATCATCAATGTCCAAAATAATATTGTTTCTTTCACAAATTTCATCGAATACTTGGCGGGACAAATATATAAGTTCATGTGAAAATTATCACTTCTATATATTGCAAATTAAGACAAAATCTGAAAAGCGCCAAATATAAAGTAATATATATATATTAAAGGAATGTATATTAATATAAATGTACACATGTGAATATAAAGGAATATTGTATATTAATATAAACGTATGTGTTATCATAGAGGCTCAAAACTCAATTTTTTCTTGAAAAGCTAATCTATCTAACAAAATACAAATAATTTTGAATTTCCCGCTCACTCAATAAATCATATGGACCGTCCAAAGTTTGAGATAAATCACACCGACAATGTAGTACCAGAGGCACGGGACACAACTAATTATTTATATTTAACCTATATTGATATCACGTATTGAGATCTGCCCCCATATAACAATCTGACATCGGTATTCATTATGTATATAATACATATCTGTAAAGATATAGGTGCATATGCAGAAAACCAACCTTGATCTCTTCTTCTGTCCTCTGCGCCTTCTTCATCCAACTAGAAGGCCAAAAATGAAACAAAAGCTTGGAGGAGTTATTGGGCTTACCTAGAAGGTATCATGGGTCGGGCTTTCCTGCAAATAGTCCAAGCTACAAAAGCCCAATATGCTAAAAAATTTGTATGGCCAAAGAAATCAAAACAAAGACTCCATCTGTGATACATTTTTAAAAATACAATTTTAAGGATAATTTTATATTCTTAAATACTTTCTTCGTCCCAAAATAACTGCTTAGTTTTGACTTTTTAAAGTTAAATTGACTTTTTAAAAAATTATTTTTTGTACCATTTTTTGTCAGAATATAGGTGCAGAGGTTATAACAAAAAAAAGTATATACAATTTACTACTAATACCAATTTTTATAATGTTAAAAATATATTTATACATGCTTAATTATTAATTTTAAAAATAGTCAATTTGACTAAAAAAAGTCAAAACTGAACAGTTATTTTGGGACGGAGGGAGTATAGTCTTAGTATTAGCTAAAAATTCGGTTGTGATGGTGTGATATTTACAATGATAGTGAAAAAGTAATCACAAATTAGAAATATCATGTCACTTTACAGTCTAAAATATAAATGTATTTGTAATTTTATTATTTTTTGCTAATTTAACACACTCACAACCTCATGATTACTATGAGTTGAGTAATACCACTCGGGCCAAAGGTCTTCGGTATGTATTTCTAATTTTGGAACGAATTAAAAAAGAAAATGTATCTCTAATTTTGAAACAGATAGAGTATTATACATCTAGCCCTTGTTTGGAACTTGAAATACTCAAATTTTGACAAGGAAAAGGAAAAGGAAAAGGAAAAATATTAATAAAACACACTGAAATTAATTATATTTAAGTATGTTACTAATTAAAATTTAATATACATAAAGCTCTTAACTGATAATTCATACTAGGGGTGAGGCAAATGAATGAAATAGTCTGCTCTGATGCTATGTTGAAATCTCTAATGTATTTACATTGAAATCTCTAATGTATTTACATATGAGGTAGACCCTATTTACTATTTATGCGAGAAAAATCTTGTAGAACTATCAAATTTATTTGTGAAAATATCAATTCTCTAAAATAATGTTCTTGTTAAACTCTTAATCCTAGTCAAATGATTCATAAATGTTAAATTTCAACTATTTTACTAATAGTTATGTGATGTTATATGTCGTTGTATAAGTCAACAATTGATATCTAATAGAGACGAACTAGGATGAGTTATGTGAAATTCTCTTAGAGTCCTTCTACGCAGATAACCGAATTGAACATTATTATTGAACATTTTCAAATTATACTTAAAAAAATATTTTAGGTGTAATTTGGATACATATATAAGAACAGTATTGTACAGTCTGTACAGCACTGTTTTTGTATATGTATCCAAATTATACCTAAAACACTTTTTTTGTGAAAATTCTAGTTAGAATAAATACTATACATTTTTTTGGGAGTCACAAGAAAAACCAAAAAAAAAAATTGAAAATGTCAAATAATAATGTCCAATTCGGCTGTCCGCCTAGACTTATTGATTCTCTTAACATGTTTGGTGATGGTCATTATAACATTTTTAATTGTGTCATGAGTTATACCATGTATTGCAATAAATTTTATGTCTTATTAAAACATAGAATTGATAAGAATTTTAGGAGAGCTTCACTTGTTATACATCTCTTTAAAAAAAGTATCACTAATATTTATTCACGTAATTGATAATCAAAAAATCGACGCAAATATTCGCAAAATATACACCATTTTGCTTGTGTAATTTGGTAAAACTTTTATGTCAATAGAATTTCAAATGCCATAAAAAATGGGAGAGAATACTACAGTGTTTGTGAGTTTTGAGATAGGAGAAAAGGAAATTAAGAATTTAAGATTTCTAAGAGACAAGAGAGGGAAAAATAAATTTACTTTATGGTTTTTGTGAATTTTTGAAGAATTTTTTTAACTTGAAAGATCATATTACTATTTTACCCTTATAAAATTACATTTTGGTAACTATTATCAAGAAATTTAAGGTATTTTAATAGCCATCTAAGTCTTTAATATTTTCTCTCCTCAAAAATTCACACACTAGAAAATTTTAATCTCCACCCTAAATTTCATTTATACTCCCTCCATCCCATAATAACTGTCGTTTTAGAAAAAAAAAATTAATTTATTTGTCGTTTACAACTTTTTAGGAGAATAAATTATTTACTTTCCTTTATACCCCTACCTTCTCTTATTGTTTTAATAAATTCTCTCCCTTGTATTAATAGTTTTTAACTTTCTATAAAGGAGTAGTGATGAAATTTTATATAAATTTTAATTAATAATTGATAATATTAAATGACTTTTTTAATTCATATGCATGAAATTAAAACGATAATTATTATGAAATGAACGGAGTAACTCACAAATACAATGCTAGGGTGGAAGAGGAGATGAGGTGGGAATGGGAATTGGAATTGGGATTGGGATGAAAATCATTAAATCAAAGTGTGCTACTACCACAAGAAAGAGGGAGGGAAAGTAAAGGAGAATCAAATCAACCTAGGGACTCACACTCAGTCTGTCCCCTCCTCTCCGCAACTAAATAATTCCAGTCCTTCTACGACGACATTTTTTTTGGAATTGGTTTAGGATTGTTTTTTTTAATAACTCCCAAAAAAATATGTATAATATTTATTTTAATTAAATTTTTTATTAAATTTTTTATTTTTGATGTCATTTGAATACATATAAAAAATAAAAATTTTACGGACTGTACAACTCTATTTATATATATATATATATATTCAAATAACACCAAAAATACTGAATTCTGTATATAAAAATTCCAATTGAAGTAAATATTATATATTTTTTAAAAATTATTATAAAAAAAAAATAAGACCGATCGTTAGATCGATCACCCTTTTTCAGTCCCCTTAGCATTTTTGATTAAATTCAGACACCAACTGCACATTCAGCTCATTTCAGGCTCTCAGCTCCCCATTTTATACATGCATAAATAATCTCCTAATTTTAGATAATTTAAAAAATAACTTATAAAAATCAATTATACTGATATAATATAACACAGAGTCGCATTTCAGATGATTTCTATTATATAAACATCATATAATTATAACTCGTACCTATATAAATATAACTTATTTTTATATGATTGTTCAAATGAAGTGTATAAGAATTCAAATTTGTATATACATATACAGAACAGATTTAAAACATTACTCTTAAATAACATACTTATCTTAAATAAATTATCTTTATTAAAACTATGTTATTTTGAACATTCTTTTAAAAAAATAAAATAATATTAAAAGAGAATAGTCCCATTTGTTTTCCTTTTATTTATAAAAATGTCACCCACGGACCCACTTATTTTTTAAAATAATCTCCAAAATAACGTAATTTTAATAAAAATATGTTATTTAAGAGATATACTTTAGACACGTGATATATACATATATACAAAGGAATTTCTTAACATGTGCCCTTAGGGTACATGTTAAGTACACAGTTCAAGAGAATATTTTTTTGAACTGTGTGCATATTCCCTTTAATTTGATATAAATATAGAAATTAAGGGAATATACACACAATTCAAGAGATATACTTTAAGAGATATACTTCAGATACGTGCTATATATATATAGGATAAGGCTCTGAAACGAACTGTTCGTAAACGAACATATGTAAGATTCAGTGTTGAAGGTTGTTGATTGGTGATCGGGTATAATCCACCGACCCCTACATGGACAGAAGGCCGGGGCCGAGAGGAGCTTACCGGGCCCAAGGGGCTGAAGCCAGAATTGTGGCAGCATTGTTCGGGATCGGGTATCTGAGCTTTTTGGGCCAGAACCCAGACCCAACTGGTGTTATCCGGATCGGGTATCTTAGTCCCACGAGACCAGGGCCCAGACCAACATAATGATGATCGGGGTCGGATTACCAAGCCCTTCGGGCCGGAGTCTAGACCGAATAGATAATGATTGGGATCGGACTACCGAGCCCTTCGGGACGGAGTTCAGACCACTTTGTAAGGCCCATACCGAAGGTTACTTCTCGGATGGAGCCCGGAGCAATAAGGAGTCTAAAGGATTAAGGGTTTTAACCCTAATCCTATCTCAATACAAACTCTTATAAGACAAGTGGTTGAATAACCACCAACTTGTACTTTTAAAGGAGATTGCGTTGGACCTAAACAATGGTAACTGCCATGTTTAGGAGTCCTAACTTGACTGGGACATGGGCTCTAGAGGTGGTGAGAATGACTATAAATACAAGGCTTAACCTAATGGTAACAGGTAATCATTATTAATATTCCCTTGAGCACTATACACTATTGCCTCCATTGTTAACCTTGTGACCAGCCTGTACTTATTCTCACACCGGAGCTATCACCCGGCGGCACCAGCCGTCAAGCTTCGTGTTGACGTGTTATTGTGCAGGTCTGAGCGCGTGGAGTTGGTGATTGGACGCGCCGGCAAAACTTGACGTTAACATTTGGCGCTAGAAGGAGGGCTAGTGCTTTAGTCAATCACGTTTGTACTTTTCCGGTAGAAAGGACATGGCCAGTAAGGACGGTGGAGCCTCGAACCAGGAAAAGGCCAAAACCCACCCGACGACCTTAGTTAGGGCATCGGTCAAAGATAGATTGGGACCTAGCAACCAGGAAGGCAATTCGGTGCAGGTCCAGTCGGCACGAAGACAGCTGTTCATCCCTAGTCAACGTACTCCGATCCCTCAGCACACCCGCGTGGGAGACAACCAGTCTCAGGCCTACGAACGACGGGAGGAGGATCGGGTGGAGAACAGTAAGGATCAGCGTCAGTTTATTCTGTTGACCAGAATACAACAGAACAAGGACGCCATGCTGGCCTTGCGTCTCCAGCAAGAAGATTTGGAGTTGCAGATGGCTAAGGTGGCTGGTGAACAGGAGGCTTCTTCGAAGAAGCACAGACATCGAAGCCGATCTAGATCTCCACGACAACGTGAGACAGGAATGAACAGAAGCCGATACAGAAGCCATTCTCGGGAAAGGAGGAGCCGAAGAAGGAGTCGTTCCCCCGAACGAAGATCGGAACGCCTGGGCCGATCGGGACAGAGGGCGAAAATCGGATCTCCCGAATATGAGGAGGACAGGCGCAGACCTTCCTCCCGTAAGGAAGATACCGACCCCCTCGCCCGAAGAGTCGCGGAGTTGGAGAAGCTTCTGGCCGGGAAAAATCAAGTGGGAACACCATCGAGCTGCCACAGTTCGCCCTTCTCGCCCGAGATTAATCGAGTCACTGCTGACCCAAAGAAGAAAATGCCACCGATGGAGACATACGACGGAATGGGAGACCCGTATGACCATTCGGATGGATATGATAGGTTGATGACATATTATGGGCATTCGGACGCAGCAAAGTGTCATATGTTTGCAACCACCTTGAAGAAGAGTGCCAGAGAGTGGATGGGAACTTTGGCACCGGGAACGATTAGTTCTTGGAACGACCTTCGGGAAAAATTCCACGCTAGGTTCGGAAGCAACAGGAGAAGGGGAAAGATCACGGCTTCCCTCATGCAAGTGAAACAACGTTCGGACGAGACTCTTGGCGCCTACGTCAAGAGGTTTCGGGAAGCTGTGGGATCGGTGGCAGAATTGAATTCACCACAGGCTTTGGGATTCTTCACAACGGGTTTGGATATGGGGAGGTCAAAGAAGTTGATGAAAGACCTGGTGATCAACCCACCCTCGGACTTGACTGAAGCCTTTCATCGTGCCGAAGGGTTCATTGCCATTGAAGAGGCAATGGGAAATTTCAAGCCACCTTCACACGACAAGTCGAGAGACAGAGACAAGCCGAACAACCAACGATCGGACAACAGTCAGGGGAGATCGGATAATCAAGGGAGAAGAAACTATAACAGTGGGGGATCGGGCCATGGCCGTCCACCCTTCCCGAACAGAAGCATCAACAGGGTATTCACTCCCCTCAACACCGACCGTGCAAGAATATTGGAAGATATCAAGGACAAACCCTTCTATGAGCCCTGCAGGACAAGACCAAACCGGGGAAGCGCAGCAAAAATAGATACTGCAGTTACCATCAGAACGCGGGCCATACGACAGAGGAGTGCCTTGATCTGGGGGATCTCATCGAGAAAAACATTCAGAATGGGACGTTGGTTCAATATGTGGCCGGCCGGGAAAATGCCAGGACTCAACCAATAGAAGGAGACAGGACACAGGCCCGAGAAACGCCGCCAAATCAGAACCAGCCCGCTCGGGGGGTGATTGATGTTATATCCGGAGGTTCGATAGGGCGCGTGACTGGACGAAAAAGAAATGAACATTTAGACGCTGTCTTATCGGTTGCAGGGTCCTCGGTAAAAAATGAAAGGGTTTTCCCGGGAGCGGTAATTTCCTTCTCAGATGAAGACTATCCTTCGAATCCCATAGAGTCGCATGACGGGGCATTGGTGATAACGGCGCAGGTCGGACCAGTGGACATGAGAAGAATGATGATAGACAACGGATCCTCGGTCGACATACTGTATACACACGCTTATCAAAGGATGGACCTAGGGGGAAAGAAGATGGAACTGGGAGGAGAAGGACCGTTGTACGGATTCAGTGGCGACCCGGTCCATGTGTCGGGCACCATCGAATTGCCGGTTAAGTTTGGCACAACTCCCCAACAAATGGAGATTATGGTCAGATTCTTCGTTGTTCATGTAGATTCGGCTTACAACGCCATATTGGGAAGACCGACCCTGGCAGCCTTACAAGCAGTCACCTCCATACCTCATTTCAAGATCAAGTTCCCCACACCGAACGGAGTCGGAGAGGTAAAAGGCGACCTGGATATCGCTCGTAGGTGTTATCGGAATACTGTGATCTCATCCGGAACCGGGGTAAGCAAGCAGAAGCAGACGATGGCTATTGAGATAGAACCCTTTACAGATGGTAGTACAGAGCCACTTGCTTTACCAGCCGAAGAAACAGAGGATGTACAACTAATCTTGGGGAACGAGAAAAAAATGATAAAGATCGGTTCAGGATTGGTAGAACCCTTCAGGACCGGGTTGATCGATCTGCTTCGGGCGTACGCGGATATCTTTGCATGGGAACCCAGCGATATGCCCGGGGTGGACAAATCAGTAGCACTACACCGACTGGAAGTAGATCCTAATAAGAGGCCGGTCATACAGAAGAGAAGAATCTTCGCCCCGGAGAGGCAGAAAATTATTGACGAAGAGATCGCTAAATTACTGAAGGCAGGGTTTATCTTCGAAATTGATTATCCAGAATGGCTGGCAAACGTGGTGCTGGTTCAGAAACAGAATGGGAAATGGAGAATCTGTATTGATTACACCGACCTGAACAAGGCGTGCCCGAAAGATTTCTACCCTTTGCCCAACATTGATCAATTGATTGACGCCACTTCAGGGTACGGCATGCTAAGCTTCATGGATGCTTTTTCAGGTTATCATCAAATCTCAATGGCCAAGGAAGACATCCCGAAGACAAGCTTCATCACGCATAGGGCCATTTATGCGTATCGGAAGATGACCTTTGGACTGCTGAACGCGGGGGCCACTTATCAGCGAATGATGAACCATGTGTTTACAAAGCAGCTAGGCCGAAGTATGGAGGTCTACGTAGACGATATGATTGTAAAAAGCGTGACAGTTCGGGATCATCTGGTGGACCTAGAAAACTGCTTTGAAACGGTTCGGAAATACAAGCTTCGCCTGAACCCAACAAAATGTACCTTCGGATTGGGATCAGGGAAGTTCCTGGGTTATCTAGTTAGCAAGAGGGGTATCGAGGCAAACCCGGAGAAGATCCAAGCGGTATTAGATATGAAATCCCCGAAGTCCTACAAAGATGTGCAGAGGCTGACAGGTCGGATCGCGGCTCTTAGAAGGTTCGTATCAAAGTCAGCCGAAAGGTGTTTGCCATTCTTCGACACTCTGAAGGGACCAAAAAATGAGAAGAGTTTCCAGTGGACCTCCGAGTGCGAAGACGCCTTCCAGGAGATCAAGCAATACTTGTCCTCGGCACCCTTGCTGATGAAACCGATCCCCTCGGAGCCACTATATCTATACCTAGCCGCCAGCTCGATGGCAGTAGGGGCAGCACTGGTGAGAGAACGATCGGGAAAGCAGTCTCCGGTTTACTATGTCAGCCACGTCCTTCGGGATGCAGAAACAAGATACCCTAACCTGGAGAAGTTCGCCTACGCTCTGATCATCGCAAGCAGGAAGCTTCGGCACTATTTCCAGGGCCGGCTAATAATAGTCTATACTGATCAACCTTTGAAAAAAGTACTGCACAGGCCCGAAGTCTCGGGAAGGCTAGCTGCATGGGCAATGGAACTAACTCAATTCGCCTTAGAATACCATCCCCGAACGGCCATTAAGGGACAGGCCTTAGCGGATTTTGTCGTGGAGTGTTCTTTCAGCGAATCAGATGTAAATTCGGTCATCAAAGCTCGATCACCACAAACTGCCTGGACCCTCTACGTAGACGGGTCATCTACCTCGGACGTCAGCGGAGCGGGGGTCATTCTGACTAGTCCTGAAGGGTTCCGAGTCCAACAGGCCATTAGGTTCCGATTCAAAGCCACCAACAACGAAGCCGAGTACGAAGCCATTTTGGCCGGACTTAGATTAGCCAAATGCCTGGAGGTGAAAAGGATAATGGTGTACAGTGATTCCCAGCTGGTGGTTAAGCAGATATCGGGAGAGTATGAGACCCGAGGGGCCCGAATGGCGAAATACCTGTCGGAGGTAAAGGACGAACTCTCATACTTCGAGTCGTACAGCTGTCTGGGGATCGATCGGACGGGCAATACAGTTGCAGATTCCCTAGCCAAACTAGCCACAACCGAAGCGAGCTCCTTCACCGGATCAGTTTACTTGGAAGTATTACACAAACCTAGTATTCAAAGGACCGACGTACTGACCCTGGATCGACTCGACTGTTGGCTTACGCCTTACATTACCTATCTGGCCGAGGGGATCCTGCCTTCGGATCGTTTGTACGCTAGAAAAATCAAACACAGGAGTTCTAACTTCGTCCTTATTGATGGAGATTTGTACCGTAGGGCATTCACCTCCCCATTACTGAAGTGTCTAACACCTTCGGAAGCGGAGTATACACTGAGGGAAGTACATGAAGGAATCTGTGGGGATCACATGGGAGCCAAGTCATTGGCTTACAAAATTATGAGGCAGGGATACTATTGGCCGACCATCTTCCAAGAAGCAAAGGACTACGTCAAAAAATGTCCTAAGTGTCAATTACATAGTTCTATCCCACATAAACCTCCCGAAGAGCTATATTCGGTTTTATCCCCTATTCCATTCGCTATGTGGGGGATTGATATCTTGGGACCACTACCGAAGGCCAAAGGGCAGGTCACTTTCGTAATCGTCGCAATCGACTACATGACAAAATGGGTGGAAGCCAAACCATTGCATAAGATTACTGAACAAGAGTGCCTCAAGTTCTTTAAAGAGTATGTTGTTTACCGGTTCGGCATTCCCATGGTCCTGGTCTCGGATAATGGCAGACAATTTGTGGGGTCTAAATTCGAAGTTTTCCTGAAGGAGTTAGGTATCCAACACAGAAAGACTTCTGTGGCCCACCCCCAATCCAATGGACAGGTAGAAGTCACCAACAGGATCCTGCTCACAGGAATTAAGAGAAGGTTGGATGAACTAAAGGGAAGATGGCCCGAAGAGTTGCTCAGTGTCCTTTGGGCATATCGGACTAACCCGAGGACCACTACAGGTGACTCACCGTTCAGATTAGCCTATGGAACTGATGCACTGATACCCGTTGAGATCGGATCACCAACACTTCGAATCAGTCAGTACCAAGAGTTATACAATGATGATGGTTTACGATTAAATTTGGATCTGTTGGATGAGGTTCGGGATTCAGCGTCGATAAGGCTAGCTATATACCAGAAGAGAACGGCCCGACATTACAATCAGAATGTGAAGCAAAGAAGGTTTGAGGTCGGGGACCTGGTTCTTCGGGAAGCAGAGGCATCAACCCCCCAGAACACAGGCAAGTTAATGCCGCACTGGGAGGGACCTTATGAAGTAACTGAAGTGCCGAAGCCGGGTACTTATCGGCTTCGGACGTTAGACGGTACGGAGGTAAAAAATACATGGCATGCTGGAAGACTTAGAAAATATTATCAGTAAAAGTCATGTAATTTACTTTCGCTTATGTAAGCTGCTTTATACATTAATAAAATAAAGTGGATTTCTCTGGGCAAAACTTTTTTGTTATCTTCATTCAAATTCTACAAGTTTACAAAACCCTCGGACTAGCGATGAACAAATCCGATCAGAATAGTTACAAAACAACTTGAACTGATCGGAAAAAGTTACACGCAGATCCGATCGGGCAAAGTTACAAAAGAAAGAGACAAAAATTAAAAATACAAGTTATAAACTAAGGATGGGGACCCTCGCCATCAGCATCATCATCGGCATCGGACTCATCATCAGAGGAGTCCAAGATAGCAGGATCGAGCCCAGCAGCCTTCATCTTCGCCTGAGCCCGCTCCTTATGAGCCCCATAGCCTTCGGCAAATTGGCCCATGATGGTATCGCGGAGCTCAGCCGATTCTTGATACTCTCGCGCACCTTGCTGCTTGGCCTCAGCACATTCTGCCCCCAGAGCTGTGTTCTCCTTCATCAGCACCAAGTGGCTGGCGTGCATTTCAGAAACTTGGCTCTGGAGGATCAGAAGCGCATTCTGCTGATCAAGATCTTTCTCCTTCAGAAGAGCCCTCTCCTCGATGAGCTGTTTATTGTATCCGTCAAGCGCAACGAACTCCTTCTGCAGATTATGATGGAGCCTCTGGTGTTCGTTGGCCTGACGTTCGGCGAAGGTCACCTTATTGCGGGTTTCGGCATGATTTTCCCTCTCCTTGATTAAATCAGCCGATAACCCCCGAACATCCCCCTCAAGCAGTTCCACGTCGGCTCGAAGCTGAACCTCTTTCCGGGTGGCCTTGACAACAGGAGGAATAGCTCGGGCCAGAATGGCGTTAGCCTGCATCAAGGAAAAATAAACAGTTCAATAACGGCCAGACAGACATTCAATAAATTCAAGCTAAAGCTTTCGGGAATACCTGACTCTGGGCTTTGATGTACGCCACCATCAAGGCTTCGGCCGAATACCCTTTGAACCGGGCATCATCAGCGGGAAGCTTGAAGTAATCCAAGCGGTCAAAAGGGAAAGCTTCTGACGGACTCTTCGGCCAAAAGGATTGGGTCGGAGACACATCAGAAGGATCCGCTTGGGCAGCAGGGCCGGAGGCGGCAGAGGGCCCGACCTCAGCAGGAAGCTGGACCACAGGAGTCTGCGGAGCAGCATCCGGCTGAACCTCGACCATCTGGAGGTCGGGCTCATTAACCAACTTTTGTTTCTTGGGGCGAGGCCTCAGAGTTTCCTCCTCGGTCCCCTTGGGATCCTCAAGAACAAGAGTCAGCTTCGGGATAGCTGGTTTAGAGGAGCCCTTCGGAAGGGCCCTCTTCTTGCCTTTCCTCAGCTGGGCCACCTTATCGGCTGCAGTCATCTTCATGACATTCTTCGGCACGGCATGAGAGGAGTCGACTGAGAGCTCAGAAATCGGGATAGTCTCCCCTTCGGCCGCGTCATCCCCGAGAGGTAGAAGTATCGGGCCAGACCGAACGGGGAGGGGTGTAAGAGACTCATCAGCGCCCTTCGGCTTGAAGATTGTCACTGCAGAAACAAGTAGATACTCCAGAAAATCAGAAAAACAAATCAGAAACCAATGCTCGAAAAGAAAGGAGGTCAAGATAGAATACTCACATCCGTGCCTGTAAAGCCAGGCCTCGTCAGCAAAGGTATCCAGACTCCACATCGTCTCCTTCACCTTCTGGTAGAAGGTTCGGAACTCCTCCCTTCGGTCGGTGGGGAAGGTGGTCACTTTCACGATCGGATCTTCGGGGGAGGCCCAGTTCGGGAGAAGTTGAAGGTCAGTCCCCTTGACGAAGATCCACTGATTGTGCCAACCTTTGTTGCTAGAGGGAGTCTTGGCAAAGGTGGCCCGGCCGGAGATACGGTTTAGTTGACGGAAACCGGGCTCCTTTGATTTGCCGACCGAAAATAGGACGAAGAAAAAGTCAAGACCAGGGGTGATCCCTAGTTCTTGACAGATAGCTATAAAGCTTATCAAGTGAATGTACGAGTTCGGCACAAGTTGTACGAACCCGATCCCCACAAAGCAGAGAAAGGACACGATAAACTCGTGAAGAGGGAAGCGGATGCCGTACCGCAGGGCGTAAGTAGGGATGGCCACCCATTTGCCTTCGGGGCGCCAGAACATCCTCTCTTCGGCTCTGGGTACCCGAAGACTGTACTCTTGGGGGACTCTGAAGAGAGTTCGAACATCAGAAATCTGAGACGGAGTAATGGTGGACATAGTGTTGACATGCGAATACTCCGTCTCAGAACGGTAAACGGACCGGATGTGTGTCTCGGTTCCATCAGCCGAGTCTCCGGTGGGAGCTTCAGGTAGGTCAACCGGCACCAAATCGGTGCTGGCGATGGTGACAGTGGCGGCCATTTCGGCGGAAGTAGGAGTGACCTCAATGGTAGAGTTCAGGTCGGAAGTGGAAGCAGCTGGAGGAATGCCGGAATCAGCCATTAGAAGGAAAAATCGGTGAAAGTGAGGTGATTTGGGGGGTAAAAGGACTGGTCGGAGAACAAGAAACCTCTCGACGGAAATCGCACTCGCCGGAAAATGAGTTTTGAATTTAGCTTAGACAAAGAGAGTTCGTAAAAAATGGATGTGGTAGGGGGGAAGATATTTATACTGATGCTGCACGAATCTCAACAGGCGGCTAATAATGACGTTGGGCCGTTCATTTCTTGTGTATCGTGTACCGCATTAATTAGGTCGGTTGGATTACCCAGGCATCTCTTTAAATCTCTCATTAAATATCCCATTAAAGGCTTGTTATAATGAGAGACTGGGGGGCAATGATCGGGTATAATCCACCGACCCCTACATGGACAGAAGGCCGGGGCCGAGAGGAGCTTACCGGGCCCAAGGGGCCGAAGCCAGAATTGTGGCAGCATTGTTCGGGATCGGGTATCTGAGCTCTTTGGGCCAGAACCCAGACCCAACTGGTGTTATCCGGATCGGGTATCTTAGTCCCACGAGACCAGGGCCCAGACCAACATAATGATGATCGGGGTCGGATTACCAAGCCCTTCGGGCCGGAGTCTAGACCGAATAGATAATGATTGGGATCGGACTACCGAGCCCTTCGGGACGGAGTTCAGACCACTTTGTAAGGCCCATACCGAAGGTTACTTCTCGGATGGAGCCCGGAGCAATAAGGAGTCTAAAGGATTAAGGGTTTTAACCCTAATCCTATCTCAATACAAACTCTTATAAGACAAGTGGTTGAATAACCACCAACTTGTACTTTTAAAGGAGATTGCGTTGGACCCAAACAATGGTAACTGCCATGTTTAGGAGTCCTAACTTGACTGGGACATGGGCTCTAGAGGTGGTGAGAATGACTATAAATACAAGGCTTAACCTAATGGTAACAGGTAATCATTATTAATATTCCCTTGAGCACTATACACTATTGCCTCCATTGTTAACCTTGTGACCAGCCTGTACTTATTCTCACACCGGAGCTATCACCCGGCGGCACCAGCCGTCAAGCTTCGTGTTGACGTGTTATTGTGCAGGTCTGAGCGCAGTGGAGTTGGTGATTGGACGCGCCGGCAAAACTTGACGTTAACAATTGGATTAGAATATTTAACACTAATTAGGAATATATGATGGTACATAATTGGGCCAATCAACAATCTTCAACACTGAATTCTACAAACGAACCGTTTGTTTCAGAACTTTATTCATATATATATATATATATATATATATATATATATATATATATATATATTATGAAATTAATGAGTACTAATACTACTAACTTGCCCCCAACACGCAATCCCAACGTGCATTGATATCCTTTTTCCGTGTCCTTGCTCTCTCTCTCTCTCTTTAAATCTACTACTTGAGAATCCAACAAGTATTATTTCCATGCCAAAACCAACAAGTCTAATTTCTTAATTTCACTGCCATGCATCAAGTAGTCATTGGTCAAAAGTCTTGTGCATTTGATCGAGTTTGGGGAAAATTTGTGGTGTACGGCTGACTTTTTGGTACATGCATTTACTCATCATGGCCTTCAATTTTTAATTTAATTTAATTTACCTCTTGGTAGGTAGGTAGGTCATAATTAAAATTGAATGAATTTTTAATATTTTCGCATAATATTTTTTGAAGTGAAAGTGAGATCTATTGTACCCTTTGAAAGGTGGAATTCACTTTCTTTTCGTGTGAGAAAGAATTATGTAAAAATATTAAAAATATATGTAAAAATATTAGTTTCGTTAAAGTTATATAGTAGTGTCTTCAAATTCCATCAAAGCTTTGATGAGCAAGCTTATATTTATTTTTCTACCAAAAAAAGCTTATATTTATTTACATTTTGTTTAATTTGTTAAGAAAGATAATATATACTACTTCAACGCTATAACTTATTTTTTTATCGTCTAAAATTATGGTCGGAAATTGACCACTTTTTGTACTTTGTGATATATACGTGTGACTACATTGTATCATATTATATTATATTATAATTTATTTATTTTTATTTTTTATACGTGATAAAATGTGAGACTTTTTATATGACACGTTATCTGAAATGGATGAATTATTATTTTTTTACAAACAAAATTTTCTTTCCCCTTTTCCATTAATAGGAGTACAAAAACAATAATGGGCCTTGAGAATTAGAAGAGAAAATGTACTTTTCAGTGTGAAAAAAATCAAAAAATTAAGAAAATATGTAATTAGTTAGCTAAATTAATTACAAATATGCAATTAATTAATTTATTAAATTAATCAGACGGACGTCAAATTTAAACTCGTGTGGTGGAATAAAAAATTAATGACATGGCCAATTCAACTTGATTTGGGCAGAAAAAAGAATTATGCTCCTGCAGAACTAGTGGGCGACGCACGCGTGTAAATTATATGGGATAAAATAAGAATTTTATAGAATCTAAAAGAATTAATAGAAAGACTATAAAAAAATTAATATTAAAAAAGATAAAATAGTAATATACTTGAAGTTGTAAGAGCATTTATAACAGTTTCTTTAATAAACTCTCTATCCCTAATTTTAAAGAATATATTAACATATCATTATTCAACAGGTTCTTTATCCTTATTTGACTCTCTATTTTAATCCATATATAGGATTTTAAGGGAGTCAAAAGACCGTTCTCTATCTGTATAAAATGACATTTCACACCTTTATTTAAGTGGACAACTCATAAATCATATATATCTTGACATTTTTTACTACTTCAATTTCAAATTATAAAATTAATATTGACTTCTTTTTTAAAAATTAATTTCAAACGTATTCAAATTTAAAATTGATATAAATTTATTTAATTTATGTTAATATAATTATAAATATTATAAAAGTACTATTAATTATAAAATTTATTATTTTCAAAATTTAAATGAATCAAATTAATTTAAATTTAAAAATATCATAAATTAACTTTTTAAAAGTTAATATTGATCTTATGTACATTTGCATCTATAATCTATTCAATACTCACTCCATAAATTACTTAAAATTTAAAATAAAATAAAAATTATTTTATAGTGAAATGCAATCAATAAATTATACTCTCTTTTATAAATTATAAGATTATTATTAAATTGATATTTTGATTGTTGGAACTTTCAAATTTTAACTTTTAAATTTCAAATTCCATTATTTAAAGAATCAATATAAGGAACATGTTGGGTACATAGTGAAAAAAATGAATCTCTATTTTACAGAATGACCCAATAACATTGTAGAGTAATAATAAAAATAAAAAAACTGTTGTGAATGTTCGAACGGCAACAGAATAAAATAAAAAAACTAAAAAAAAATGACCGCTTAAACATGTGTGTGACCCAGTTATACCAAAAGCCTCACGGAGTCTTTATAATATAAATAGATATGTATATAACCCCAATTGCTGAATTAGGGCTCCTCCCATTATTCCTCCCTTTCAATTAAAATTTTGTTGGAGCAAAAAATGGAGCTTCTATTTCTAATCTTAAAAAAAGGAAGATATGTTGTGCCATACAGATTAATAAAAAAAATACAACTAACAAAAAATATTATTTTAAAATTAATATAAATTTATGTTATAATTTAATTTTTAAAATTTTATAAATTAACTAAGATTAAATCTAT
This sequence comes from Panax stipuleanatus, assembly GCA_020205555.1. Classification (NCBI taxonomy): domain Eukaryota; kingdom Viridiplantae; phylum Streptophyta; class Magnoliopsida; order Apiales; family Araliaceae; genus Panax; species Panax stipuleanatus. The sequence goes on from CM035120.1 coordinate 11,608,133, forward strand.
TAATAAAACAGCTCTCTTGAGGAGCTTAGTGATTTTGTATCACATTTTTTTCTTTTTCTTTTACCCTTACAATTTTAATTGTATTACAACATTGTCTTGTTATTTAATCTTCTAAATTTTATAAAATTTTTATTTTATTTTATATAATTTACGTACGTAACGTGTGTATAACCGGTGCTAGTTCAAATAAAACATTTTTTGTAGATTAGAAGGAATATTGTTTGATGTCAAAATCTAGCTAAGCACAATTGCAATCCTTCTGGGGCGACCGGGTAGTAGTAAACGGTCAATTTTTTTTTTTACTCTCAAAATATTTATAATATTTATTGCAATCCCTGTTTTTATATATATCTAAATTTATATCAAAATTCTGTAAAAATTTTAATTCCAATAAATTTTATAAATATTTTGAGAGTCTAAAAAAAATTGACCAGTTACTTTAAACCGATCCCCCTAGATTTATTCGCACAATTAATCTCACCCCGGATACAAATTAGGCATTGTATTTGTATGTCAAACCATGGAAAGAAGATGCTAAGTGACAGTAAATCAAAGTGGTCCACTTGACCCAAGGTTATGTGGTCCGAGTGATAACGATTAATTATGAGGTTGAGAGTTCGAAGCTTAACATGTCAGGATAGGTATGTAAGTGTGCTTAAATTTCAATTTAATATAATAAAGGGCAATATGACCATACACAATTGTATATGTTTTATTTGTATATAGTCTGTCAAAATTATGTCAAACAAATTTGTCAAAACGACGTAATTTTAACAGATTATATATAAATAAAACATACATAACTGTGTATGATTATTACTCTTTATAATAAAAGTAAATAAATAAATAAATAAAATGGTCCACTTGTGGAAACAAAATTTCTTGCTTAAAAAAAAAAGGTTGCATGGACGACCAAATGAGTTTTGGAGGCGCAAGTTGAGTATTACTTATATATCCTCCGGAAGTAAACTACTAAAAAAGTTAAACGATTCGTTGTTCGGCCATATAAATTACTCCTATTAAGTTTAATCCAACTCCCCTGACATAAGTATAAGATATACTGGTCGGTGTCAAATTGACACCATGTCTTTTTTTGCATGCTATGACTAAGCAAAACAATCTTGGTCTCATACATTACGCGTACTATACACGCTCCTATTATTTAATAAATATTCTTTTGAAAAAGAGAGTATTTTTAATGGAAATTTTTTAACACAGGCTAAGCACACAGTTCAAGAGAATATTTTCTTGAATTGTGTGCATATTTTCTTAAATTTGGTACAAATACAGAAATTAAAAGAATATGCACACAGTTCAAAAGAATATTTTCTTTAATTGTATGTTTAACATGTGCCTTAAGAAGAGCCTTTTTAATGACAACCTATGATTCTGTTGCCTTACCTCCTCTTAATTGTATTTTATTAATCAACAGAATTATAATAATGTATTAAATGAATAATACAATTATAGAATTAGGCACTTCCTCTATTTAATATACTAAAAATTGAAAGACTAAAGGAGTGTTTGTTTAAAGTTGAATAATTGAATGATTGAATCGGTCAGTCATTCAATACGTTTTCTTTGAATAAAAATCGTCTGAATGATTGAATCGGTCAGATTTTTGAGTGAACGACTAGTGTATTTTTTTGGCTAAATGGGTTGAATGCTGCTAAACGAAGTATTTTATATTTTTTTTCAATATTAACTATTATATTAAGTAATATTAAATAAATTTTAAATTTTTTTAGAAGGATAAAATAATAAAAATCTGTTATTTATATGTTTCAGATATGTCAATTATCAAATAATTTTTTTCATTCAGTATTCAGAATTTTGCTTTATTAACTCATTCAGATTACTTAAAACATTCTGAACCATTTCATTCAATTATATCAAACACAGCTCCTAAATAATTAATTATGTCAAATTAGTCAAACCTTGAGTGACTTTGTTTCACTTATTTAGTGCTTCTTTTTTTACTAGCTTAAGAAGTCATTAGCTTGAGTTACAAACGTATTGGAGAATTTTAATTATTTATATGTAATAGTATATTTTAAATACAATATTTAGAATTCAAACGCATCGTATTATTTTTACTACAATGACCAAATTGCTCCAAGCTTAATGTTATAAATGTCACAAACGCTAATAACTAAATAAATCCTTAAATAAAAGTCAATTATTTAAATATATATATATAAGGTCCAAAATTCAACGGAGAGTCATCACGCGCCATAGAGTGCGTGAATTGTGCACATAGGAGGTCTCAAAGGAATTTTGCTTTTGAATTTCAATCTTTTCAACACTTTCTTTCTATCTATCTCCCATGGATTTCATATCAATCTTAGCTGCTGCTGCTGCTGCTGCTGCTGGTAGCTTTAGCTAATATTGAAGAACACACACACACGGCAATTATAACAATTTTTTCACTCCACAATCCACAGACGAGACAATATTTTCACTACTCACTATATAAGTACTGATCATATTCATCTCTAATTGACACACACACAATTGCACTTGATTGCTTTTTTACTTCCATGAGTTTTGCCTTTAATGAATGCCCACTCCAAGACTCCATCCTGCTTGCTTTAACTCTCTCTCTCCCACTCTCTTTATCTTTTTCTCTCTCCTCCCTTTTAATTCTCTCCCTATAAATACCATCTGGCCTTCTCCTTCACTTTCCCACTTCACTAATTCATTTGAATTACTCCATTTTACTACCTACCTTACCTACTAGTGTATTACATTCATGTTTGAAGAAGAAGAATAATATATATATATATATATACATACATAGTGGGTGAGCAGCCCTTGATGGAGAAGCAGGGCACGTGCATGTTGAGTTGAGTCATGAACTCGCTCTGCACGTGCTCCCCTTCTCCAACATGGGTTTCTACGCCTCTTTCATCCGACTCGATCGGTGTAGATCAGCAGAAGAAAAGTTGAAATTTGGTCAAAGAACTTGTTAAAGGAAATGCATGTTGCGTCTGTAGTTGCACGTACATAATGGGCTGTACAGGATGTAACATTTTTATATATATATGTCTAGGCATGCAAATTATATATTGACAAGTTTTGAATTTCATGGTAGCAGCCGAATTCATTTTATAGCTAGGAAAATATGGTGGTAGAAGGTAAGTAAACTACTCAGTAGTGAAGGTGTCCTTAATTTTGCCCCTTGCTTTTCTTCTCCATTTATTATTTACAAGCAGCAGCTTCTCTTCTCTATTTTTGTGTGTATGTGTATTTAGCTCTATGCAAGTACTGATAGCTAGGTGCTATGACACAGGTTCTTTTATCAAAGTATACTACTATACATACTGTATTTATATGTATATATATATATATATATATATATGTATATATACGTGCAAATATAGGGATAAGGTGGCCCATACATCTATGATAGATTGGATCTGGCAATATGTTTGTGGTCCTGTTCCTGTGCATAAATTAATGAAATTACAATTAAGAGGAGGTAAGGCAAAAAAGGAGCTAAAACTGCTGTATGCTAGTTGAAAAGTACAAATTTGGTCTTGATTCATGAATGCCCTTTTTGGTACTAAATAGTTGTAAATGAGAGGACATACTCTTTGGCTTCCAAAATTACATTCTTAAATAATATATATATATATATATATATATATTTCTTAAATAATAATATATTATTTTTAAATTATAAGATCATTATTAATATTTAAAATTCAAGTTAAAATATTTTTAAATTCAAAATTGAAATGATTCATATTTATGAAACAATATATCTCACAATAAGTAGTACTTTTCAAATATATAGTTTACAAATTTCATCATTCTATCAATTTTGAGTTTGAAAAATGGCCTACGTTGAATTTGAAAAATCGATAATAATTTTATATTTTGAAAGGGAGAGAGTAATTTTTAAATGCATCTTACTCTCTGATTTTGAATAAATTAAAATTAAATATATCTAATTTTCGAACTGAACAGTATTAAACTTCATGTATAAATGGGAACTGATCTACCAATGGTCTATGCATGCATGGACTATATTATTATACTACTTGACAGTAATTTGAACTCAAGGAAATAATAGGGAGTAATTAATATTTGAGCTAACTCATGACCAAGCTAGCTATGTAGGAGTAGTACGTAGTAGTAATATTTTTCTCGAGAAACTAAACAATAAAGGTTGAAATTCAAGGGAAATGTTATTTTCAGTTTCTGGCCCAAGCTTGCTCATCCAATCTCCTTATATGTTGAAATAAACTCAATAGGATACTTATTTTGCCATTGATTAGCTAGGCCCTACATGTTTAAATATAAGACAATTTTTATAATTAATAATAATATTTTAATTATATCAATCAATCAATACAAGAATACATCAAGATGAGATCTTATCTAAATTAATTTGATTAGTCATTTCAAGAATAATTTAGACATCAACTTATAATTCTCAAATACAAACTACATAATTATAATAATAATAATATATGTTCAAATTCAATAAATATAATTATAATTGGATATATATACATGCAAACATGAATCTCACAATAAAACAAAATAAAAAATCATAAAAAATATTAATGGCATACTCCCTCCATTGCATAATAATAGACTTTTTAGGAAAAAATAAATGTGTTTCAATTTATTTATCGTTTATAACTTTCTAAGAAAATAATTTTTTTATTTTCTTATATCACCCAATTTTTCTCATTGTTTTAAGAAATTCTCTCTTATATTAATAGTTTTCAACTTCCTATATATACAAGGGCGGTGATAAAATTTTACATAAATTTTAGTTATTAAATGATAATATTAAATGACTTTTTTAATTCATGTGCATGAAACTAAAATTATTACTCCCTCCGTTCCTTGATATAAGTCTTTTAGAGAAATATTTTTGTCTTTTAATATAGTTGTTTGAAAATTTCAAGTACTTATTAATTGCTTAGTTTTCAATATAACCCTAAGTATTAAATACAACTTTGATTCTCTCACTATTCTCTATCCAATAAATATTGATATTATATTAAATGCTTTACAATTATTTTCTTAATATTTGTGCACAACTCTAAAACGACTTATATTAAAGAACGGGGGGGGGGGGGGGGAGTATTATTATGGTATGGAGGGATAATAATAATAATAATAATAATAATAACAACAACAACAACAACAATAATAATAATCTAAAAGAGGAACTTATAGTTAAATTATTTTATTAAGTAAAAAATATATAAAAAGAGAGCCCGTGTGTGGCCCCCTAAATTCAGGCCTATATAACCCAATTTGAGTCGTCAAAATACAAAACACTACATTAACTCACATAATCATAATTATTACAATATCATGTATAGCACGGTAATATACACACTGAGTTTTTACTACAACTATTGACACACTATTCTACAACTTGGTGATGACTACTACAACTATTAACTCAGATCTTCACTCCATTCACATGCTCTCCTCGCTAGCTCCGATTACTTTCTCATTTCCTAAAATAAATTAGGAAACAAAAAAGTATCATAACTAAGATAATGAAAATTAAAATTATCTTTAGCCTTCAGCACTGATTAAATCAAAGATTTAGAAAATATTAAACATCGTAATTTTTTAACGAATAACTCGCAGCGGAATATGTAATCCATTAAGAGAGTCAAATAGAAAATAATGTCTAATATTTTTTTCAAATTAAAATTCATCATTTGGACTCATCAACGATAACACCAATTATCATGATCATACCAGACAACCGTTCTTCTTTGCACCTAGACCAAAAAGAACTTTCACCACATGTCTTTGCCACATAGGCTAAAACACTCAACAATCATATTATTTTTTCACCTAGGCCAAAAACATTCACAACAACTTAAGTCCGATGGTAAGTACAAACAACAAAGAATAAATAAAAATAATATGAATAATAAAACAATGAACGAATATTAGATATCTGCAATTTATTTATGTTTAAGGAATAATTTAATTTGTTCATATTCCAATAATGTCCAAATTGTCAATACGATATCCAGAATATTAAAAAGAGTTCAACTTCAAAGGTACTGTCCAAGATTTATTGATAGGAAGTTCTACAGTAAGGATCACGATACAATGAATATTTAACAGTCTAAAATGTTCACAGTTCAAGTCAAAATGTTCATAGTCCAAATATAAAGTTCAAAGTCCAATATTTTCACAGTTCAAAAGTTTACAGTTCAAATACAACGATTAGAATTCAACAAGAAGGTTCAGGTTAAAAAATATTTGATGAAGCGCAAACTATTCAAAATATTTTAACGAATTGTTATTTCAGAAATTTTCACCGTTTAATGTTAAAGGTTATAGAAACGAATAATAATTTCTTACCATAATATGTTTAAATTTCTTAGCACATGACTAGATTCCGCTTTTTAGGTAATTAGTCAACCTATATGTGTATTTATAATTAAATCAGTAACTATCTAAGATAAGTTTTATAGTGTACACTAATTCGTATTTTTTAAAATGATCAAAAATTGACTTAATGGTATTTGTAAAATAAATTGGTGTAGTGAATAAAATAAAGTGGAGTAAACCTTCAAAATAATTTTGAAATAATAAAATAACTTTTCAAAACAATCTTCCAAATGAAATTTTTCAAAATGAATATTCTAAAGGAATAGTCTTCTAAAGGAATTGTCTTTTAAATGGAAAGTTGTAAACACTGTGTAATGTGCATGGGTATTTGTACAAAAATTACTTTAGAGGGAGGACTCACCTGAGCAATTGATGCAAGAGGATCTGAGTTCGATGATACCGAGTTGTCGGATAGAAGCGGATCGATATAAGAATTGCGGACATATGATGTCTTCGGGGTCGGGAGTTCGGCTCAGTTGATTGGACTTCAGACGATTGGCTTCAGAAAATCTCTTCAGGAGTCGGGATCGGATTTCCTTATTAGTTTTTTTCGGGTCTGGCTTCAGAAATTATTATTTTTAGCCATTCTTATTTTTAATTATGTTTCGTTCTTTTATGGTAGTGTTTTTTATTTTTTAGAAAATGAATCTTTTTTTTATTACATAATTAATTACGGTATAATTATTAGGAGTTTGTTACCTATTGGAATTTTATTACCATAGTTATATGAATTCTGTTACATTCTGATAAGAAAAACTTTAACCTATAAAACCCGGCTTGTGAGTTGAATTATAGTGAGCTTTTGTTTTGATAATGATAATATAAGCATTAGAGAAGTTTATCTGTGTTTTGAGTATTTCTCCCATTTCTTTGCCTGTGAATTTTTCGTTAACCAACCCGCAGAATAATCGTTATTCTACCCGGCGTCATTTAGTATCAGACATCAACATCTTTCTTAGGTTAGATTTCATCATTTTCAATGGCTGGTGGTCGTGGCCGTCGTGGAAAGGTTCCGATTAAGGAAGTCTCGCACCGTGATCGTTACGATCAGGATGTGATGATTGAGGATTTATAGAGACAATTTGTAGAGTTAACAGGTGTCTAGGGGCGCAAAGTCTCGGTAATCGTAACGAGGAGGATTAGGATTCCGAGTTCAATTTTGAAAATCCTTATCACAATAATTATCAATTTTGGAAACGAAGTGGTCGTGATGATCGTCATCGAGACTTTGGTTTTAAGGTGGAGCTACCGGAGTTTTCTAATACATTGCAAGTCGAGGGATTCATCGATTGGATGAATGAAGTTTACGTATCTTCAAATACAAAGAAGTTCAAGTTAGTATCAAAGTGAAACTTGTGGCCATAAAACTCTAGGGTAGAGCATTTTCTTGGTGGGAGCAGTTAAGACGCTTAACAGAGAGGCAGAGTAGATCTAAAATCACAGATTGGGAAATGATGAAGAAAAAGTTGCAGGAACACTTTCTTCCTTTTAGCTACACTCAATCCTTGTTTTAGCGACTGCACCTATTGAGGCAAGAGACCAAATCATTTGATAACTATACGGAGGAGTTCTATCAATTGATAGTACAGACTGATCTATCGAAAACTGAAGAACAATTGGAAGAACCGTTGGTTGAGGAAGACGTAGACGAAGAAGTAAAGGAGGTTGGTGAACCTGTATATGACAAATATGAAGATGAAGAAGTATTTTTTGAAGATATTATAGATGGGGATACTACAATTGATAAAATTTGTCATGAGATTATTCCAGTGTTTGAGGACATTAAAATTATTGATTTTTTTGTTCCTAAAAATATATTTGTCATGCAGGTAAATTGGAAGATGTTTTTATTTTCCCACTAGTTTTCAGGATTATTCTTTGAGAAGAAAATTCATAGAGTTTTGATCCCGCGTAGGTTGAAGATTCGTTCTTGTTGTTTGATACTCGTTTATTTTAAAATTCGAGGATGGATCTTTTCTAAGAAGGGGATATTGATACTCTGGAAAATATCAATAAAGTTCAACGACAATGCTATGAACTCGAGGACAAGTTCTTTCCAATCCGGGGTGACTAATGCAAGAGGATCTGAGTCCGATGATGCTGAGTTTTCGGATTGAGGCGGATCAGAACAAGGATGAAATATATTGATATCTTCATATTCGGGAGTTCGGCTCAGTTAACTTGACTTCGGGAGTTCGGCTTCAGGAAATCTCTTCAGGAGTCGAGATCAGATTTCCTCCTTAGTTTTCTTCGAGTCTGGTTTCGAGAATTATTATTTTTAGCTATTCTTATTTTTAGTTATATTTCGTTCTTTTATGGTAGTGTTTTTATTTTTTAGGAAGTAAATCTTTTCTGTTTTTACTTAATTAATTACGATATAATTATTAGGAGTTTGTTACCTATTGGGAGTTTATTACCATAGTTATAAGAATTATGTTACACTGTGAAAAGGAAACCATTTAGTTATAAAACCCGTCTTGTGGGTTGAAGTATAGTGAGCTTTTATTTTGATAATGATAATTTAAGTATTAGAGAAATTTCTCTGTGTTTTGGATAATTCTCTCAGTTTTTTTTACTGTGAATTTTCTGTTAACCAGCCCATAAAATAATGTTATTCTGCCCGACGTCAGCAATTCATGCACTCTTACTGATGTTACCAACACTCAAGTATTCACACTGAAAGAAACACTCGTACTAAAAAAATATTTAGAAAATAGAGGGAAGAACAAGTAAGAAGATTATGTCAACTATTTATGGCAAACCCCTTTTTACAGTCAATATTTAACCAACATCTACCACACATCAACTTTAGCACTCTTTCACATTTCAAGATTATCTTTAATCTACCACACATTATTTTACCACAATTTTCACATTTTAAGATTACTTTCAATCTAACATATATAATTTTAGCACAACTTTCATATTTCAAGATTACATTTTCTTTACTATTCCTAATTATTGTAAGACCCCAACTTTTATGAATAAAGAATAAATTTTCTTTATACATTATTTTGAAATAGTAAGGTGTTGATTTGATAAATGTGGATAAGTTATGGGTGGTATGTGCAAATTTTATAAAGTAAACAAGTGGTTATAAAATATTCGTTGTGTCGGAGAATATTCGTTTAGTCGAGGAATATTCTTTTTATCGGAGAATATTCGTACGACGGCACAGTCATTGGTGAACCCCACAACGGAATGAATGTCGGATATAGAAAGCGACAAAAGTAAATTTTTATAAAAATAACGGTAAAACTGTTACCGTTAAACTGTTGAAATACTCAGGTAATAAAATACAGTAATACTTGTTATTGCACAGTAGCACACGGTATTGCACAGTATTTCAAATTATTGGTTCTTACGTAAGAAGTCACTCATTCAATAATTGTTACAGTAATTACTGTTCAATATTTTATATTATTGATTCAATAATTGCTACGTTATTATTTTATTGATTCAATAATTGTCACTGCACAGTATTTCACATTATCAAATCAATAATTTATATTATTTGAATAATATTATTAGATAGCATTATTGGCAATGTGTAGGAACTTCTGTCTAGGAAAGGAGTTTGGTTATCTAATTGCGCGCCAGAAAGGAGAAATCTTTATCGGAAAGGCCCCTCTTTCCTGGAAATGACCTAGTTGTCATTATTGTGATTCTGTAATATTATTTGTGAATAATAATTATTGATAAAAATGATAAGTAAATATTTATTCAATGTAGATTTAAACAGAGGAATTTTTAGCAAAAGTGACAATTATTGAGAATGAATATTTTATCTGATAAAATAATTCATACAAATATATTATTATAATATTACATTATAAGTGTATAATGTGATAATATAATAATATAATAGTGATGATATTGTTTTACAACAAATTCACGATATACGAATAAAATTAGGAGAAAGAGAGCAAATTGGGTCCGAATTGATTTTGTTACAATAAATGCTAAAAACATATTTTGTGAGTTGGTGGGCCCCACTTCTTGTTGTAAAATGCTGATTGTTGATTTTTCAAAGTTGGTATACGGAGGTCTTTATCAGTATATATTTTGTCAGAGTGGGGGTGTGGAAAAATCATCCGTATGTAAACTTGGATCATTTTTCGTTCGAAATTTGGAAAAACTTTTTTCTACAAAGTTGTAGAGAATTAAATTTTATATGGAATGGACATAAGGTTCATATTTTTCTGATAAAAGGGCTATTTATTATGAATTATTGAAGTTTTTGAATATTATTTAAATTTAAAACGATTTGGTGGAGATTTTCTAGAATGGTGGGCCCCACTCTTGTCCTTTTGTGTGTGAAGAATGCTGAAGAAAAAAAAAATTCAAAGGTGGCGTGCTGGAGAAAGCCATCGAGGGTTGGATTGTCAATCCTAGTGTGCTAAGCATTTCCTGTAAATAGGGTGCTTAGTTAGAAATGAAAATCACACCATAATCAGAAAATTTTCTCTCTATAATATCGAGCGTATTTCTTATGAGTATTTAGATACTTTGAGTGTTGATAACGGTGCAAGTTTTCTCATCATAATATTTGATATTCCAGTCAGATTGATTATTATACTGAGATAAATGTTATTATTTTTCACGTAAATAATGTTATTTTCTTTCAATATTCATAAATAATATTATTTTCTTTCATATTCCATATTATGAAAGTGATAATATTTCATTTCATATTCCTAAATTTAAACTTACTACGGTAAGTATTGCTTTTATAATTTCTGAAATGATCAGAAATTCTTGAGTTTTTCGCTTCATCTAATATCATTTCACTGGAATATTGGTCTGAACTTTTTATGAAATTTTCATCTTTTCATGACGAGTTACTATTCACGATAAAAAAAATTATTTTTTTATTCCAAATTATCTTTGATTGGATCCAAGGAACTTCATTCTCGAATTTTGCTCCACAATTGATTATTACGGAGTATTATTGAACTTGGATAAATTAAATTACGAATCCCTAATCTTTGTCCTTTATCTCACTGGGTTCGTTCCTTATATTATTTTTCATCATACTCAGTCTTAAATGGTGATACAAATGAATATCGTTGGCCTATAGTGCAAAGATGAATGATTACCTGATGAATATCTTTGGCCCGTAGTGCAAAGATGGACAGGTGTTGTGATGAACATGACCACTGGTGATATAAATGAATATCTTTGGCCCGTAGTGCAAAAATAAATATTTGATTTGAGATATATATTGATTGATGTTACAGAGATAAAATATTGATGATGAACTTTTAAATCATAGAAGATAGTAGACATCATTCTCTATGTAACTCTTCTAATGAATTGTTAATTCCACTGCAGTTGTTGATCTAAAACTTGTTGTCCATAATATTTTATCTGATTTGTTGAAGACTAACGATAAATTATTTTTCATTATCTTAGTCATAATATTCTTTACTGGACTAGCTGAGCTCACCCTTTTCTTCCATTTTTCTCTTCAGGAAATGAGAATATTGCGGGTACTAGTCGGAAAATGGAGTGATGGTCCGACCTAGAACTGTAGAAGTCCTCACTATTTTTTGTGTAAAATAGTGTGATAATAAATGTAATAATGACTTATTTTGAGTGTTTATATTTTCTACATGACTGTATTGACACTCACAGTTGTATGGCCGTTTGATATAAAAGATTGTATTTGGATTCTGTACCATATATTTGGCGACTCAGAATGGGTTGAGTATTGAACCTATTTTGGGGGGGGCGTCACAGTTGGTATTAGGGCTTAGAGATATGATCTCTTGCTGAGATCTGGAAATAGAACTAGGAGGGGTGAGACGAGTAAATCCTTCGCTAGTATGTGTCCTACCTAAGCTTATTTGATATTTAATTGGTCGGTTGGAACATAGGATTAATATGTGATATGTTAATTTATTTGATTAACCCTTGTTTTGTGGCAGTATTTGAGAATGGCAGCTGAAAATCTAAACAATAGAGTGAATGAGACCGTTGAGACACCTTTAATCACCAACCAGGAGAACGTGCAACAGGAAGGCAATATTCCTCTTGTAAACGACACCATCGATCAAACGATGAACGATGGGATGTTTAGAAGCTTTTTGCAGTTTATACAAAACCAGACGAGGGAGACTCGTGTTCATAATACAGGTGGAAATAATAACAACTCGCAGCTTGTCACTGCAAAGCAATTCAAAGAGTTGGGACTACCAAAGTTTCAGGGAAAGCCAGATCCAATCAAGGCAGAGACGTGGGTTAAGCAAATTACCAAGATATTTGATGTTTTGGGATGCACGGAGGAACAGAAGGTTCCATTCGCCACGTTTATATTCCGTGGAGAGGCAGATTATTGGTGGGAATCTGTGAAGCGTACCCAGCCAGCCGCACTCAAGATGTCTTGGGAGGTGTTCTAGAAACAGTTCAATCACAAGTACTTTTCAGAAAGTATTCGTCATATGAAGGAGGTAGAGTTTATCAAACTGGAACAGAACAACATGACTGTGTTCCAGTACGAGGCTAAGTTCGCGGAGTTATCCCGGTTTGCATCTCATCTGGTGGATAATGAGGAACGTATGGCCCGGATGTTTCTGAGAGGTTTGAAACCTGAAATTCTTCAGTACCTCATTTCTCACAAACTTTGTTTGTATTCAGATGTGGTGAACAGGGCCCAGTTATTAGAACGAGATAATGAGTATGTTCAACCAAGGGACAACAACCAAGGTCGTACCGGTGGCAGCAGTCATCGGAGCAATGACAACCAGCGGGAAGGAAAGTATCATGACAGAAGCGGTAACCACTCCGGTGGTAATTGTGGCAATGATAATAGAAGAAGTGAGTCGGGGGGAGATTTCAAAAAGAGAAGGTACAACAATGACAACGTGAAGACGTCAGCACCAGTATCAACTGTTTTTAGAGGAGGAGAACGACCACCGGTCGTATACTATAAATGTGGACAAGAGGGACACATCAGTCCAAACTACCCACAATAATTTAAGGAATGCTATAACTGTGGAAAAGAAGGTCATATAGCTCGAGATTGTTCTGTAGCGAAACCAAGTCCAGCAGGGGGGTTGATTCCAAAGGCTGTCCCGGACAAATCGAAGTCAATGATTCTTGGGAGAGCATTTGTCGTGACTACCCAACAAGCGAGGAACCCGAACGAAGTCATTATAGGTAAGCTAATCATAAACTCTTGCGAGGTCTATACCTTATTAGATACCGGTTCTACCCATTCTTTTATTTCACCTGCTTGTGCTCAACATTTGAACTTGACTTCTGGAAAATTAGACTTTGACTTATCTGTTGAAACTCCGTTAGGGGAAACCTTTGTTATATCTATGGTTTATAAATCTTGCTTGATTCAAATTTGTACCCTCACCCTACATGTTGATCTTATATGTTTGAAAATACTTGCATTTGATGTGATTTTAGGAATTGACTGGTTAACCACTTATCATGCCAAAATTGACTGTTTTCGTAAGGTTGTTAGTTTTTATATTCCTAACCAACCTGTTGTGAGAATTCAAACAACCAAACCACTAAAATCGATCAGTGTCATTTCAAGTCATGAGGCTATTCGTTTATTAAAAAATGGATATCGAGCTTTCTTAGCCCATGTCACTGATTTAAATCAGAATACGTTAGATTTAAATGATATTTCTGTGGTTAAGGAGTTTCCTGATGTATTTCTCAAAGAACTTCACGGTCTACCCCCAAAACGTGAAGTTGAAATCTTTATTGACCTTGAACCCGGTACAAAATCCATTGCTAAAACCCTATATCGAATGGCTCCTGTTGAACTTCAGGAGTTAAAGGTCCAACTACAGGAGTTGTTAGACATTGGTTTCATTCGTCCTAGTACATCGCCTTGGGGTGCTCTTATTTTATTCGTAAAGAAGAAAGACGGGAGTATGCAACTTTGTATCGACTATCGGAAGTTGAACCATGTCACCATCAAGAATAGGTATTCGCTACCTCGCATTGATGACCTGTTCGACTAGCTGCAAGGTGCTCAATTCTTCTCAAAGATCAATCTTCGTTCTGGATATCATCAGTTAAGGATTAATACTGATGACATTCCAAAGACTGCCTTCAGAACTCGATACGGGCATTATGAATTCCTAGTCATGTCTTTTGGATTGACTAATGCTCCTGCGGCCTTCATGGATATGATGAACCGGATATTCAAGGAATATTTGGATCATTTTGTGGTTATCTTTATTGATGACATCCTCATTTACTCTAAAAGCCATGAAGATCATGAGCACCAATTGAAACTGATACTTCAAAAGCTTCGTGAAAACAAATTATATGCCAAGTTGAAGAAATGCGAGTTCTGGCTTAAGGAAGTAGCATTCCTTGGGCACGTGGTATCGAAACATGGAATATCAGTTGACCCAGCAAATATTGAAGCAATACAAAGTTAGGAGCAACCTAAGTCGGTAACCGAAGTACGTAGCTTTCTGGGCTTAGCTGGTTATTATCGGAGATTCGTGGAAGGATTTTCTCGAATCGCTACTCCATTAAATCAGCTGACTCGGAAGGATACAAAATTAGTATAGAACGAGGAATGCGAGAAGAGCTTCAAAGAGCTCAAGAGGAGACTCATTTCGGCACCTGTTCTGACAATACCATCTGGTTCGGATGGGTTTGTTATATACAGCGATGCTTCAGGTAAAGGGTTAGGATGTGTTCTCATGCAACATGAAAAATTCATAGCCTATGCCTCACGACAACTCAAAGAATATGAGAGGAATTATCCTACTCATGATCTAGAGTTGGCAATAGTCGTTTCGCATTGAAGATCTGGAGACACTACCTGTATGGGGAGAAAGTGGAGATTTATACGGATCATAAGAGCCTTAAATATTTCTTCACTCAAAAGGAACTCAACATGCGGAAACGACGTTGGCTTGAGCTATTGAAAGATTACGACCATACCATTCAATACCATCTTGGAAAAGCAAACGTGGTAGCTGACGCATTGAGTTAAAAATCATATGCGGGAACGAGTGCGATGCTGTCAACACAAAGGCCTATTTTGTGTGACTTACAAAGGATGAAGATAGAGTTCAAGACTCTGGGGACCCACGTTGTAACGCCCCCAGAATAGGTCCAGTCAACCTAATCCATTCTGAGTCACCAAATACATGGTACAGAATTCAAATATAAACTTTTATATCACACGGTCGTGCAAAATACGACCACACAACTATGAGTGTCAATACAAATATGTAGAAAATATTAATATTCAAACTAAGTCCTCATTACAATTATTATCACACTATTTATCAGAAATAGTGAGGACTACTACTGCTCTAACTCGGACCATCACTCTGTCCCCTGACTAGTTCTCGCGACATTCTCATTTCCTGAAGAGGACAATAGAAGAAAAGGGTGAGCTCAACTAGCCCAGTAAAGAATATTATGACTAAGATAATGAAAAATAAATTATCGTTAGCCTTCAATAAATCAGATAAAATATAATGGACAACCAATTTTAGATCAATATTCGCTGCGGAAATAACAATTCATTAGAAGAGTTAAGTAGAGAATGAAGTCTACTATCTTCTATGATTTAAAAGTCCATCATCAATATTTTATCCCTGTAACATCAATCAATATATATCTCAAATCAAATATTCATCTTTGCACTACGGGCCAAAGATATTCATTTGTATCATCAGTGGTCATGTTCATCTCAACACCTGTCATCTTTGCACTACGGCCAAAGATATTCATCAGGTAATCATTCATCTTTGCTCTACAGGCCAAAGATATTCAGTTATATCACCTTTTAGGACTAAGGATGATGAAAAACCATATAAATAACGAATCCAATGAGATAAAGGACAAAGATTAAGGATTCGTATTTTAGTTTATTCAAGTTCAAGAATATTCCATAATAATACTTTGTGGAGCAAAATTCAATAATGAAGCTCAAAATTTAGATCCAATCAAAGATAGTAACTATAACCGATAATTTGGACAAATAGAAGAGAATTTAGTTTTTCCGTGAATAGTGCCGTATACGTGAATAGTGTCATATACGTGAATAGTAATTCCGACGGAAAAGTAAGAATTTCAAAATAAAATCCGTGCCAATATTTTGGTATAATGATATTGAAAAGAATAACATCATTTACGAAAGAAAATAACATCCCTTACCTCAAAAGAATAGTACTTCTGACTGGTATATCGGATATAAGGCTGAAGAAAGCTTGCACTGAATAGTAACACTCAAAGTATCTAAATACTCACAAAAAATACGCTCGATATTATAGAGAGAGAAAACTTCTGATTCTGGTGTGATTTTCAATTCTAACCTAAGCACCCTATTTATAGAAAAAGCTTAGGATGCCAAAGTAGACTAAATTAATAAAATAATACTTTTTTTTCAAAAATTTTCTGCCGCCTCAACCCAAAAGCCATCAGTATTCCACACCAACCAAAAGTGGGGCCCACCCATTAAAAAATATTTATTTTTTAAAACTTCAATAATTCATAATAAATAGCCTTTTTGTCAGAAAAATATAAATTCTATGTCTTTCCATAGGAAATTTAATTCTCTACAACTTTGTAGAAGGAAGTTTTTCCAAATTCCAAACATAAATTATCCGAAATCCATAAACGGATGATTTCCACACCAAAATACTGATAAAAACACATCAGCGCTAATTCCTTCTTTTATATCCACAAAATAAATATTTCCTTATCATATAAATCAATAATTAATTATTCACAAATAATATTACAGAACTACAATATTGACAACCAGGTCGTTCCCAGGAAAGAGGGGGCCTTCCGATAAGGATTTCTCCTTACTGGCGCGCAATTAAATAATCCCTCCTAAACAGAACTTCCTTAGTCATTGTCAATAATACTATCTAATAATATTATTCAAATAATATGAATTATTGAGTTGATAATGTGAAATACTGTGCAGTGACAATTATTGAATCAATAATACAAAATATCAACTGTAGCAATTATTGAATCAATCATATAAAATAGCAACGTAGCAATTATTGAGTCAATAAAATATCTATATAACAATTATTGAGTCAATAATATAAAATATCAACGTAGCAATTATTAAGTCAATAATATAAAATATTAAACAGTAATTACTGTAACAATAATTGAGTAAGTGTCTTCTCACGTAAGAATTAATAATTCGAAATACTGTGCAATATCGTGTGCTACTGTGCAACACCGCGTATCACTGTATTTCAACCACCGGGTATTTCAACAGTACTAACGGTAACAACTACGCCGTTATTTTATAAAAAGGTTATTTCTGTCGCTTTCTATATCCGACAGTTATTCCATTGTGGGGCCCACAAATAGCTGCGCTGTCGTACGAATATTCTCCGACAACAAGAATATTTCACGACCAAACGAATATTCTCCGACAACACTGAATATTTTATAATCACTTGCTTATTTTGAAATATTTGCACATTTCACCCATAACTTTTCATATTTATCAAAACAACACCTTAATGTTTCGAAATAATATATAAAGAAAATTAAATCTTTATTCATAAAAGTTGGGGTCTTACACACGTGATGATATCAAGTATATGTGTAGAACCAGCTTTAATTGATAAAGTTAAAGTTGTTCAAGCTACAGACCCGGAGCTGATGAAGATAAAGTAGAAAGTGCAAGAAGGTGTTATTCCAGAAGTAAGAATTGATGAAGAAGGAATACTTCGAGTCAACTCCAGACTTTATGTTCCTAATGATTCTGATTTAAAGTATAGAATCATGATGGAGGCACACAACACACCGTTTGCAATCCATCTTGGGAGTACCAAAATGTATCGTGATCTTCGACATATATTTTGGTGGAGCAATATGAAGAGAGAGATCGCGGAGTTTATCTCGAGGTGTTTAACTTGTCAACGTGTCAAGGCGGATCATCAAGTTCCAAAGGGTCCATTGCATCCACTTGAGATTCCAAAATGGAAGTGGGAACACATCAACATGGATTTCGTTACGGGTCTTCCTAAGGTTTCTCAAGGCATAGATGCAATTTGGGTTATTGTCGATAGATTAACCAAGTCTGCTCATTTCTTACCTATACGAGAGACTTATTCACTTGAACGTCTTGCTCGTATGTATATAAATGAGATTGTGAGATTGCATGGCATGCCAGTATCCATAGTTTCGGATCGAGACCCAAGATTCACTTCACGATTTTGGGTCAGTTTGCAGAAAGCTATGGGCACCGATTTACGATTCAGTTTTCCATATCATCCTCAAACGGACGGGCAATCGAAAAGGACTATTCAAACTCTTGAAGATCTATTGAGACACAGTGTTCTAGACTTCAAAGGAAGTTGGGATAAGTACTTACCATTGGTGGAATTCTCCTACAATAACAGTTATCAGGCAAGTATAGGCATGGCTCCATTCGAGGCGTTATATGGACGAAAATGTCGTTCTCCAGTATGCTGGGACGAGATGGGTGAAGCAACATTGTTGGGACCAGAGTTAGTACATATGACTACGGAAAAGATTCAAATGATCCGGCAACGTATACAAACAGCACAAAATCGACAAAAGAGTTATGCGGATCTTCATCGAAGAGACGTAGAATTTAATGTCAGAGATCATGTATTGTTACGTGTTGCTCCATGGAAAGGAGTTACGAGATTTGGGAAGAGAGAAAAACTCAATCTACGATTTATTGGTTCATTTGAAATCCTTGACCGAGTAGGAACTGTGGCCTATAGACTCGCCTGACCTCCAAGCATGTCTCGTGTTCATAATATTTTTCACATATCCATACTTCGTAAATATGTGAAAGACCCAAACCACATTATTAAGTTAGAACCAGACGAGATAGCCGAAGATTTAACGTACGAGGAGGTACCTGTGAAGATCTTGGATAAGAAGGAACATGTCCTACGCTCAAAAATTATACCTCATGTTAAAGTTTTGTAGAGAAACCATGATATCGAGGAAATGACCTGGGAGTTAGAATCGAAAATGAAAGCGAGGTATCCTCACCTTTTCGACATACCAGGTACGTACGTCAATTTCGAGGATGAAATTTCATAAGGAGAGGAGGTTGTAAGATCCCCAACTTTTATGAATAAAGATTTAATATTTTTTATACATTATTTTGAAATAGTAAGGTGTTGATTTGATAAATGTGATAAGTTATAGGTGGTAATGTGCAAATTTTACAAAGTAAGCAAGTAAAATATTCGTTGTGTCGGGGAATATTCGTTTAGTCGAAGAATATTCTTTTTGTCGGAGAATATTCGTACGACGACGCAGTCATTATTGAACCCCACAACGGAATGAATGTCGGATATAGAAAGCGATAGAAGTAAATTTTTATAAAAATAACGGTAAAACTGTTACCGTTAAACTGTTGAAATACCCGGTGATAAAATACAGTAATACGCGTTGCCGCATAGTAGCACACGGTATTGCACATTATTTTGAATTATTGATCCTTATGTAAGAAGTCACTCATTCAATAATTGTTACAGTAATTACTGTTCTATATTTTATATTATTGATTCAATAATTGCTACGTTGATATTTTATTGATTCAATAATTGTCACTGCACAGTATTTCACATTATCAAATCAATAATTCATATTATTTGAATAATATTATTAGATAGCATTATTGGCAATGTCTAGGAAGTTCTGTCTACGAAAGGAGTTTGGTCATCTAATTGCGCGCCAGTAAGGAGAAATCCTTATCGAAAGCCTCCTCTTTCCTGGGAACGACCTAGTTGTCATTATTGTGGTTCTGTAATATTATTTGTGAATAATAATTATTGATAAAAATGATAAGTAAACATTTATTCAATGTGGATTTAAACGGAGGAATTTTTAGCAAAAGTGACAATTATTGAGAATGATTATTTTATCTGATAAAATAATTCATTCAAATATATTATTATAATATTACATTATAAGTGTATAATGTGATAATATAATAATATAATAGTGATGATATTGTTTTACAACAAATTCACGATATATGAATAAAATGAGAAGAAAGAGAACAAATTGGGTCAGAATTGATTTAGTTACAAAAAATGCTAAAAATATATTTTGTGAGTTGGTGGGCCCCACTTATTGTCGTAAAATGCTGATTATTGATTTTTCAAAGTTGGTATACGGAGGTCTTTATAAGTATATATTTTGTCAGAGTGGGGGTGTGGAAAAATCATCTGTATGTATACTTGGGTCATTTTTCGTTCGGAATTTGGAAAAAACTTTCTTCTACAAACTAGTAGAGAATTAAATTTTATATGGAATGGATATAAGGTTCATATTTTTCTGATAAAAAGGCTATTTATTATGAATTATTGAAATTTTTGAATATTGTTTAAATTTAAAATATTTTGGTGGAGATTTTCTAGAATGGTGGGCCCCACTCTTGTCCTTTTGCGTGTGAAGAATGTTGAAGAAAAAAAAATTCAAGGGTGGTGTGCTGGAGAAAGCCACCAAGGGTTGCATTGTCATTCCTGGTGTGCTAAGCATTTTCTATAAATAGGGTGCTTAGTTAGAAATGAAAATCACACCATAATCAGAAAATTTTCTCTCTATAATATCGAGCGTATTTCTTATGAGTATTTAGATACTTTGAGTGTTGATAATGGTGCAAGTTTTTCTCATCATAATATCCGATATTTCAGTCAGATTGAGTATTATAATGAGATAAATGTTATTATTTTTCTCATAAATGATGTTATTTTCTTTCAATATTCATAAATAATATTATTTTATTTCATATTCCATATTATGAAAGTGATAATATTTCATTTCATATTCCTAAATTTAAACTTACTACGGTAAGTATTGCTTCTATAATTTCTGAAATGATCAGAAATGCTTGAGTTTTGCGCTTCATCTAATATCATTTCACTGGAATATTGGTTTGAATTTTTTATGAAATTTTTATCTTATCATGACGAGATACTATTCACGAGTTACTATTCACGGTAAAAAAATTATTTTTTTATTCCAAATTATCTTTGATTGGATCCAAGTTTTGAACTTCATTATTGAATTTTGCTTCGCAATTGATATAACGGAGTATTATTGAACTTGGATAAATTAAATTACGAATCCCTAATCTTTGTCCTTTATCTCACTGGGTTCGTTCCTTATATTATTTTTCATCATCCTCGGTCTTAAATGGTGATACAAATGAATATCTTTGGCCTGTAGTGCAAAGATAAATGATTACCTGATGAATATCTTTGGCCCGCAGTGCAAAGATGGAAAGGTGTTGAGATGAACATGACCACTGGTGATATAAATGAATATCTTTGGCCCGTAGGGCAAAGATAAATATTTGATTTGAGATATATATTGATTGATGTTACAGAGATAAAATATTGATGAAGAACTTTTAAATCATAGAAGATAGTAGACATCATTCTCTACGTAACTCTTCTAATGAATTGTTAATTCCGCTGCAGTTGTTAATCTAAAATTTGTTGTCTATAATATTTTATCTGATTTGTTGAAGACTAACGATAAATTATTTTTCATTATCTTAGTCATAATATTCTTTACTAGGCTAGTTGAGCTCACCCTTTTTCTTCCATTGTTCTCTTCAGGAAATGAGAATATCGCGGGTACTAGTCGGGAAATGGAGTGATGGCCCGAGCTAGAGCTGTAGAAGTCCTCACTATTTTTTTTTATAAAATAGTGTGATAATAAATGTAATGAGGACTTAGTTTGAGTGTTTATATTTTTTACATGTCTGTATTGACACTCACAGTTGTGTGGCCGTTTGATATAAAAGATTGTATTTGAATTCTGTACCATGTATTTGGCGACTCAGAATGGATTTAGTATTGAACATATTTTGGGGGCGTCACAATTATTATGGTATTTGTCCATCTTCTGCATTATTTACTTAATGTATTAATATCACAGATATTTATGTATACAGTATTATTTACCTAACATATTAATAAGTCTGTCTAAATTTTCAATACATGCGACTTTTAAATACGTATCTTTCCATTATTATCCTTGATAAGTGACAATTATTTGTTCAATATTATGGAATATTGTTGTGACACTGTCCGTTACTTTTCCTTTATTTTCAAGTGTTTCAAAAGTTAAATGTAACAATTTCGCAGACAACTTTTATTAATAGTTATGTTGTTGTTCTCTATATTCGACAACTATTAAGTTGTGGGGTCTATCAAAGATTGGTTGTTACGGCGCCGTCGTTTGATATCAAATATTATTTGGCGTCTCCGCCAATCGACATTTTTTTGATTTCTTATAATTTACACATATCATTCTTCATTTTAATTTTTTTTTTTTTTATCAATTTTACACTTTACTATTTCATAAACACATATAATGAAAATTTAAGTTTTATTAATTAAAAGTCGTGGTCTTACACCGTGCCTCACACGAACTCCAAATTTGTTAATATATAATATTATCATTTGTATATAATTTTATATTTTACATGAATAGAATATTAAATTTTCTACTCTCAAGTGAATTAATTGCAAATGAAGATAATGCAATATGTAGTATTGTACAAACTTGTTGCATGCTTATGTAAGCAACTAATGAAAAATTTATCACTTTTTTTACTGTTTTTGAAAGAGTAAAAAAATACACTTAAAATTAAATAGTAGTAAAAATATTTCTCTTTCTACAACATTTTTTCTTTCCTCTTTATATACTATTTTTATCCTTAATTGTCACCGCTTTGGTTGTGAATTTAAATGTGCACATAAATATATATTTTTTCGAAATTAAAAGTGAGATTTTGATTTGTAATTCCAATGGAATTTCTGACAAAATTCTCAATAGAATTTCAAAATTAAGTTATTTTTGACCGAATTTTCGTCGAAAATACTTATGTCGGGAATTTATAACTTCGACAAAATTTTCAACGGAATTAATTTCGAAATAATTATTTTTCGATCAATTTTTTCACAGAATATTCCGTTGAGAATAAATAATTCCGTCTAATATAATCATTTTTCTTGTAGTGAGCTTTGGATTTGTTATAAGACTGACCTATCTAAATTTGCCACTTTAATTTTAATATCACGTTGTCATTATTAAAATAAGAAATTATTAATTTAAAAATTAACAATTAAAAAAGAAAAATGTTTTTAATATGTGTAGATTTTACAAATAAAAGAGGGTTAACACTCTTGCAAGGATTTATGTATTTATTAATCACAAGTTTAATAACTCGTACAAAGCACATGTAAGCTTAAAAATGATTAATTAGGTAAATTTTATATATAACATTTTTGAACAATATTTTAATTGATCTCAAGTTAACTTAATAGTCAAAATTTGATGACTTGATAACTTAAAAGTTTTTTTTCTTTATTTTTTTTTATCTTAACGTAATTTTTGTGACAAATAGTACATTATATCTTTAATCAGTGGCAAATCTATGCCTGGGGCAGGGGCACCTAACCCCACTGAATTTTCAGGAGACCAGGGAGGTCAAATTAATTTTTTTTATATGTGTGTTAAATGAAATTATCATGTTTTAGAATAAAAAATTACTAAAATTCCTACAGTCCAAATATAATCCCAGCGGTAGTCTAGTATAGTAGTACTTCAACAACAGAGCAACTCCAAGTCTCCAATCAGGCAATCACGATCTGCAAGTACATCAGGCTATACAACAATAATTTTTTCTCTCTCCGTGACTTTGCTAGTTCGATTCTTCCAAAACTACTTTCCATGTAGCGCTCCACTTTTAAGAAATTTCTTATTAAGGTATATTTTAATTTTTTAAATTTAACAACTGTTTTAAGAATTTTTGTAATGGTTTATGGATTCTTCTTTTTTGTACTTTTACAAATATTAGGGCTTTTTTACTTCTTAAAGTAACATTACAATAATGAAGAGAACTCCATCAAATAGAAGTTCTTCAAGTATGTGTTCTATTCTATTTTTACTTTCTTTAAATTTTGTAAT
The DNA here is from genome assembly GCA_020205555.1 of Panax stipuleanatus. Classification (NCBI taxonomy): domain Eukaryota; kingdom Viridiplantae; phylum Streptophyta; class Magnoliopsida; order Apiales; family Araliaceae; genus Panax; species Panax stipuleanatus. The sequence continues at coordinate 11,632,469 of CM035120.1, forward strand.
ATTATTACTTATTATTAGTTTAATTGAGAATATTGTTTTATTGTTGATGTTAATTATATTTGACTATTCATATTGTATATTGATCTTGCTTTAATGTTGAATTAGTTTTTAAATATTTATTGATCGTCAGACATATATGGTCATACGTAATTGAATTATAACAACTAAATGTACAAAATTTAAAAATATTCTTAAAAATGTCCAAGTCGAAGGGACTAATGACGAACCTGTCACTACTGATATTCACTAAGAATTTCACCCGCAAAACATTAACTCCCAAACCCAAGTATCAGAATCTTTTTCCCAAAACTATCTAGTTCCAAACTCATACACTGGTATCTCCTTACCTTAATATTGAGGGGGATTCGGGTAAAAGACCACCGATAAGTTCTTATTCCGCTAGTGAAAGAGAGAATTTTTGAAGAAATTACTTACTTAGGGGCTCGACTCAACCAATACCACAAATTTTTCGATACACTAATTAGTGGAGTTGCTCGTAAATTCAACAAGAATTGGTATAAGAAATACCCAAGTTGGTTGGAATATAGTTTGAGTGAAGTTGCTCTATTTTGTTTGTGTTTTTACCTATTTAAAATTGATCATGGTAACAAAAGCGGTGGGGATGCATTTGTTGGTGAGAGATTAGGTGGATAGATTGGAAATACATGTTGGAGATCATGGTAATGTTCATCGTAAATGTGAACAGGTTTGTCGTGATTTATTGAATCAACCTTGTGACAACACCAAATCTTAGTACCTCAACCCTCGGATTTGGTGCTCACAATACAACACATACAACATCTATTCTACCTGTAATATAAAATAACAAGCACCATATATGAAATCCTTATAAAAGGTTACACACATAATCGTATCCCAGGCCAACTAACCTTTATTATTACATCACAATAGCGGAAAAGATAAATAAATCCATTACTTAATACATCACAAACAAAATAAACTAGGAGTCATCGACTCCTGCTTCTTGCCCTTGCCTTTGCTTGAAAAAGGCTCCTCAAGTTTCTCGACCTTAGCTGAAATATGTTAGGCAAGGATGAGCAAAAAAATTGCCCGCAAGTACAACGATATACAACAAATAGTCTATGAATGAAACATATGATTATTTTCCAGCTGAGTAACAAGTCCATTGTTGGAACCAATCAAAAATTAATCAAGAACTTGTGAATTCAAAGGATTTATCGATTCTTAAATCAAATCATAGATATTGAATTCAGATGTATATACTGAGGTTCACAAGACCACGAACTATGTCCTAGGTTTACAAGTATTTCTACTGTAACCTTTAACCGTCAAAAGACTATGGATTATCCATTCTCTTACTCTAGGTGATCAACCTTTCGTACTATGTATTGTGTACAAACATATTATCGTTATAGTGTAGCTCAGAATTATAATTTCGATAACATGTACCCATGATACAAGGTTGTTCATCTCAGCTTTATCATAGGAATTCGCACCCAAAAACAATTCCATTTGGAATAACTTCAGAGAGAATTCTAAACTTTTAGAATGCTCATCGACTATGGATTAGTTGAATCAAATAATTCCAATGATTAATCGAGGATTTAATAACAATATCATCTCGAATAGTTATACACAAATAAGTCACAATGATTCATAATTGAACAAGTAATTTTTTTCAAAGTAATGCTCTCGGAAAGGAATTAGAAAGCTTGTTTATACATAGAAAATTGGCACAAGAACACAGGAATTGTACAGATTAAGAAACTTTGCTGAATATTAAAGTATAAGTAAAGTTAGAAAACTTGTCTTACGCGTTGGCTACAAAATTACAATACACTTCCTTTAAATATCCTACACATTTAAATCACGTAGATATAACAATTAGTCACATATCAACAATTACTAAACACTGTCATTAACTCCATACCACGTTCCATAATTCTTTACCTTTTACTCGACACTTAATATACAAATAAGTGTTTAAGGTTTATTAGAATGTTATGTTATGCTCAGATTGTTTATTAAGTAATTACGCGACCACCACATCTAGTTAGTTAGCTAAGATTTGTTGTTACACCACATTACATGTTTAATATAATATTATGTTCATTATAACATATTAGATAAACATCACCTGGACTGCACATTTACAAACTCCATATCTCTTTCATCTATGGTCTGATTCTATTGGTTTTCGACTCTATGAATTCGTTAAACACAGAAGTGTGCATCTATAAAATAATTATAACATTCTAGAAACATTAACAAACCATTTTAATGTCTCAAATTCAGCGTTTATGCTAGATTTTATATTTTGACATGTTTTACAAAATCTTCCACCACGAATTCGTTTTAAGTTCGTTTTGATTCATTCAAATTGGAAAGTTTTCGTATTTCAGACGAGTATAACAGACATCCTTTAAACTAAGTTTTTAAACATAACAACAATAACCTCTAAAACAGACCAAAATGTCTAAACAGACCAAAGGTCCATTTCTTTCTCTTTTACACAGATTCGAATTTGTTTGCTTTGATTTCACTTGTGGATGACACTAATAAGTTTATTAATCAATTGAAATCACATAATACTTGTAAGACCCCAAATTTTATAAATAAAGATTTAATTTTCTTTATATAGTGTTTTAAACAGTAAGGTGTTGTCTTGATAAATGTGGTAAGTTATGAGAGAAATGTGCAAAATTTTCAAAGTTAGCAAGTGATAATAAAATATTCATTGTTGTCGGAGAATATTCGTTTGGTCGTGAAATATTCTTGTTGTCGGAGAATATTCGTACGACGACGCAGCTATTTGTGGGCCCCACAATGGAATAACTGTCGGATGAAGAAAATAACAAGAATGAGTTTTCTAAAAATAACGGCGTAGTTGTTACCGTTAGAACTGTTGAAATATCCGGTGGTTAAAATACAGTAATACGCGGTGTTGCACAGTAGCACACGGTATTGCACAGTAATTTTAATAATTGATTCTTACGTAAGAAGTCACTACTCAATAATTGTTACAGTAATTACTAGTTCAATATTTTATATTATTGATTCAATAATTGCTGTATTGATAATTGCATAATATTTTATTGATTCAATAATAGCTACGTTAATATTTTATATTATTGATTCAATAATTATCATTGCAAAATATTTCAAATTATCAAATCAATAATTCATATTATTTGAACAATATTAATAGATAGCATTATTGGCAATGTCTAAGGAATTTCTGTCTAAGATGGGGTTATTTAATTGCACGCCAGTAAGGAGAAATCTTTATCGGAAGGCCCCTTCTTTCGTGGAAACGACCTAGTTGTCAATATTGTAGTTCTGTAATATTATTTGTGAATAATTAATTGTTGATATACATAATAAGGAAATATTTATTTCAATTTTGATATAAAAGGGAAGAATTTTTAGCATGTGACATTTGTTGAAAGATGGCATTTTATCTTCTCCGATAAAATATTTATTCAAATATTTTATTATAATATTACATTATAATAGTATAATGTGATAATATAATAATATAATTTTATATTTTAAATGATAACATTATTTTTATGGTATAAAAATAAAATAAGGTGGAAGAAAAAAATAGAATTGAAATTCTTTAATAATGTTTTAATATATATATATAATCATGTGGTTGGTGGAGAGAATGGAGTCCTTTTAGGTGGCTCGGAGTTTTTTTTCAAAACTTGTATGCTGAAAAATTTCTCCGAATGTTATTTTGTCAACCATGGTGTGTTACCCCTTTTCTATAAATAAGGTGCTTAGTTAAAAATAAAAATCACACCAGAATTAAAAAAAATTCTCTCTATAATATCGATCTTGTAAGTATTTAGATACTTTGAGTGTTGATAACAGTGCAAATTTTTCTCATCGTAAAATCCGATATTCTAGTCAAAACTACTCTCGTGTTCAGGTAACGAATGTTATTTTCTTTCGTAAATGATGTTATTCTTTTCAATATCATTATACCAAAATATTGGCATAAATTTTATTATGAAATTCTTACTTTTTCTGTCGGGGTTACTATTCACGTATACGGCACTATTCAGGTATACGACATTATTCACGAAAAAAATTAAATTTTCTTCTATTTGTCCAAGTTAGCTGTTATGGTTCCTATCTTTGATTGGATCCAAGTTTTGATCTTCATTCTTGAATTTTGCTCCACAATTAATTATTACTGGAGTATTATTGAACTTGGATAAACTAAATTACGAATTCCTAATCTTTGTCCTTTATCTCACTTGATTCGTTATTTATATTATTTTTCATCATCCTCAGTCCTAAATGGTGATATAATTGAATATCTTTGGCCTATAGAGATAAGTTGAATGATTACCTGATGAATATCTTTGGCCCGTATTGCAAAGATGGACAGGTATTGAGATGAACATGACCACTGGTGATACAAATGAATATCTTTGGCCCGTAGTGCAAAGATGAATATTTGATTTGAGATATATATTGATTAATGTTGCAGGGATAAAATATTGATGATGAACTTTTAAATCATAGAAGATAATAGACTTCATTCTCTACGTAACTGTTCTAATGAATTGATATTTCCGCTGCAGTTGTTGATCTAAAACTTGTTGTCCATAATATTTTATCTGATTTATTGAAGATTAACGATAATTTATTCTTCATTATCTTAGTCATAATATTCTTTACTGGGCTAGTTGAGCTCGTCTTTTTCATCTATTGTTCTCTTTAGGAAATGAGAATATCGCGGGGACTAGTTGGGGAACAGTGTGAAGATCAGAGTTAGATCTGTAGAAGTCCTCACTATTCTAAAAAATAGTGAGACAATCATTGTAATGAGTAAGGAATGAATTTGAGTGTTTATATTTCGTATTATATACGATTTGTATTGAAGATCATAGTTTGTGTGGTCATATTTTGCACGACCGTATGTTATAAAAGATTGTATTTGAATTTTGTACCATGTACTTGGCGACTCAGAATAGGTTGACTATTGAACCTATTTTGAGGGCGTCACAATTGGTATCAAAGCTTAGGGATATGATCTCTGACAGAAATCTGGGAATAGAACTAGGAAGGGGAGAGACGAGTAAAATATTCTCTAGTGTGTCCTACCTAAGCTTATTTGGTATTTAATTGGTCGGTTGGAACATAGGGTTAATATATGATATGTTAATTTGTTTAATTAACCCTTGTTTTATGGCAGTAATTGAGAATGGCAGCTAAAAATCTAAACATTGGAGTGAATGAGATCGTTGAGACACCTTTAATCACCAACCAGGAGAACGTGCAACAGGAAGGCTATATTTCTCCTGTAAATAACCCTACCGAAGAAACGATGAATTATGGGATGTTTAGGAGAGGGAGACCAGTGTTCATAATACAAGTGGAAATAACAACTCGCGGCTTGTCACTGCCAAGCAGTTTAAAGAGTTGGGACCACTAGAGTTTCAGGGAAAGCCAGATCCAATCAAGCCAGAAAATTAGATTAAGCAAATTACGAAGATATTTGATGTCTTGGGATGCACGGAGGAACAGAAGGTTCCATTCGCCACGTTTATGTTCCGTGGAGAGGCAGATTATTGGTGGGAATCTGTGAAGCGTACCCAGTCTGCCGCACTCAAGATGTCTTGGGAGGAATTCCAAAAACTGTTCAATTGACAAGTATTTTCCAGAAAGTATTCGTAATATGAAGGAGGTAGAATTTATCAGACTGGAACAGAACAACATGACGGTGTCCCAGTACGAGGCTAAGTTCGCGGAGTTATCCCGGTTTGCACCTCATTTGGTGGAGAATGAGGAACGTATGACGCGGATGTTTCTGAGAGGCTTGAAACCAGAAATTCGTCAATACCTCATTTCTCACAAATTTTCTCTATAATCGGATGTAGTGAACAGGGCCCAGTTATTAGAACAAGATAATGATTATGTTCAACCAAGGGACAACAACCAAGGTCGTACCGGTGGCAGTAGTCATCGAAACAATGACAACCAGCAGGGAGAAAAGTATCATGACAGAAGCGGTAACCACTCCGGTGGTAATCGTGGTCATGATATTAGAAGAAGTAAGTCGGGGGAAGATTTTAAGAAGAGAAGGTACAATAATGAGAACGTGAAAACATCGACAGCAGCACCCACTATTTTTAGGGGAGGAGAACGACCGCCGGTCGTATGCTATAAATGCCGGCAAGAGGGACACATCAGTCCCAACTGCACACAGCAATCCAAGGTGTGCTATAACTGTGGAAAGGAAGGACATATAGCTCGAGTGTGTCCTGTAGCGAAACCAAGTCCAGCGGGGGTGGTGATTCCTAAGGCTGTTCCGGACAAGTCAAAGTCGGTGGTTCCTAGAAGAGGTTTTATCGTGACTGCCCAACAAGCAAGGAACACGAACGAGGTTATTACGGGTAGGCTGATAATAAACTCTTGCGAAATTTACACCTTATTAGATACCGGTGCTACCCATTCTTTTATTTCACCTGTTTGTGCTCAACGTTTGAACTTGACACTTGAGAAATTAGACTTCGACTTATCTGTTGAAACTTCGTTGGGAGAAACCTTTGTTACATCCACAGTTTACAAATCTTGCTAGATTCAAATTGGTACCCTCACCCTACCTGTTCATCTTATATCTTTGAAAATACTTGCATTTGACGTGTTTTTAAGAATTGACTGGTTAACCACTTATCATGCCAAAATTGATTGTTTTCATAAGGTTGTTAGTTTTCATATTTTTAATCAACCTGTGGTGCGAATCCAAACCACCAAACCACTAAAATCAGTCAATGTCATTTCAAGTCATAAAGCTATTCGTTTATTAAAAAACGGATGTCAAGCTTTCTTAGCACATGTCACTGATCTAAACCAGAATACGTTAGGTTTGAATGATATTTCTGTTGTTAATGAGTTTCCCGATGTATTTTTCGAAGAACTTCCCGGTCTACCACCAGAACGTGAAGTTGAATTCTTTATTGACTTTGAACCCGATACAAAACCCATTTCTAAAATCCCATATCAAATGGCTCCTATTGAACTTTAGGAGTTAATGATCCAACTACAGGAGTTATTAGACATCGGTTTTATTCGTCCTAATACATCTTCTTGGGGTGCTCCTGTTTTATTCGTAAAGAAGAAAGACGAGAGTATGCGACTTTGTATTGATTATCGGGAGTTGAACCATGTCACCATCAAGAATAGGTATCCATTACCTCGTATTAATGACCTGTTCAACCAGTTGCAAGGTGCACAATTCTTTTCAAAAATCGATCTTCGTTCTAGATATCATCAGTTAATGATTAAAACTGAGGATATTCCTAAGACTGCTTTCAGAACTCGATACGGGAATTATGAATTCTTTGTTATGTCTTTTGGATTGACTAATGCTCCTGCTGCTTTTATGGATATGATGAACCGTGATTCAAGAAATATTTGGATCAGTCCGTGGTTATCTTTATTGATGACATTCTCATTTATTCCAAAAGTCGTGAAGATCATGAGCACCATTTGAAGCTGGTACTTCAAAGGCTTCGTGAAAACAAGCTATATGCCAAGTTGAAGAAATGTGAGTTCTGGCTTGAGGAGGTAGCATTCCTTGGGCATGTAGTATCAAAACGTGGAGTATCTGTGGACCTAGCGAAGATTGAAGCAATATAAAGTTGGGAGCAACCAAAGTCGGTGATCGAATTACGTAGTTTTCTGGGCTTAGCTGATTATTATCCAAGATTCGTGGAAGAATTTTCTCGAATCGCTACTCCATTAACTCAGCTGACTCGGAAAGATACGAAATTCGTATGGAACGAGGAATGCGAGAAGAGCTTCAAAGAGCTCAAGAGGAGACTCATTTCGGCACCTGTTCTGACAATACCATCTGGTTCGGATGGATTTTTTATCTACAGCGATGCTTCAGGCAAAGGGTTAGGATGTGTTCTCATGCAATATGGGAAAGGCATAGCCTATGCCTCACGACAACTCAAAGAATATGAGAGAAATTATCCTACTCATGATCTAGAGTTGGCAACAGTCGTTTTCGCGTTGAAGATCTGGAGACACTACCTGTATGGGGGAGAAAGTGGAGATCTATACAGATCATAAGAGCCTCAAATATTTTTTCACTCAAAAGGAACTCAACATGCAGGCAACGACGTTGGCTTGAGCTGTTGAAAGATTACGACCATACCATTCAATACCATCCTGGAAAAGGGAACGCGGTAGCTGAAGCGTTGAGTAGAAGATCATATGCGGGAACAAATGCGATGCTTTCAAGGCCTATTTTGTGTGATTTACAAAGGATGGAGATAGAGTTCAAGACTCCGAGAGACCCATGCGATGATGTCAAGTATACGCATAGAACCAACTTTGATTGATAAAGTTAAAGTTGCTCAAGCTACAGATCCGGAGCTAATGAAGATGAAGAAGAAAGTGCAAGAAGGTGCTATTCCAGAAGTAAGAATCGATGGAGAAGGAGTACTTCGATTCCAATCCAGACTTTGTGTTCCTAACGATTCTGATTTGATGTATAGAATCATGATAGAGGCACACAACACACCATTTGCAATCGATCCTGGGAGTACCAAAATGTATCGTGATCTTCGACTTACATTTTGGGGAGAGCAATATGAAGAGCGAGAATCGCGGAGTTCATCTCGAGGTATTTGACTTGTCAACGTGTCAAGGCATAGCATCAAGTGCCGAAGGGTCCATTACAACCACTTGAGATTCCAAAATGAAAGTGGGAATACATTACCATGGATTTTGTTATGGGTCTTCCCAAGGTTTCCCCAGGCATATATGCGATATGGGTTATTATTGATAGATTAACCAAGTCTGCTCATTTCTTGCCTATACGAGAGACTTATTCCCTTGAACGTCTTGCTCTTATGTATATGAATGAGATTGTGAGATTGCATGACATGCCAGTATCCAGAGTTTCGGATCGTGACCCCTAGATTTACTTCACGATTTTGGATCAGTTTGCAGAAAGCTATGGGCAAGGATTTACGATTCAGTTCTGCATATCATCCTCAAACGGATGGACAATCAGAAAGGACTATTCAAACTCTTAAAGATCTATTGAGACTCTGTGTTCTAGACTTCAAAGGGAGTTGGGATAAGTACTTACCATTGGTGGAATTCTCCTATAACAACAGTTATCAGGCAAGTATAGGCGTGGTTCCATTCGAAGCGTTGTATGGACGAAAGTTTCGCTCTCCAGTATGCTGGGATGAGGTGGGTGAAGCAACATTGTTGGGACCGAAGTTAGTACGTATAACTACGGAAAAGATTCAAATGATTCGGCAACGTATACAAATCGCACAAGATCGACAAAAGAGTTATTCTGATCTTCATCGGAAGGACGTAGAATTTAATGTTGGGGACCATGTATTGTTACGTGTTGCTCCATGGAAAGGAGTTACGTGATTCGGGAAAAGAGGAAGCTCAACCCACGATTTATTGGTCCATTTGAGATCCTTGACCGAGTAGGAAATGTGGCCTATAGACTCACTTTACCGCCTAGCATGTCTCGTGTTCATAACGTTTTTCACATATCCATGCTACGTAAATATGTGAAAGACCCAAACCACATTATCGAATTAGAACCAGACGAGATAACCGAAGATTTAACGTATGAGAAGATACTTGTCAAGATCTTGGATAAGAAAGAACATGTCTTACGCTAAAAGATTATACCTCAAGTTAAAGTTTTGTGGAGAAATCATGCTATTGAGGAAATGACCTGGGAGTTAGAATCAAAAATGAAAGCGAGGTATCTTCACCTTTTCGACATACCAGGTACGTACATCAATTTCAAGGACGAAATTTCATAAGGAGGGGAGGTTGTAAGACCCCAAATTTTATAAATAAAGATTTAATTTTCTTTATATATTATTTTAAACAGTAAGGTGTTGTCTTGATAAATGTGATAAGTTATGGAAAAAATGTGCAAATTTTTTAAAGTTAGCAAATGGTAATAAAATATTCATTGTTGTCGGGGAATATTCGTTTGGTCGTAGAATATTCTTGTTGTCGGGGAATATTCGTACGACTGGCGCAGCCATTTGTGGGCCTCACAACAGAATAACTGTCAGGATGAAGAAAACGACAAGAATGAGTTTTCTAAAAATAATGGCATAGTTGTTACCGTTAGAACTGTTGAAATATCCGGTGGTTAAAATACAGTAATACGCAGTGTTGCACAGTAGCACACGGTATTGCACAGTAATTCTAATTATTGATTCTTACGTAAGAAGTCACTATTAAATAATTGTTACAGTAATTACTGTTCAATATTTTATATTATTGATTCAATAATTGCTGCATTGATAATTGTATATTATTTTATTGATTCAATAATTGCTACGTTAATATTTTATATTATTGATTCAATAATTGTCATAATTGCTGCATTGATAATTGCATATTATTTTGTTGATTCAATAATTGCTACGTTAATATTTTATATTATTGATTCAATAATTGTCATTGCACAGTATTTTAAATTATCAAATCAATAATTCATATTATTTGAATAATACTAATAGATAGCACTATTGGCAATGTCTAAGGAAGTTCTGTCTAGGAGGGGTTATTTAATTGCGCGCCAGTAAGAAAAATTTTTTGTCGGAAGGCCTCCTCTTTTCTGGTAACGACCTGGTTGTCAATATTGTAGTTATTTAATATTATTTGTGAATAATTAATTATTGATATACATGATAAGAAAATATTTATTTTAATTTTGATATAAAAGGGAAGAATTTTTAGCATGTGACATTTGTTGAAAGATGGCATTTTATCTTCTCCGATAAAATATTTATTCAAATATATTATTATAATATTACATTATAATAGTATAATGTGATAGTATAATAATATAATTTTATATTTTAAATGATGACATTATTTTTATGGTATAAAAATAAAATAAGGTGGTATAAAAACAAAATAAGGTGGAAGAAAAAAAATAGAATTGGAATTCTTTAATAATGTTTTAATTTATATATATATATATATATATATATATATATATATATATATATATATATAATCATGTGGTTGGTGGAGAGAATGGAGTCCTTTTAGGTGGCTGAGAGTTTTTTTTTCAAAACTTGTATGCTGAGAAATTTCTCCGAATGTTATTTTGTCAACCATGGTGTGCTACCCCTTTTCTATAAATAGGGTGCTTAGTTAAAAATAAAAATCACACCAGAATCAGAAAATTTTCTCTCTATAATATCGAGCGTATTTTTTGTGAGTATTTAGATACTTTGAGTGTTGATAACAGTGCAAGTTTTTCTCATCGTAATATCCGATATTCCAGTCAAAACTACTCTACTGTTAAGGTAAGGGATGCTATTTTCTTTCGTAAATGATGTTATTCTTTTCAATATCATTATACCAAAATATTGGCATGGATTTTATTATGAAATTCTTACTTTTTTCGTCGGGATTACTATTCACGTATACGGCAATATTCACGTATATGACACCATTCACGAAAAAATTAAATTTTCTTCTATTTGTCCAAGTTAGCTGTTATGGTTCCTGTCTTTGATTGGATCCAAGTTTTGATCTTCATTCTTGAATTTGCTCTACAATTAATTATTACGGAGTATTATTGAACTTGGATAAACTAAATTACGAATCTCTAATCTTTGTCCTTTATCTCACTGGATTCGTTATTTATATTATTTTTCATCATTCTCAGTCCTAAATGGTGATATAACTGAATATCTTTGGCCTGTAGAGCAAAGATAAATGATTATCTGATGAATATCTTTGGCCCGTAGTGCAAAGATGGACAGGTGTTGAGATGAACATGACCACTGGTGATACGAATGAATATCTTTGGCCCTTAGTGCAAAAATGAATATTTGATTCGAGATATATATTGATTGATGTTACAGGGATAAAATATTAATGATGGACTTTTAAATCATAGAAGATAGTAGACTTAATTCTCTACGTAACTCTTCTAATGAATTGATATTTTCGCTGCAGTTGTTGATCTAAAACTTATTGTCCATAATATTTTATCTGATTTGTTGAAGACTAACGATAATTTATTCTTCATTATCTTAGTCATAATATTCTTTATTGGGCTAGTTGAGCTCACCCTTGTCATCTATTGTTCTCTTTAGGAAATGAGAATATCGCGGGGACTAGTCGGAGAATAGTGTGATGATCAGAGTTAGATCTGTAAAAGTCCTCACTATTCTATAAAATAGTGAGACAATTATTGTATTGAATAAGGAATGAATTTGAGTATTTATATTTCGTATTATATACGATTTGTATTGAAACTCATAGTTTGTGTGGTCTATTTTGCACGACCGTATGTTATAAAAGATTGTGTTTGAATTTTATATCATGTATTTGGCGACTCAAAATTGGTTGAGTATTGAACCTATTTTGAGGGCGTCACAATATTATTCATACAACCAAACAACGTCTAACAGAGAAAAACCAAAGAAATGAAGATTAGGGGTTTAGAGTTTATTTATTACCTCTTAGATCTTCCTTAGCCTAGTTAGATGATCTAGAATGTTGGCTTCTTCTTGATCTCCCAAAACTTCCCTTCCAATTTTTCACTGAAAACCCACTCTCTCTCTATATGAATACTGCCTTTCTATTGCAAATAAAATGAACGGATGAAAAATGAATGGAATAAGTAATTCATACGTTTTGAGTTTATTGAACGTTACTGGAAGAAGGAAGGTCTGAGAAATTGAGCGTCTGATTTCTCCATAATTTGATTTTCATGCACGTTACATTCTCTCTCTTCCTAATTGGTCTAAATATATCTTCCTTGTTTTTAATTGGCTAACACATATTTACTTTGTCTGTTAAATTATTTAGCTGACTCCACTTCTCCAATTATATCCTACAATTACACCCCAAATGATGATAATTATATTCCATTTATCTACTCATTTGATCAATTTTTTTAATTTCTTAAATTGGATTTAAATTAAGTTTATTAGGAAATTAAATTGGATATTTTAATTCCCACATATTCAGAATATTTAATTCCTTACACTAGGACATTATCAAAATAATTAAAATTTCATTTAGCCATTTACTAGCACACTAATTTAATTATTTAATGTGTTTATTTAATTGAATTAGTATATTCCTAACACATTAACGTACTAAAATACGCACCGAAATATATAAGTAACCCACATATATTTGATCAACATAATACACCAAATACATTATTCAAAAAATAGTTTCCATCAAAATATTTATTTTATTTGATAAATATTTGTAATTATTTTTACAAAATTTACAATCGTTACAAACCTCAACACATAGATATCAATCTTGCTAACATAATTGAGCAACAAAGAATCGATTACCGTATTCGATTGCTCGCATCAGTTAAATGTGTTAGGTTTCTTTTAAAAGAAGGCTTACCTTTTCTTGGTCACGATGAGTCAGAGGGTTCAAGAAAATAAGGGCTATTTATTTCACAGCTAGAGTTTCTATAACGACCGAGAAAAATCATACTAGAATGTAAATAAGTTTTATTTGAGTATATTGAATAAAATGAGATTATATGGATTTATATTGTGTCATGTGTTTAAAAGGTCGATTCTATGACCTAGAATGTGTTTGAATGTTAGGGTTTTAGAATCCGAGAACGTATGGGAAAATTAAATTTTTTTGAAAAAAGACGTAAAAACACTATTCACCCGAAAACACTTTTGCGTATTTTTAATTTTTCGAAGAATGCGTAAATGTTAGAATGATGAGGAAAAACGAAATGTCAAATAAAATTTAAGAACGAAAAACGTTGTTTTTAGACTGTGTATTGAAGTTTAAGAAGTTAAAGAAAAAGAATACGAGAAGAATACTGAATTATTAGACTAGTATAATACGAAGAATAATACGAGTAGAATACAAAAATGATACGAATATAATACGAAAATTATATGTTAGGAATACGAGAAGTCAAAGGCAACAAAAGTCAACCCAATAGGAAGTGTTAGGAGGACCAATGATAAATTAAATCAAGGTCCAAGTCAAAGTTAATTCAAGGCCAAAGAATGGCCCAAATGGAAATTCAACCAAGCCCAAACCAAGATCCGTCAAAGATGGGTCAAACCATGGGTTATGGGTGGGTTAAATGGGTTGGTGCAACCCTTGTGAGGCCCTTGGGGACCAAAAATGCTGCCAAGCCAACATTCCTCAAGAAGCTTAGCCAAATATCAAGAGTAAGGAGGTGCGAGTTAAAGTTACTTTAGTCCAAAAGTCAAGTATAGAGTTGCAAATGAACCGAACCGTTCGCGAACCGGTTCGATTCGGTTCGAGTTCGAGTTCAGTTCGAGTTCGAGTTGATCGTTTAATCGAGTTGAGTTCGCACAAGGTGCTCCGTTCGTTTGCTCGATCGAACATGTTCGCGAACCATGTGGTTCGGTTCGCTTGTGTTCGCGAACGGTTCGAGTACGGTTCAACTTGATAAGTTCGAGTTCGGGTTCGGCTCGATTGTTCGAGTTCGGCTCGATTGTTCTAGTTTGATATAGGTTCGAGGTGTTCGATTTCTTATATATATGTTCACTTTAAAATTTTAAATTGTTTCTAAAATTCTACATGTAAATAATTGGTTTTGAATATTTCATATTAAATTCTAATTTTTGTCTTATCAATAATGGTTAAATTTGTAGTAATTTTCTTTTTTTTTTTATTACTTAAACTTCTTGTTGTGTTTTTAATAATTGATTATAATTAAATATTTTTATTAAATAATTAATAAATAATAATGTGTACTTTTTCACCTCTAAATTTTAATGAAAATAATTTTAATATTTTCGTAAGAATTTTAACAATGATTGTTGGATTATTATAATTTACATCCCTAATAATTTAATAGATTATAATTATCATAATTGACCACACCGCCACAATAATAATTATTATTGTTATTATTGTTGTTGTTGTTATTATTAGTATTATTATTATTATTAGTACTATAATAATAATAATAATTGCTATTATTATTATTATTATTATTATTATTATTATTATTATTATTATTATTATTATTGTTGTTGTTGTTGTTGTTGTTATTATTATTATTATTATTATTATTATTATTATTATTATTATTATTATTATTGTTATTATAAATATTACTATTATTATTGTTGTTGTTGTTGTTGTTGTTGTTGTTGTTGTTGTTGTCGTCGTTGTTGTTATTATTAGTATTATTATTATTATTATATTATTATTATTATTATTATTGTTATTATTATTATTATTATTATTATTATTATTATTATTATTATTTTTATAATTATTACTATAACTATTACTATTACTATTACTATTATTATTGTTATTGTTATTGTTATTGTTATTGTTGTTTTTATTGTTATTGTTATTGTTATTGTTATTGTTGTTATTGTTATTGTTATTAAAATTAGAATGAATCTGAACCGTTCTTGTATTTTTCCTCCCAAATTAATTAAAACGAATCTAAACCGTCCTTGTGTTTTGTCAAATGAAAGATTCAAAATGGGTTCTGTTTTATTATATAGATATGATAGTATGATATATATATATATATATATATATATATATATATATTATATTTATATCCTATTCCTAAATAAGTTAAAATAACAAAACTAATACAAAATAACCAAACTAATATTAGTTGTTAACTTTTAAGTTCTAATTTTAAATTCTAACTTCTAACTTTTCAGTAATCATTTTTGGGATAAATGATGATTATAATATTTGGTTTAATTTTTGATTGAATTACTTAGAGTTAGAGAAGATATTTTTGGTATTTATTTAACTGTTTTTAATTTTCTTCTGAGTTCTCAGTTTTCTCAGTTCAGTGCATTAATTAGTAAATGTTCGCGAACTTGATTTGTTCAATTATGTTCGCGAACAACTCGATCATGTTCGCGAACTCGAACATGTTCGCGAACTCGATCATGTTCGCGAACACCAATCGAACCGAACTCGCACAAAGCTTCTGGTTCGACAGAGCTACTCGAACCTGTTCGAGTTCGACTATAAGTGCTCGAGTTCGGTTCGAGTTCGAGAATGTTCGGTTCGGTTTGGATCGTTTGCAGCTCTAGTTAAGTATCATCATTTTAACTCAACTAGGGTTTGTTGATGATAGTTAAGTAGGGGGTGGTTTGTAAGTTATGTAATCTACGGGTGTTTACCATATAATACCCTAAGTTAAGTGACCAATTATAAGCTAATGCAAAGTTGTCTTAAAGACCAAAGTACCCTAAGTCTTGTATATTCTATATATACAAGCATTTGTTTTCATTTTTCTTCTTTAAAAAATCATCCAACACATTCAAGAGCAAGTCTTATATAGTGAGAGAGAAGTGACAACATAATTGAAGAATTCTCGTAACTTTTGGTACTTGATGGTTAACTACATAATTATATAGTGGATATAAGAAACGATACAATTTTTTCGAGAATAAAAGAAATTGGTGAATTAACTCAAATATTGGTTAAGAAAAAAAGGATGATATGTATCCTAAGTCTATTTGTTGGTGAAGTTGGCTCTAGTTTTGTCCGTTGTTACTGCAAATGTTGAAATGACATTTTCAGCCATGAATATCGTGAAGAATGAACTTCATAACTAAATGGGAGATGAATGAATGAATGACTTGTTTAGTAACTTATATAAGCGTGATGTTTTTGTAATTAACTATTAAAAATGAGACTATCATGCAACAATTTCAAGCAATAAAATATCGAAAAATGTTATTGTAAACAATATTTGAAAATTATTTAGTTTTGTGATTCATTTTATTAAATTTTATTCTCAATGGATTTTTTTTCAAATTTGACCTCACTTAACTAAGAGACTTGATCCGCCTCTGTCTTTAATACTACATCCATTCCATAATAATAGTCATTTTAATTTCATGCACATGAATTAAGAAAGACGTTTAACTCTATCATTTAATAATTAAAATTTGTATGCAATTCCATCACTACCTCTTTATGGAAAGTTAAAAACTACAATACAATGGATAAAATTTCTTTGGACAATGAGAGAAGTTATTGGTGATATAGAAAAATAAATAATTTATTCTTCTAAAAAGTTATAAACGACAAATAAATTGTAACAAATATTTTCTTCTAAAAAATCAATTATTATGGAATGGAGGTAGTAATAAATGTTTACTAATATTTTGTGAAAAACTTAACTTTTGTGCTTTTGAGTTAATTTTTGAGAACATCAAAATTTATGACCAATTAGAAACCATGAAAATCAACATATAAAAAAAATCTTTTGAGTTACCTCGTCATCAAAGTTAGATTATTAAATTGATTAAAAATCAACTAAAATGACTGGATATTTGACTTGACTTGTTATTGATTGGTATAGATTTAAATGTCCTATGCTTGATTAAGCGCCGACTTTGTCGAGAATAGTTTGGACTTTGGAGTACTATAATATAATTTAATCATTTTAAACTTAAAAATCATTTTGAAAAGAATAACATAATTAGTTGGAGAAGTACATGGTTACATTCAATACACGTGGATAGTGAGTTAATTATGCTTGTGGATGAAGTAGTAATTTTACCTCCATCTCATTCTAGATGAATTTTATGGATTTGGATAGTTAAGCCATGTTTGTTTGATCCACAGAAATCAATTTTCAGCGACAATTTTGTCCGTCGCCGAAATATCATAGTGTTAGAAAGTAAAAATAATTTTTGTTTTATTTTTATTTGATTGAAAGTTTGATTTAATAAACGGAATTATTGATAGGATTCCCGTGCATTGACTCATGAATAGAATTCCCATATAAAATTGGCATCGCATTAATCCTAATCCAGGGATGGAATGTTTTTTCCCAACGTATGAGAGTTGTTCAAAATCTGAATCCTAGGTTCAATTACTTTAAAAATAGTGTTAAAAAGTTCAAAATCTGTCAATTTAAACACTAATTTGTCACTTTTAGTGACAAATTTTGGATCGGAGGGTGCTATATGTCGATTCGTCAAATGTACGGGATGAAAAATGTTATATTTTAAACTATAAGATGCAATCTGCAAAATGGAATAAATATTAAACTACTCCGTCAAACATGCACACACTGACACTGTCCCCAAGTTTATTTTTATTTTCATTATCATATAATTAATATTAAATTAAACACTAATAATATAGAAGAAAACATGAAATAAAAATATCTTACAACTATAATTTTGTAAATAGTAATTTTTTTTGGTTGAAGGAATAATAATTAAGAAAGAAAAATGCTTTTATTTGGGTAGAATAACTCTTAGAAAGTCATAAATCATGATGTGGCGTACTAATCTATCTAATAAAATACAAATGATTTTGAATATTTTCGCTCACTCAATAAATCATCTAAACTGTCCTAAAATTTGAAATAAATCTCACCCTCCATATAGTGCCGGAGGCATAGGACACAGCTAATTATAATTATTACGCGTAGAAAGCAATATACTCCTCCTTTTATCCCATTTTACTCGTCTTAATTGACTTTTTAATATTACATTTTATTTGTCTTAATTAATTTTTTAAGATTAATAATTAAATAAATATATTAAAATTTTAAATTTAAATAATATATTCGAAGTATTTTTTTATAATAATAATTTTGTACTTATATCTAATAAATTTAAAGACAATTTTTAATTCCAAATATTGTCAATTTAATCATAAAAAGTTAATTTAGGCAAATAAAACTAAACTGACCGAGCTTTTAGGAGAACTTTAACATCTGCCCTCTATTTATTGTAACTTAAAAAATTATCCTAAATTCACTCCATCCTCCTATTTTAACCTCTATATCAACAAACACGTTGATATGAAATTATGTTCAAAAAAATAATAATGTATATGTCAATTAAATTTCAACAAGGAGTTAATAAAATAAAATAGAATAATAACGTGTAATCTTTATTATTATTATTATTATTATTATTAACATCTTTTATCTCATATATCTACATACATATTTATGCTATACTCCGTCTTCTTAAAAATAACTCAAGGTAAAATTTTATTTTTAAAAAAATTTATGTGCAAAATATATTTTGACCATTTTTTAAAGGACTCAATCAATATACAAAAAGAATTGATATTTTATAGGTAAATCACATAAATAGTAAATAAGATTCATTTTCCTTCATTCTCTCTCTCTCTCTCTCTTTCTATATATATATATATGAGTCTTTTCGGGGGATCGTTTTCTACCGATCAATCTAGCAACCAGCCACACACACACACACACATATATATATTTTATAATTTTTAAATAATTTATAATATTTATTGAAATTAAATTTTTTGCAGAATTCAATAATTTAAATATCATTTGAATTTATATAAAAAATTGAATTATATAGTCTGTAAAATTTTATTTTTTACATATATCTAAATAACACCTAAATAACTAAATTTTATAAATATTTTAATTTTAATAAATATTATAAATTATTTAAAAAGCATAAAAAAAAATAAATTGACCGATCGCTATATTAAACCGATCCTCCTGCACTTTTCCCTCTCTCTCTTCTATATATATATATATATATAGAGAGAGAGAGAAAGAGAGAGGTAATAATAATAAGTGCATTGCGTGTGTAAGTGACGTCTGGGAGACACAGAGAATATGTATATATTTCTTGTCCCTCCATTCATTCGCTCTGTGTGGGTCTGTGTGTCTGTCATGATCTTGTTCTTTTGCCTTGGCTTTTGCTTACTTACGCCATTGCCTTGTGGTTTAAGTTACCTCCAGCTTCAGCACTTTAAGGGGGAGCTAAGCTTTATAGTCCCTCTGCTTAATTTCTTCCATACCCATCATTCAGAACTTGCAGTCAGTACAAAGCAGTGTTGCAGCTTTTACTGCCATTTTTTTGCCTTCAATTCAATTTCCAACAATACCTGACCAAACCTCTAATGCCCTGGCCCTGGACCTACTACAAGAAAAAATCTATATATTCCTCCTATCCATCACCTAAATTATGAGTATTCCATTCCTCCCAAAATATAAAAAATATTTGGTAATTTTACGTTCATGCTCATAAATTAATATTTTTAAATATTATCAGTATTTGGAAAATGAGAGGATTTAGAGGTAATGCATGAAAATAAATATTTTAATCTCCTGAAACTTTGCAAACCAACAAAAATTAAGAAAAAAAATTCTTTTCTAAAATGATTATTATTATATATGAATGGAGGGAGTAAATAGCTAAAAGGGTTGGCTTTCAAAATGTGGACAAAATGTACAATTTTTAATAACAAATTATATATAATAAATCTTTCCTATTGCTGTTTCTGATATTTTAGAGTAATAAATTTCAAAAAAAAGGTACATAATTACTTAAAGTACTTGGGCTTGGGTACATATGTTTAAAAATATCACCTTTTAGTACTTATAACTACTTAAGTACTTGAGTTTGTTATTTTATATTTAGACCTAAATATATAATGAAAACATATATACTACAACTTCTCTTTTTATTAAATACACCCACTTGAAAAGAATAATTTTATAAGTGAAAATGAATTCATAAAATAGCTTTAATTATAATATTGTTAAATCTCATATTTTTGGGTAAAATTACAAACTTCACAATGAAAAGGGGAAAAAAAAGGTCGCACAATAAAAAGGTATAAATTCACACTACTAATTAAAAACCTTAAACTTGAAAACCAATGATAAACTTCAGATTTTATTAGCTCTTTATCATCTCCTCTAAGTTAATTTCTTAATTTATATAAAAAATCAAACATTTGTATCATTCATTGATGTAAAAAATAGGATTCGGTTACTATGAAGTTAATTTCATAATAAATTGATCAATATAGTATTGATACGTAGAGAGAAATTATCTTTTGATATACGTATCAACACTGTATTAATTAATTGATCAAAATTAATTTGATACTCATACTTAAAAAATGGATATATATATATGTATATATAGAGGGGTCAAAAGTCGCCCACTTTTTAAGGCAAGGAAACTCAAAGTAAGTACAGTTTACTTGCATAGCTAGGCTTGTTTTTCTTTTGACTGCCAAATCAAACTTGTTTTATCTTACGCCATCCTATCAAATCCATCCATCCATCTATCTATCTATCTATATATCTTCCCTGCCAGTGCCTGCCTAATGGAGCAGACGCAGGGGTGTGCCTCCTTATATATACACTTCCGTACTTTATGCACGTAACCATAAGCAATAGAGAAATGCCTAGATGCATGGACAATTTTTTAGTTATAGCCTGCACCAATGTCTAATCAACTTATTTGGCTTACGTGTTAGTATATTTTGTTTCAAAATTAGAGATGTAATTTGACTTTTAAAAATATTAAATTTTAAATTAATATATATGTATATATATTTTTTAATTTTAATTAATATAATTATTATAATTATATAATGTATAACAAAATTTATTAATTATAGTTATAGCGCCTGCACCAATGTCTAATCAACATATTTGGCTTACCTGTTACTATCATTCTTTTTCAAAATTAAAAATATAATTTAACTTTTGAAAATATTAAATTTTAAATTAATATATATATATATATATATATTAATTTTAATTGATACTTATTATAATTATATAGTATATAATAAAAGTTATTAATTATAAATTTATTTAATTTAATTTTTTTTATAAATTATACTAATTTTAAAATTTAATATATCATCGTTTGACTTAAAAAATTAAATTATATTTTTAATTTTGAAACAGACAGTATTACCAACTAATATTGTACACATAAGAAGTACGTTTCTTTTTTTTTTTGAAAAAATTAAAAGCTTTTACTCCGATAAAAAAGACATATATACGAAATGTTTAGAAACCATAATTAACAACAACAAAAAAAATAAAAATAAAGGAGGATTTTTACCCTAACTTTTTTGTTTTTGCAATTGTCATATAAAATAAAACTGGTAAAAGAAAGGGTAAAATACAATTTAATACCTGTAAATGGTTTTAACATTATAGCATGTGACCCACAGTTGAAAAACCTCCAAATTATCACCTATGGTTGTATTTTCATTGCATACCACAACCTATTCAGTTATTTTTTTTATCTTAACATAGTTAAAAAAGATGATTAAGTTTTTTTCCCTTTACAATATTAATTTAAGGACCATATTTAAGGTTTTGACTTTCTTGTACTAGGTGAGTGGGTAATTTAATTATTCGATATTGGGATGGATATAATCAAGACAAAAAAATCAAAATTAAAACTAAAAGAATAAAATACATATTGAATTAAAAATAACTAACCTAACTAAATAATTTGGAAGACATAAGCGTAATAAAATTAAATTAAAAAAATCAACTTTAAAAAATAAATTACTCATATTGTTTGCATCGTATTCAAGCCAAAAAGAAAAATTTACCGCTACTTTTACTCTATTCAAATATAAGTAATTTTTTTTTATTTTCAAAATTTAGCGAGGACATGCATGATTTTAAGCTCCGGAGCTTTTTAAATATCAACAATTCAAAAAACCATAAGTTCTCTACTGCATTTTTCTTTAAGATAGTCATTTGCTGAAATTAAGGATATTAATTCCTATGAAGCAAACAGGATAAAGTAATCAAAAATATAAATCCATCAAAAAATTATATAAAAACTATAAACAGTAATTATATGATGTCCTTAACAAAGATCTGAATCAACTATTATATATAAAGACACGTATATGGATGACGTAAAATGATATAAGCAAATTAAATGAATTTGAATTTTTTTTTTTTTTTTCAATTTAAAAAATTAGTGAGTTAACTCGGTCAAAATCTCTCACTTTGAGAGAAACTCACAAACCGTTTTGTACGAAAAGGTAAAAAATATCCCTAAATTTCCTTTTTCTTACTTCTAAACTCGCACCAAATCTCAAGGTACGTTCTATTTTCAATTCAATTGCTCTTCCTAGTTTTTTTGATTGGTTTTGGAATCGTCTTTTCATCTCTTCTTCAATCGTGTATTCGTCTCTTCTTTCCGTCTATGTCCCTTTTTCACTTTATTCAAAAATGAATTGGGTATATATGTGATTTGGAGATTTTTGTTCATGAATTTGTTTAAAAATGAATAGGTATGTGATTTGGGTTTTTTTTTTCTTCATAAAAATTAGGTATGTGATTTGAGTTTTTTCTTCATGAATTCGTTCTACATAGCAAATTGGGTATGTGATATAGGATTTTATTTTCATTAATTTGTTCAAAAACGAAATCGTTCACTATATTGTTATGATTTTATGTTGATGGGATTTTTCAATCGGTCTCCACTTATTCACAATATTACTTTGGTGCTTGATTTTTTTTTTGTCAATTTATCCATCATGTATGGGTTTTCAATTTATATTGATAAAATCGTATATAATACATACTACAAGAAATTAGGGATGTAGTGAAGGAATTCATTATTTCACATGAGGAGTTTTTTAGCGAAAGAACAATGAAGGAAAAAAATATAATGACAATATAGTTATTAACGAAAGTAACATCCTTCAAAATTTATATTTTATCTTTTGCAAAATTGAGGTGGTAGAAGGATATTTTGCGCCAATTTATAATGAAAATTTGTGATGAAAAAAATATTAATGAATGAATTATTACTCACTATATATTATCGTTCAAACGTTTTTTGCGAGAGATAAAATTAGTCAGTATTTTGGTCTAAATAATTTTTTTAGAATTAATTTTGATGAATATAAATTGTAATATATATACATTAAATTTTTTACAGTAGTAAATTTACTTTTAATAACACTTTTTAAGTAACTTACAATATCGATATTTCTTTTAATAAATTATAAAGTAAATAACTTTACACTACGTTAAAATTTAAAATTTCATACATTGATCATGACATAAAAAAGACAAAAATAGAAGAAGATAGTGGCGCTCTTTTATGGAATAGAGCACAAATGGCAAAAAAAAAAATACTCATATGTTATACTGAAAGAGTTAAATTTGAGTTTGTTCTTTAATTTATAATATACTACATTTTAAATTGAAATGTAATTAATATTTTAATATAATTTTATTCTTAATAATAATTTTTAAGTAATTTACAATATTAATTGTACTAATTAAAATATTAAGTTACAATAATTTTAATTTTAAAATATTGTAAATTGACAATAAATAAAATTATAATAAGTATGACTCTTTTTGTGGAACAAATTATAAATGTTAAAATATTACTTTTTTGTTCTACAAAAGAGTTATATTTCAATTTGTTAGAATTAATTTATGATATTTTAAAATTTAAGTTTAATTAGATTTATCTTTAAGTTTTTGAAATAATAATTTTACTTATCCAAGAAAGACTTATTTAAGAAAGACTACATCGCAAATGTACTTTAAATTTAATTAGATTTCATGGCATGGAGATTCAACGAGATCGTAAAATTAAGAAATTGTACTTATCCAAGAAAGACTACATCGCGAAAGTATTAGATCGTTTTGGTATGAAAGATGCAAAACTAGTAAGTACTTCTCTTGCTGCTCACTTCAAATTACTAGCTGAATTATCTCCTCAAACATATGAGGAGGTTAGGTATATGTCAAGTGTTCCCTACTCTAGTGCAGTAATTGGTAGCCTCATATACGCTATGATTTGTACTCGTCCAGATATTTCACAAGCCATTAGTGTGGTAAGTAGATACTTATCACGTTCAGGTAAAATTCATTGGGAAGCCGTGAAGTGGATATATTAAGATACTTGCGAGATACCTCCGATGTTGGTTTAGAGTTTGGAAGGAATGGTGATACCCTTGTAAGGTAAGTTGATTCATACTATGTTGGTGATTTTAGCAGGAGGAGATCGTTGACTGGTTATATATTTACCATTGGAAGTTGTGCAATTAGTTGGAGAGATACTTTACGACATACAGTTGCTATCTCTACTACAGAGAAAGAGTATATGACTATTATAGAGGTTGTTAAGGAAGCTATTTGGTTGCGAGGCTTGTTTGGAGAGATCAACATGGATCATTGAGTTACTATTGTCCGTTGTGATAGTCAGAGTGTTATCATACACTTGACCAAGGATCAGATGTATCATGAGAGGACAAAGCATATTAATGTCAGGTATCTTTGTTCGAGACATTGTTGAAGATGGTGACATTAAGATCCTGAACATTTGTATTACAGACAATCCAGCTGACATATATGTTAACGAAGCCGTTATATCGTATATACCAAGTTTAAACATTGCTTGAACCTAGTTAGTGTTCAATGCACTTGAGTTGTGTATTTGAGAAAAAGAGAAAGTTTATAGTTTGTGCTATATTTGGAGGATTCAAGTCAAGGTGAAGATTTGTTGGGTATGACATGAATTCTTATTGGATTTGGGTTTAGGTATTACCTAGAATTCGTTTAATTTGTTTTAGGAAAGTTATCTTTCCTAGTTATACGCAATTTAGTATTTCTAATCTTACTTGGTTATGGAATTTTTCTATGACCTATAAATATAGGTGCTAGATTTTTGGAGTACAGACATTTAGAAGTATTCTAAGAATTCTCATCTGTCTTTATCTTGTATTTTTCAGATATTTATTTAGTGGATTTCTTCTGTCTTCTCTATGGTTTTTCCCAATTTGAATTTTTACGTAAAACCTTATGTTATTGTCTTTATCTTTCTGCATTTATTATGTTTGTCATAACACTATGAGATTATTAGAAACCTACAAATTAAGCTCAAATTGACAATATGATAGCAAAATCAACATCAAAATCATTAACAATACCACCCAAAAGAACATTAATTTGATAAGCACTCCTTCCAGAAATAGCAAAACAATTAAAATATCAAACAAAATGTTCACATGCATTGTAAATTGATAAAGAAAAAAAACTTCAATTATTATATTAAAACTAGAAAGTAAGGCTACTCATTTATGGATGACAATCAAGAGCAGGCAGATTTTTCTTGATAAGCCAACTCGCAAGAATCCTATATGCCTCTTGTGTGAGGTGAATTCCATCCCAACTAATATACCGAGCCGGATTCGAACAGACTGAAATATTTGGTGCTCCACATAATTGCGTCATGTTAAAATTATAATCACCACCAGTCCCGCAGCAAGCTTTTTGTAATGACGTGGCATCAAAACCTATACAAGTTGTAAATAATTAAAAAATTATGAGTATTTCTAAGTAGACAGAAAAATTGGACTGAAAAAATAAAATAAATTTATTCCCGCAAACAAATGAACAATTGGACAATACCTAAACCTGGTGCAAATGTGAGAAGCCACTTGAAGGCATTGTAGTAATCAGCATATACAATTGTGGTGTTGTGGCTCTCTTTCTTCAACTCGTTGATTGCTTCCTGTAAATGCTCATTGTGATACACAGCAAGGTTGTTCAGGTCCTTTAAGCAATGTTGGTTGTCATAAGCTGCCCAATTATTTGTTTTGAATCCTGTTAGGTAAACTGGAAAACAAGCCAATTGGAAAATTTCCAGGAACCACGATTTTAGGAGCCCCAAGCTGGATAACTCTCTAAGAACAATCAAACACAAAAATTAATATATAAGTATGTAAATAAAATTAATTTTTTTTAAAAAAATAGGTCCTTTGTTGAAACTAATTAAAACTTACTCTTGTAGCATGGATGATGCCTTGGACAACATTTGGTACTATACTCTTCACCTCGTCAATGGTTTTCCCTTGAAATAAGGCATAATTGTAGTCGTTACCTCCAATCTCTCCAACCAAAAAGAGGGAACTTTTAAGCTTTTCGGCGGTGCAATCTATCGAAAAAAAATATTATTATGATTAAGATCAGAAACATAATATTTGTGTACAAATGACGTCAATGTGTCAAACTTTAATTCTTCATTAAAATGACAAACCTTTGTCAGTCTTGCAAAGAGAAGCAAAATGCGTAGACATCCAGCCGAGTTGTACATCGAGAGAACTGTTGGTTACCGGAGCAATAATGCTTTTGTCTCTCAAAGTTTGTACAGAAAGTGCAGTTGCACCGGCAACTGCAAAATTTACTCCATTCTCAAAGTATGCATCCGAACCCTTATAGGGATTGAGAAGTGGAAGCCCGGCAGCCCATGCTGTCAAAATATATATATATATGAAACATTGTAAATTCACTATTCCAACTTAAAACTTCATGATGCATGGTTAAATCATATGACACAAACAATACAAAAACAGTATATATATATATATATTGTCAACAACAAAGAAAACTAATGCCGGCTTTAATTAACTAAATAAGATTTTTTTTGGGGTATACTATACATTAGAATTCAGTTTCATAATGTAAATTAATGTTTGGCTATCGTGAAAGTATATTAATTGGAGATATATATTAAGACAAACCAAAACACAAGATTATAACATGAGTTGAAAGTGTGCGTTTATTGGGGTATTGGATTGCCCCTTCTTTTCTTTACGTACTTATGCATAAATTAATTTCTTACCTATATATCAATACTGGGGGATTTGTATAATTATATAAAAGTGCGTGACATGTATATGAATGGACTATCAAATTCTTTATATATATATATATATATATATATATATATATATATATATATATACCATGCAGTACGTATTGTTGAAGTATTATAATATCTTATTAATCTTATTCAACTATGGTGTACTTCAGTAGGCACTTTTTGTTTATGTTTCTTTTGGTTATCGCTGAGTTACTTTGTTGTTCAATATTAACTTTAATATGTGTGCATGCTTAGATCAAAACAATATTAAAATAAAATTAACAATACCCTCCCTCCATGATTATAGGTTTTTTCTTGCCCATTTTTTTTTTTGAATACAAAATATGACAATAATAATACAATTCGTCTAAAATATAAAAAAAGAGTCTTGATTTTACATCTAAACACAATTTCGAAAATTCCCACGCAGCTGCTCCATAATATACTTACAAATTTATTAAATTTTTTAGGTGCAAAACAAAATTGATTAAACAAAGAGGGGAAGATGAGACATATATACGTACCGATGAAGTCAATCATGAGTAGGCCATTGGAACAACGACCGGTGGGTTCCTTGAAATAAGTTTCACCGTAGGGCAGCTTAGCGAACGGGGTGTATGACCCAGCAGCTGTCTCTCGGATCAAATTTCCTGTGTCCGAAATCGAATCTCCGAGTTGATATATTTTATTTAAATTACAACTCAACAACAACGGTGAAAAGGTTGTGGCATTGAGTAGAGACAAGGAACTGATAATCAGGAACAACACGGTGGTGGTGGTGATGATGGAAGCCATGATTGTATTATCAACCCTAATTTACAAAAAAAGACTAAGAAATAATAAAGAATAATAAGAAATCGATCGTACGCATGGCCTATTTATAAGAACTATATAGTGAGTGATCCAATTATTACAGGATTTGGATTTAAGGGTATCTACTTGTACATAACTATCTATCTATCTAATTAATCCTGTGTAGGATTGGAAAATTTGAATCCTTACCAATTGAGGATTTAAGAGAATCTACTTTATATATATATATATATATATATGTATATATATATATATATATATATGTATATGTAATTTTGTGCATTTAGTTTGAGTTATATCTTGTTTGGGATTTTGGAAAATTTGAATTCTATTTCCTATAATTTACGTACAATTAGTTTGTGTTTTACCCAGAGGATATAACAGAATTTACTTAATAAATACTTAGGATTCGTAGCATAAGGCAAAAATACAAAACTTATGTATAATTAATGACTTATGGGTACTACATAATTTTTTTTTTAAAATCTCATGTGTTTATACGTCATAACAACTATACGTCAATATATAAATTACATACATACAACCTCAACAACAACGTATGTGTAAAAGATAACAACGTAAGATAACGTTTGTAATGTCTTGTTGAGCTTATTTTCCCCTCTGCTATTTTTCTTAATTTGTTTGGATTTTTTCTGTTTATTTTTTTTAATGGAAAGGCAACCAACCAATTAACATGATAATTTCTTTAGTTAATTAGTTTTCATGTTCACAAAAAAAGTCTCATTTATTTAACATATATAATATGCCTACAATTTCATCATTACCGTTAAACACTTAACATGAAGGTAAAATCAATTTCGCACTTTTATGGTATAATTCAAGAAATATTGCTTATATAATTTAAAAATAAATTTTCATAATATAGAAAACAAATGAGATAAGCTTTCAAAAATAAAAAAAGTCAACCATGTCATCTTTTTTATTGGCAAAAAGAAATTTTATTGAAACTAGTCATACAAATGTGGCAAATCCACAAGATACATTCGAAATAACAATGTGTGTCATTTACACATAGAAGACTAATAAATTTAAAAAATCATAATCTCCTAAAATGATAAATCTAACACCTAATATTGGGAAAAATATTATTCTTAACTAGCCAAGAAGTCATAATCGCATATGCCTTTTGTGTTAAATGAATCCCATCCCAGCTAATGTATTGATCAGGATTGGGACAAACTGGAACATTGGGGTCTCCACACATTTGTCCAAAGTCAAAGTTATAATCACCGCCACTTCCGCAACAAGCTTTTTGTAAACTTGTGAGATCAAAACCTATTAATTAAATATAATTATGAATAAATAGTAATGAAAAGGTACTTATATATTTATAGGGGAGACTGAGAGTGGTTAGCATGAAGTTAATTTTGGTCAATTGATTAACACAGTATCAATACGCAGGCTTAGAGGTGATCTATCTGTATACGTGTCAGCACTGTATTGATCAATTGACCAACTTACCATGAAGTTAATTGTATATATATATAATATATTTATAAATATTATAAATATTTATATTTATAATATAAATATTTTATAATTATGAATAAATAGTAATGATAAGGTACTTATATAGTTATAGGGGAGACTGAGAGTTAACGTATGGAGTTAACTTTGGTTAATTGATTAACACAGTGTCGATACGCAGGCCGGAAGGTAATCTATCTGTGTCAGCACTGTATTGGTCAATTAACCAACTTACTATGAAGTTAACTTCATGGTAACCCGATTCTATTTATGATATCCAAAAAAACATACCTAGATATGGAGCATGTCTAAGCATCCACATAAATGCATTATAGTAATCTGCGTACACAATTGTGGCACTGTGTCCCTCCTTTTTCAACTCTTCAATGGCTTCTTGTAAATAATTGTTGTGATAAGTTGCAAAATTGTTCACTTCTTTATGGCAGTGAAGCTCATCATAAGCCGCTGAGTTATTTGTTTTGAAATTTGTCAAGTAAATTGGGAAACAACCAATCGGAAAATTTCCAGGAATAACAACTCTAGGAGCCCCAAGTTGGATAGTTCTCTAAAATAGATAAATTAAAGATAGAATGAGTGCTTCTACGCGGACAGAAATTTTGAACAGGAAAATTGAACCGAAAAAACTGAATGAATTAATTTCAACGAACAATTGAACAGTACAATCCATTTGTACGCCGGAACAATTTCATTTTGTTCTTCCCGTCCAATTTTTATGTCCAACATCACTTCAAAAACATATAATCACATGACAAAACTTACTCTGGCAGCATTGATTATAGCTTGAACAACATCCGGCACTATACTCGTCTTAACCTCGTCGATGCTTCTTCCAACAGAAAAGGCATAGTTGTAATCATTTCCTCCTATCTCTCCAAGCATAAACAACGAGTCTTTAAGCTTGCCAGTGCAATCTGTCAAAACAAATTAATCAAATCGGGGAAAAAATTAATTCATTAAGAATTAACTTTATAATTAAAGTTAATTTCATATGGTTACAAAATATATATATATATATATATATATATATATATATATATATATATATTCATAACGGTCATGTTAACTTTAATGATAATATTTAAACTTGTACCTGTATCTGAATTGCATATAGAAGCTAAATATGTAGCCAACCAGTCAACTTGTACATCAAGAGAATCAGGTACTGGATAAGTAAGGTTTTTCTCCTTTAAACTTTGTATAGAGAGGGCAGTTGCACCAGCAACTGCAAAGTTTACTCCATTCTCGAAGTTAGCATCCGAATTCTTATAGGGATTCATAAATGGAATCCCGACTGCCCATGCTGTCAAAGTATGAAACATAGTATGAAACATGGTAAGGAAACTATTCTAATTAAGTTATAAGCTTAGTTGGCTGATTGATGTATATATATATATATATATATATATATATATATATATATATATATATATATATATATATATATATATAATCCAAGTCTTTGGTGATTCATTTCAATTTTAAATGTAAAATGTACATACAAATTTATTAGATTTTTTTATATGCAAAGGGGAGGAAACGAGACATTTATACATACCAATGAAGTCTATCATGAGTAGGCCATTAGAATTACGACCGGTGGCTTTGTGGAAGTATGTTTCTCCGTATGGCAGCCTAGAAAACATCATATGTGCTCCGGCTGGCTCGCGGATCAAATTTCCGACATCGTTTATTGAGTCCCCGAATTGAAACACCTTATTTAGCCTACAGCTGCGAAGGTTATAATGATTCCCCCACCAGGAGGGTATGGCATTGAGGAGTGAAAATGAATTGATTACGAGAAGAATACATAAACACAGTTTTTTGGTGGTGGTGATGGAAGCCATTGATGATTGTGTTTTGTCAACCCTAATTTTGAAATAACACAAGAAAATGTTAAGCTAGCCCTATTTATTTATAATATTGTGTGCACGTACCATCTTTCTTGGTTAGTTGGAGATTTAAGATAATCTATATCTATCTATGGGGTTTGTTTGAATTTTATTGGATTGGAATTCGAAAAATTTGAATTTTATACGTTCTATCTATCTCTACCCATCTTATAAATTCAAATTTTCCGAATTTAAATTATTTTGAAATTCAAAATTAACATGATTCATTTAAAATTTTGAGCGATAATATAATCATTTTTATTTAACTTTTTGTAATAGAGGAAGTATTATATGTACAAATTTTATTTTTTCTTATTTTTTTCCTATAAATAGTTTATTTCATAATTGATTTTCATTTTTTTTTTCTCTTATATATTTTTATTTTTAGTTTCATGAAATGAGTATCTAACCGTACTGGTGTAACCAAGTGTTTATATATTGAGTGAGGTATAGCTTTATTTTTCATTGATGTTACAAAAGTGTTTTCACAATTGTTCCATTTTGAATATGTTTTTAGACTTAAATGAAGAAACTTTAAGGTGACTTTGAATTAAAAAAGGAAGACCTATGAAGGAAACTACAATTTTATTAAAATATGTTAACTTTCAAAACAAATTTTAAAATCTAAAGACTTGATAAGAACTTCACTCCTGTTCAAACTCTCTCCCCCTCCCCCTCCCCCTCGCCCCCTACCCCTACCCCTACCCCTACCCCTACCCCTACCCGTACCCCTACTGTAACTTCATTCTGGAAGAATGTTATTGCAAATTTATTATTTTATTTTGAATTTATATAAATCTGACAGACATGTAAATTTGTTTATATATATTATCTAATTTTATTTATCTCACAATATCTCTTTTTAATTTGTAGTATATGGCCTCAACTCTCAACTGATCCGCTCCCTTATCCTAGCGGTAGTGAAGTTTTAACCGTGAGATTTGAATGGAAAGTTTTTAATTCCGGGCTAAATACAGTTTAATACATAAAGTATCACCATATTTATGATTAGGCCTCCAAAGAATTTGGGCTTATACTTTACTATATCCAGTATTTAATTTGATACAATTTAGCCCCCAATTTCCGAATCCGGCCAAAATTGACGGGAATACTTAATTTTCCGGCCATATAAGAATTATATACGGTTTGACCGTATAGAACACGGGCTAATAACACTTATTTTACATCAAGTACCACCAAATTTATAATTTACTACATCAAGTACCTAATTCGTATAAAATTTGTATAAATACTTATTTTGACGTATTAAATCTGTAAAAATCCGTATAAATAATTATTAAATGTTAATTATTAAAATTAAATATTAATACAAATATTACCAAGTATAATTTTTTTTATTTTAAAATTTTAAAAAAAAGACTTAATTATCAAAAAAAATCAATAAACTTTTAAACATACAAATTATATTTTTAACATGAATTAATAACATTAAACTTTTAAACAATTGACAAAATTTCCCAAAATTTAATTAATTAAATAATACCCTTTTTATATTGGAAGAGCATACAAAACGGAGTAGGAAAAATTTGAAAAAGAAAAAATGATCCATTTGCTCTCTGTCCCCTCTCTCTTTCTTCCCTAATCCTTCAAATTATTTTATTCCTTTAAATTTGGAAATTTCAGCGTCTTGGATTTGGAAAGTGACTTGTTTTTATTTAGTTAAAAGATTTTTCAAACAAATATTAGTTAATTAGTTTATCCAACAACACTTTCTTGTCGTCCGTTTTCCATTTTATTCATCAAACAAACAGTAGATAATACATATATTGTATTTATAAAAAAATAATTTTAAAATTGTATTTATAATTCAAAAAATTGTATGTATAAATTTTACAACTTAAATCTTACAAATTATAAATTATATCATAAATTATAAATTTTATGTCTTAAATTTTACAAATTATATCACAACTTAAATTTAACAAATTGTATTTATAATTTTATTTATAAATATTTATAATTTTAAATTATATTTATAATTTTATACCGTATTTCTATGATATTAGTTATTTTTTTTAAAGGGCTAAAAATTATTATATTTCTTATTTTTTTATAATTTTATTTTTTTTTCTTTGGGGGTCAAATCATGAATATGGTGGTACTTGATGTAACGGAACTGTAAATAGCTATTTTTTAAATTAAGTCAAATCGTATATTTATACGGTTAACTTGTATTAAATACACAAGACCTGGTCAGATATTTGGGCAGGGTCGGGTATTCCGGCCAATTTTGGTCGGATTCTGAAATTGAGGACTAAATTGTATCAAATTAGACGCTTAATGTAGTAAATTGTAAGTCCAAATTCTTTGAAGGCCGAATTATAAATTTCATGATAATTCATATAACATAAGTGTAATTAGTCCTTTAATTCCTAATAGCAGAGTTT
Organism: Panax stipuleanatus; assembly: GCA_020205555.1. NCBI lineage: Eukaryota > Viridiplantae > Streptophyta > Magnoliopsida > Apiales > Araliaceae > Panax > Panax stipuleanatus. The sequence continues at coordinate 11,666,540 of CM035120.1, forward strand.
TTAATTATAAGGAAAGGATCACCCAAGTTTTTTTTTTTTTTTTTTTGGTCTTTTTATACGAGTTTAGTATCCGTGTCAAGTACGGGTTAATGTAGTCTAAAGTATGATGTTAAAATATGAAATACTATGAGAATATTAATATGTTTCTAAATATCTTAATCTAATATGAAAAATAAACCTAAATTCATAACATGAGAATACTAATGTGTTTCCAAATATCTTAATCTAATTAATATGAAAATAAACCCAAATCCATCTATAATCTATATTTTAATTTTATGAGTTTAGATCACATTATTAAAATACAGAATATTAAAATCTTTTCAAATATCTTAATCAAATATGGAATTCAAATCCATCAATCTTTCTAGCTTAACTTAATATTAACTAGCAGTACATGTCATATACCAGGGATAGGTTTCCTAGGGGTTAAATGTTTATTTGGTCATTGTATTATAGGTCAACTTACAAGTGAATTATTAAACCGATTTTTCTTACAGTCAACTCACTGTACCTCATTTTACTAACAACCATTTGAAATTCCGTCTTGGGTGTTAAGTTTTTTAACGGCAAATTGACATGGCAATGCCATGTAGGCACATAAACATAATGTAATACTTTTTTTAACATGTCAGCTTTAACCCGCCCAATAAGCACCCAATTCATAAGCTACTCACCCGCCTCCCCCTTCCTCCTTCCTCCCTTCTCCATCTATATTCTTTCTTGTTCCTGCATCTATGTCCAATCAAAGTGTAGCAAAAGGTGTGGCTTAGCTTTGGGCTTCTACTATGTTTGGCCCGAAACAAATCTCACGTTCATAGCTCAAGTTTCAAATGGCTCAATCAATGAAATTCTGAGCTACAACAAACGGAAAAATCCCAAATCAAGACAGAACGGCAAAGATTTTTTCAATTTCAAGAGATTTTTTTCTATTTCGATCTTGTTTGTTAGGTATTCTAGTGATTTATAGGCTGAACATCTCTTCTTGGTTGTCAATTGCTAGTGTTTTTAGTATCCGGATTTCATGCACTAAATTGGATGAGGAAGATGATGAACAGTGATGATGGTGCTAGGTTAGAGAGAGAAAGAGATAGAGAAATCTGGATGATGAGTTTGTTTAATATGTTTAACTATATTACAAATCGTTAATATATCATAATATTTGCTTTCAATAATTAATAATTCTTTGTTTAACATATATAAATATTTATTTAAATAAAAATTTATTTTGAAAAGATTTTTAATTTTTTAATTTTTATAATTTCTTTAATTATATTTGTTATTAATTATATAAAAAAACTATTTGCTATTAATTATAAAAATAACTAAATAACTTTTTTAATTTTTTAATTTCTTCCACGTATTTTTTGCTAAGTTTTTTGATTTTATTATAATTTTTTTTCATTTTCCCCTAAATTTCTTTCATATTCACCTTAATTTTAATTAGCATATTTTTAGTTTTTATGTTGCACATTTGTAAATTAAATTAAAAAAAATTGAGTTCTTAAAAAATGCACTCGAGTAAGGCAATAATAATTTATTTAATTTTTTTTTGTTATAAATTCAGTAACAATATTAAAGAAAACATACAAGTTTCTTATTTTTTTAGTTATAAATTTAGTTTCTTATTCATTTTGGCAAATTTTTCTAATTTATATTATTATTTGTAAAGAATTAAATAAAAAATCATTTGGTATTAATTACAAAAATAATTAAATATATTTTTGATTTATTTTCTTATTTTTTTGGTTAACTTTTCTAATTTATATTATAATTTAAAATAATTCTTTTATTTTACCAATAAATTTTCCCTTTTAGATCCACATAATCAATGCCACGTGGGATAATTCATGACACATAAGCTTTTTTTTACATGTCAGCTGCTTACGTGTACATTCCGTTTAAAGTCACGGTTTTTCTAATGGTTTGTAAGTAAATAAGGGTTCAGTGAGTTGACTGTAAGAAAAATCAGTTTAGTGACTCACTTATAAGTTGACATATAGTACAATGACCAAATAAGCATTTCACCCGGTTTTCTAGGGATATTGTCATTTTCAGTAGGTTCTTAGGTTAAGACCCAAGATACATTATAGGTTCATATATCTTTCTTCCCTTTGCAGACTTTGCATTAAGGTTTAATTAAGATACATTTAATCAATGTAGGTTTTCCTAGGGTAACGACTTGGCCCTAGATATATAAGGTTCCTTTAGGATAAATTTCATAAATGCCAACGTGATAACTCAGATTTTCAGAAATTATTAAAATAAGAATCTAATAAATAAAATTATTATTATGAGATGTGTCGGATTCGAGTAAACGTATATGTGCTATATATTTTGGATTATGTGATTTAGTGTGAAGGAATTAAATGTGTATATAAAAGAGAAATATATATTCATATATTGGAAAAATGAGATTTAATAGTTAATTATACTATTACAGAAAGTGAAGAAAATTAGTTATGAAAAGAAATATGGTGGCAAAGGAAATTAACTAAATAATATTGGTTAATTTAAATTGAGTTGAAGATTATATTATAAAATAATATAATCTGAATATTTAAAGCCTGAAATGGCAATGAAGTTATTATGAGGTAAATTTTATAAATGATGTGGTTAATTCACTTAATTAGAATAGTGAATTAACGTAAATATCCTTGTTTTGATAAAAATGAGAGAGTTAATATATTACATATAAATGTAATACGGTTATATAATGGCTTAATATGTTATGTTATGCCAAGCAATGTAATACGGTTATATAATGGCTTAATATGTTATGTTATGCCAAGCAAATATAAATTGGTATGTGAGATGAGGTAAAACTAATATATCTATAAATAAATATTGATGTCAAGGTTAATGAATTGAATTAATATTTAATTTGTGACTAAATGTATAGATTAAAAAAATTGTCTTGGGACAATTTATAGAAAAAAAGAAATTAAATAATTATACATATTATAATTGTATAATTTATTAAAATAATCATTGGATTAAATATTTCCAATATATGGGAATTGAATGTTCAATTTATTTTATAATAAACTCAATATAGATCCAATTTAAAATATAAAAAAGATTGGCTTAATGGGTAGATAGGTGGGAGATAGTAAAATGGATGCCAAAAGAAGTTAAGGCAAACATGCCCTTGTATGGAATAAAGAGTTAGCAGGCAAATAAGCCCTTGAGGAATTGGTAACTCTCGGCACCTTTTCCTTTCTAGTAACGTTTAATTAAGCCAAAATAAAAGTCACGTAAGGTTTCACAAGTCTCTTCTTCAGTTATTTTTGCAATAGAAAAGCTGAGTTTGCGAGAGAGACTAACATGAATTCTCTGTGAAATTGGAAGAGAGGTTCTGAGAATCAAGGAGAAGCTAGTAATTTGCATTAGATGGTTAAGCTAAGGAAGATTCTAGAGGTAAGAAAGGAATTCTAAAACTCCTAATCTCTATTCCTCAAGTTACTGTTAAAACTTGTTTTGGATGATTAGTTGAAGAAAAATCAATTGTGTGTTTTCAATGATTAATAATCCGTTAGATGTTCTGATAATAGTATGCAAGTGAAGTTAAAGCCAATAAATCTGAATTTAGATGTAAAAAGGAAGGAAAATGGATTTTTGGTTTATTGTATATATTATGATATGCTTTTAGAGGTTATACTGGTAGTGACCTTGATGTTTAAAGTCTGAAATTGATGGTTGAATGTTGTTCTCCTCTGAGAAACGAAAACAACCCAATTGGAATGAACTAAAACGAAGTCGTGGTGGAAGATTTCATTAAACATGTTGAAATATGAAAGTTTAGTATGAACTCTGGAACTTAATCATTAAAATGGTATATTGAAGTTTGTAAAATGATATAATTGTTCTATAAGTTTGTAGTTCTAAGTTTAGCGGATTTATTGAATCAAAAACCAACTAATTTGGGGTTTAGATAAAAAAGATATGGAGTTTGGATGATAGCAAAGTTTGAAATTGAACTGCAAAAACTAAGTCTGCGTCGCAATGCCGCGCAAGGGAGCGACCGCGCAGGTATCAAAGGCAAATTGGGTGTGGCCGCGCCAGTAGCAGGATAGACCCAGTGATGAAGTTTTAATTGCACAGTGGGGTAGAGTTTAGGTAACCTATCTTAATGAACATAATGAAGCATTAAACATGTAATTGGTTATAATATCAAGCCTTAGTCACGTAAGAGGATATGAAGTGATAATTAAAGAAGATGAATCATAGAATGGGAGTAATGCAAACGATTGGTGAATGTTATATCATCGATGTGTAAGTGTGAAGCAGGTTAGTGAAGAGCTGAAGAAAACTTTAATATATGAGGCACACAGAGTCTAGTCTGTCCAAGCATAGAATGGCTATATCAAGCGAAGATTGAATAAGAATTTCTATATGAAACTAATGAACAAGATAATAGCAATATTTTAAGTTAAAGTGAAATAAGTTGCATGAACTATATGGCTAATAGTTGATATGCTTGATTATATACTATGTAGGATTCATGAAGTGCAGGTAGCTATAAGCCGGTAATATATTTTTGTAAATCTATGAGTCATGCAAGTCTTTCAGTTCCTATTTGCTATATGAATTTGATAACTGATTGGTGGAATTATGTAGTACTGCTATGAGAATGTTGAGTTACATATGAAATGCATTTGAAATGTATATGAAATGTGAAAGTCAATCTATGACTATGCTGATTGAGTAAGGAACTCAGTCTTTATATTTGATGTGTGAGATGTAGCATGTATGATATATTATAATGATTATGATTGTATAAGCTGAGCATGATATTATGTGCTATGTGAAGCATGAAAACTGTTTGATTTGCTGAGTTGTCGAGCTCAATGTTGCAAAAATTACCTTTTTGCAGATTAAGGATACAATGAGATGTTTACTTGCCAATTGGATGGTAACGTTCAGAAAGCATGCAAGAAAATAAACTTGCTTTATATAGAAATTGTTCAAACCATGCTTAAGGTTTTGGTAGATGTAGTTGTTAGCTTATAATGTTTATTAAATGTCAGATTGTAAATGTTGAGGTATTCAATCTATTGAGGATATTGTATTGAGACGTGTAAACTTATGTAACAAGTCTGACAAAGTGAATCATAAAATAAACATGATTCTACATTATTTAATCATAAAGGTTGTGATTCAGGAAAATAAAGAAAGAAGATAGAAAAGTTATAATTATTCCGTATTTTTATTAATTATATCATCGATTAATGATGAAAAGCTAAAATGTAAATGTATTGCTAACGAGCAGAGTCGTGAGTGGAATTGTCCAGATTTTGGGGTCGTTACAATCAATGTCCCCACGACATCATTTCAGCCGTGGGCAAACAAGGTTTCTTTAATTAAGGATAAACGTCCATCACAGTGCTACCTCTTAGACCCGACAGATGAGGTTTATTATCTTATTTCTTTATTCTTCTGCTTTATACTCTTTTTTTCTTAATGTTACATTGGTTAATATTCTACTTAGATAGTCAAATATTCAAAGGTTACACACCATGTGGGCAATCAAACATTCAAAGCTTCCCTACTATATAGACAGTCAACTATTCAAAAGGTTTCCTTTGGGAAACATTAAACCTTAAGCAATATTCCCTAACTAGTAATATATGGCCAACACATGAATGCGACAAAATCGATCATAGGGAAAGGGACAAGGTCAAACGACATCTTGTCATCACTCACAGGTCTGGTTAAAGGCTCATTTATAAACGAGTTAATGTTTCTAAAATGGTTCTTGAGGATGTAGGGGTATACTTTGGCTATATCCCAAGTGGTAAGCCATTGGGCCAATTTGGGACTAAGGGTGGATAATAATGGGTTGGTTGGTGACTAGGAAGGGAAGGGTGGCTTTGGGCCTAGTTCTAGGATCTTTGGGGCTTCTTATCTTCCCTAGGGCAGATGATAGGAAGCATCCCCAGGGAAACCTAAGTGGCTCAATCTCATCATAAGAAATCATGAATGAAGGGCAAGATCCAAGCATGGAAGATACATGGCACACCTAGAGAGTACCAAGGGAAGAAGGGCAAGGGATTGATGCTTATGTATGGAATATTGTCATTGTCCTTTCCTCGAACAATGTAAAGTAACCTCCAAGCTTGTCTCATCTAGCTCACATACCTGGGGGCTAATAGAGAAGGAAAGTATCTTAAAGGAAAATATCTATAGATATCTATTGAATAGTAATATATTGTGTAAACCTCATGTGAGACAAAGCCTAAGAGGGACCCACCCTAGGGGGGAGATTGAAACCATGGAGGGAATGGCACATATCCTGATAGCATGTCAGAATTAATAAACTAAAAAGTTGGCAAAGATAAAGAGAATGATATAGCAAGGCAAATTACACAGAAGACAATAAGAGACCCATAAGAGAGATAATACACTATTCATTCACCACCTTAAGAAAAACAACTAAGAATAATTATTACGACCTACTATCCCCAGGGCTCTTATTCCCTAAGATCTGTAATGCTACTTCAGGTGTTGCCATATTCTCCATCATGCTCTTGGGATGAGCTACTTCCTAGTCAAATAATTAACCAACAAGTCTACCTGATGGCTATTATTTGTGGATATTCATCCTCTTGATATGCGTTTTTTCTTCTTTATTATATTATTGTCTTTTAATATTTTTATATATAACTATTCTTTAGGGCTGATCTTGTACCCTAAAGTTATATCCCAAACCCCACCCTATCCTCCTTCGTCATTAGCATTTTGACATATCTTGTTGACCCACAACTATCCCCACATCGTAGGTGGCACTGTGATAGACTACACGGCACACTTGCTTGAGGTGGTCGTCGTCCCGATCGTTTCTAGCAAAGTTGTAGGATGTATTGCTTGCAACACCTTAACCCCTCGCCTATATATAGACGGTAATCTTGGTATAATTGCTCTCGTTCGGAAATCTGGGTTGAAAGGACACTAACGATACCTTGACCCCTCGCTTATATATAAGATGTAACCTTGGTATAATCAACGATTGATGCGGTAGAAGACACCACACATAACTATATATTGTTCTATGATAAGTCGATAATGAATCTCAAAAAAACTAAGAACTAGTCTAGGAATTCTTAAAAACCAAAAGATGAGAATAATCTCACAAAGTAATTTTATTAATCAAAAGTCTATTTCTACTACATCAGCTATGTAATCTATTTATAATAATGAAAAAAATCCTAATTCTATAAGAAATAAGAAATCAAAACCCTAATTCCTATAATTAGGAATAAGACTTTGAATGGAAATAGAAATCCTAGCTAACAAATCAATATGGAAATCAAATCCTATCTAATAAATATCCTAGATACATTAGAAATATGAAAAGATCTGAAAATCTCTCAAAATAAGGGAGAAATCTGGAAAAACGTGTTAAAAAATGCGCCCTCAAATTTTGTGCACGCCGCGGCAGCGCCTGGTTTTTAACTAGCTCTGGCACGGCAGCGCTGGAACTCCTGAGTTGACTTCCTCGTTTCCAGAACGGCGCGGACAATGCTTGATTTTAGCTTGATGATGGCGCGACAGTGCCTTGTGTCTAGAGAATTGTTTGAGATTGCTGTTGTGGCGCGGCAGTGCCAGTTTTGACTTGAACATCAGTGCGGTAGTGCCAGGCTAGCTGAAAGCATACAAGCTTTATCCTTCAATGTCTTCAAGCCCCACATGTAATTCTTTGCTCCTCGTTATTTCCCTCCACTAAGCTTGATTCTTTGTATGGCCTGAACAAATGAACTTAGAATCATACTCCCAATGAATGCCTTAACGAATGCCTTAATGTGTAGCTTGAATCCTCACCCTTCGTCCCATATAATCTCAACTCGTGACGTCTCATGATATATTGTAGACTTGTGAACACTCTCGAGTATATTTTAGCACAATCATTCACGATTGCTTGAATTGTCCTTGGAACTTGATTTGAGTAAATATCGTTCGATAACATATATAAGCCTCAAAAACTCCAACTCCCGCCAAGAACATAGAAATGTATGACTCCTCTCCCTACTTGACATTAGCAATTTGTAGACCAGTTACTTCCCAAATACTAACTATATAAACTAATCTACTATCTACTAGAATAAATGTGAATGCAATGCAAATAAGAATATGAAAAGTTTTATCTCCTCCTGGATCAAATATCATTATATAGTACTCTGCATGTAGTAAATTCTCCCATTCACGAATTCCCGTATCAAAAATCAATCTTATGATCTCGATCATTCGCATACAAAACCAATTCAACGATGCTGAGTCAAATGTTAACTTTTGAAACTCATCACGTCTCATAAGCCCATACACCTAAATTCCTGGATTAAACACAAAACACAACGAATCAACAAGTATCTTTTGTTTAATCACGAAAAAAATCAAATAAATCAAAATCACATGCATAGTCTACTAAAACAACATTTAAAACACTTCCCTGTAGATGTCCTATGCATTGAACTGGATGAATTGCACTATCCATGATCCCCTCGATGAATATGATCCTATCAAGAATCTGCAAAACACAACCAACCTTTCCCTTCCCATTGACATAAACACAGTTAAAATCAATCAATTGTATCAATGGAATAAAAAGGTCACAATCACCAGCTGAAAACTCAATAGCATATCGACGATGATCACAAACAAACTCAACACATGCTAAAGAATTTTCCAAAGTGTTAACAAAAACGGGAATATCACCAAAACAAATATTAACAAATTTTCCCATTTAAGAATGCAAAATATGATTCAACAATCCCATAGAAGTATGCAATGCCGTATCTAATCCAAGTGATCTAACTAAACATGCAAATAAAACATGTTTCCATCCATTTTGTCAATAAAAACCTTTCACATCAATACCATATGATAGCAAATCATGCAATAATGATTGTCCTAACGAAACAACATGATTACTACCATTGTCAACTATCGATATCTCATGTAAAGATTGACTAGCATGAAAACCTAAATCAACATATGGATAAAAAAACCCTAGAATGAATTTCATGCAAGTAATAATGTTGAGAACGAGAAAACATATCATAATCATAAACTAACTCAACAAATATCAAGTATTCACCATAGTTTATGATAAAGACGATTCTACCATCAAAATAGCTAACAACACATTTATCCATGGAAGCATGCAAAATATGTTTTAAATAACTCATGAAAACACTAGATACATCAGTTAATCTAACAGAAATAACTATCCATCTATACAATTCATATTAAATTACTTTCTTGGTGTTGAAGTTATTCCGCATGCTTCTGGGGTTATTCTCTCCCAACAACATTACATTCAAAATTTGCTTAACAAAGCGAATATGGGCACCTCTAAGCCTGTCACCACACCTTTTTCTTCGTCCCTAAAATTGACCAAACATGGTGGTATACCCTTTGCTGATCACACCAAATATCATCAAATTGTGGATTCTCTTCAATACTTAAGTCTTACTCGCCCGTATATAGCATTTACAGTAAACAAAGTTTGTCAGTTTATGCACGTTCTGACCGAGGATCATTAGACAGTTCTGAAGCGTATCCTTCGTTATCTGAAACATACGAAATTCCATGGTCTACTAATTTCTCAGAATTCCACTTCTACATTGCATGCGTTCTTTGATGCGGATTGGGTCGGCTGTCCTAATAATCGTCGTTCCACCTCTGGCTTTGCAATATTCTTGGGAAATAATCTTATTTCACGGGGTTCCCGAAAGCTAAAAATGGTGGCTCGTTCTTCTACCGAGTCTGAATATAAAGCGTTTGCGAATGTTGTTGCGGAGTTAAAATGGCTTTATTCTCTCCTAGAAGAAATTGGCCATCCTGTTTCATCTAGCCCTATCCTTTGGTGTGACAATGTGGGTGCCACATATTTAGCCTCAAACCCTATATTTCATGTACGTGCAAAGAACATTGAAATTGATTTTCACTTTGTTCGTAACATGATTTCACACAAGGAGCTTCTGGTTCATTTTATTTCCACCGATGACAACCTTGCGGACATCTTCACCAAGGGCCTCTCTAGCATGCGGTATGACTTCTTCCGACCCAAGCTCAAGGTAGTTCCAAGAACCCTTTGGCTTGAGGAGGGGTGTTAAGCCATGTTCAGTAATCATCTCAAAGCAATGTGAATACAGATTCTTTTGATATTCTCCATTGAAGTACATTCCATAATTAGCAAATATCTTTCTTTGACAACCATGCAATCCCATGATTTTAGTCTTTTGTAAATCACATATTGTAGTCACTTAATTATAGCTAGGTTGTTGTAATCCCATATTTTCTACCTAGATTTCCTATATAATTATTTTTCACAATATGTAACTATATATAAATGTAATGTCTATACACATAATTAAATGTGTAAGAATATAACAGTACAACTATTGTGTTTCTCTAATTCAATCTTAACAAAACTAAAATTCATTAATACTTATAGGACATTAAGATAGCAAGCGTTTTAATTTTTTTAATCTAAGTTGTGAATTTAATCTTTACTACATTATTTTCCTAACTAAATTAAATTTTATTAGAACCAAAATTATTATCAAATTACATTGTTTAATTATATACTGGTATTTGGGCTTGCACACACTGTGTATATGCAAAATTAATGTGGATTTCTGTTTAGTAAAACTGAAAATTTGCAAAAATAGGAGTTAAATTTGCATATGGAAGCTAAACAAATAAATGGACAGAAAATAAGAAAGTGGATAGATAATTAGTAGCTAGTCAAATAGAGTATTTAAATTACGGTAATAACCATAAATTTTTTTTGTTTAAAAAATAAGATATAATTAATAAAATTTTAAGGTGAAGACGCCAAAATAGTCCAACTACTTAACTGTCTCTTAATAGTTACTAGTTCAGTGTCATACACATACGTGAGCAGTTTAAAAAATGTGAAAAGAAATAGTGGGTGAGAAAAGTTAGGAACAATGGATACGGGCTGGAGAGGAAAAAAAAATAAAAAATTGAAATTATTAATTTTTTACATTTTATTTTTATTTTTAATTTTTAATTTTTTTTAAAAAAATCTTATTTTTAATTTTTAAATAAAAATGTTACATTTTTAATTTTTAATTTTTAAATAAATAAAATTAAAAATTGAAATTATTAATGAATGACAGAGAGACCAAGAACCCAACTAAAGGGATTAGTTTAGGTCGGGGAATGGATAACTTACTATCTCCATCGAGATGTGCTTCCTTGGAGCTGTTGTGCCTTCTGGACTTTTCTTTTTTCATAACTTGCTGTCAACAAAAAGATTCGAATCATTGGCCTCTATGTTAATAGAAGTGAGTAATACTAGTGGACCAAGTAACCGTCGGTAGAATCCAACTATTTGAACTCCCTTAATAATATAGATATCAATATTTGCGGTGAATTTAATTGGATAATAATAAATTTCTTACTAATTAATGTCTATTTAACTAAATTAAAACTCAATTAAATTTGAATCACAAAGTTCTATCCAGATTGGTATTTCAAACAAATTTCTAATTTAGATTGTCAATACAATTAAATCTTAATATATAATTTCATTTTTTTACCAAACTAAAAAATTAACAATATAATAATTATTTTCTTAGATTCCTAATAACTCTACAATCAACACTACATTAAATTGATTATATTGATATTTTGAGTGAAGAAACTTGCACTATATAGTTAAAATAATTACTCTAAGAAGACTTCTGGAATATATACACATATATATAGAGGAAAAATAATTTAAGACATATCTTAGTCAAGCTAGCTTAGTTAAAACTATAATTAAACTTTAAATCAATAAACAATATATTAAGCATTACAATATGAAGAAAAAAAAATGTATATATAGCTGACAAGTTGCTAATGGACTTCAATTTTATTTTAAAATTTTTATAGGATCGCAATTAAGAAGGGGTAGAGTATTGTTGATAAGCCAAGCTGCCATATTCTTGTATGCCTCTTGTGTGAGATGAATCCCATCCCAACTAATATGTTGAGCCGGATTCGAACATGCTGAAACATTTTCTGCTCCACATGATTGATTTAGGTTAAAGTTATACTCACCACCGGTCCCACAACAGGCTTTTTGTAAAGACGCGGCATCAAAACCTATACAAGTTTACAAGTCATAAGAAATAAGAAAATAAAAAAATTTCAAATGACTTTTTTTAAAAAATATAGAAAATTTTGTACCAGACACGGTTAAACATAATTTTTTTAAATGTTTAGATACAATGAACACATGTGTTAATCTCTCTATTTATAACTTGGGGGTTATATATATATATATATATATATATATATATATATATATATTAACTATGAGAGTTAATTATATATATTAATTCTTGTATATTAACTATGAGAGTTAATTATATATATTAATTCTTGTTTAATATATGTAAGTTACACTATCTATGTTGGATATAAAAGGAGAGAACTGCTGATCATTTGAAGAAACAACACATAAAAGTAAATTAGCAAAAGTTCTATAAGCCATTAGAAGTCACTTGTGAAGCTTGAATAGTTTTTTGCTACCCGAACTGTGGAAATATATTTGGTACTCCTGATAACGTAGTTCAAATTATCGCTGAGAGCATTGTTCATAGAGCACGTGATTCTAGCCGTTCGTTGTTGTGGACATACGCTTCAGAAGGTAACTAGAAAATTTTAAATTTTCGGCTTATATTCGTTGCATGTATGCTCAATATTATTACATTGGTGTTAGAGCTACTAGTGCTAAAATTTATGCTATACATGTTCATGATGCCATGCATGTGTTTTATATTTTTGCTACAAGAAAGAAAGCTTAAATAGCATGATAATGATAGAACATGTTATAGATATTATTTGAGCATGAAATATGTGACAAATTGAGAAATTTGATAGCCTTGTAATTAGGTTTTTTTGATGTGAATATCTATTAAAATAAAATTTTATTGATATTATTATATGTTATGTGAATTAAGGTCGATTAATGACCTAGTTTACGTGTTACGTAATTATGTATGAGTGTTGTGAGTTTTTTGAAGAAAATAATTCTTTTCGAGAAAAATACTAAAACACTATTCATAAAAATGCAGAAAACGCAAATAAACGTTCTTTTTCAAAAATTCTGACTTGCATAATAGTGTTTATTTGAGAAGGAGAGATGAAATCTCTAATAAAAAAAATTCTGGAAAAAGTCGTAAAAACACTATTCACGAAAAAATATTTTTCCATTTTTTTTAATTTTTCGAAGAACGATATAGTGTTTATTTGGGAAATGGAGATTGGTGGCAAAATCGAATTTTCAAAAATCAAAAGTCAATATTTAGGTCAACCAAGCAGGGTACGAAAACGTAACCGAAAAAGTTAGAAAATCTAAAAAAAACATGAGAAATCAAATTAATTTTGGTCTAACCAAACTTAGGATTTGAATGGCTTGTTAGGAATTAAAAAGACTTAGACTAACGGGATAGATAATTTACTAGCCTAAGTGTTAATTTAATTAATTGAGCCCAAGTGTATATTTATTTGTGGCCCAAAGCAAGGTATAATAAAAGTGGTGGATTAGCCCATGGGGAAGCCCAAACTAATTATATAGTAAGCCCTAAATTTGGTCTAAAGGGAGCCCAAACCAAGCTCAATTGAGAAAGTCAAAATTGGGTCAAAGTGTTGGAACATTAAGATGATAAAAGAATAAAACAAAAAGCAAAATGAGGGATAAAAAGCAGAGGGAACATACGGATGGCTAAGGATAGAAAAGGGAGCATGTGTCATTTGGTATGTGGTTGTTATTAAGCATATGGGATATAGACGATGAAGGTGAAAGTAGTATGTATACAAGCCAATCATATATGATGATAAAGCATATACTTTGTAAACGATCTTATTTATTTATTAATAAAAGTATTCATTTATTAAAGACATTTAATTATCTAAAATGATGCTGTTTTTATAATATGTAAATAACCCATAGTTTTAAGCAATGCATTTAGAATCATGATGTTGATCATACTAATGAGATCTAAATTCTTAGAAAGCTTAAAACTAAAATAGTTCTCAATCGTTGGATTACTAAAAAGGGGATTAGTAAATCCGGATAGATTGGTACATATGTTGCTTGCTCATTGGATGAGGATGATTGATCTCATGATCATTTGTGTGGAGACACTAAAGCAAGTATGTAGGTGCTTATTGGAGAATAAGTTCACTAAACGTGACTCGCTATGGAATACCTAATGGAGTTTTACTTGTCTGTCAATAGAAATTCCTAATGTGATAGTAGCACAAGTGATCCTTGGACTTGAGATCATCATATTATCTTGTATGTAATGAATTATACTTTGACTTATTCCTTAAGACCCTTAGGGTATATCAAAAGGTATGTTTGGATATAACGAGTTACATATAGAGATAATGAATGATCAATAAATAATCTACCACTTCTAGTAAAAGAAGAGATATGCCCTATGTGATTCGTTAAATTATAACCCAATAGTCTTTGGCCAAGGCAGAATAAAATTAGAAAGGAGTTTTTAATTTGCATTATTTGGAGTTGAGCATTTTCTAATCGAAATACATATAATTAAATAAAATAAGACTTGACAGTAATTCCATGTCTTATATTTAATTGGGACATTGTATAGTGGAATGATTGAATTGTACAGTAACTATTTACTCATAGGTTCTTTTATGATTAATCTTGAAATCTATATTATCTAGAAAGTCGTTGATCGCTAGGGAGGCTTATCCCTATTGTAGAATAAATATTATTTATTTAAATAGATTATTAGTTTAATTTATTTATTTAAATAAGATTAGAATTGTTCTAATTGATTTATTCACAACTGGTTTAATATGGAGAACGTAAAGGGTTACACCATAAAATGAAGAATAATTATTTAAGAAGGTAATGACATAATCGTAATAATGCATTAAGTGTAATTAATTTAATCTATAGTGATAGAATAAATTAAATACCTTAATGTTTATTAGTTAATATTTTAAAAATATTAAATATTAATTAATTAATAAGAGGAGTATTATTAATATTATTACAATTAATATTATTTTAATTTCTAAAGGAGTTTATGAATTAATTAAATATTAGTACTCTCATTTATTCTTAATAAGATTATGAGGCAAATTAATTAAAAGAGTTTAATTAATTAAATGCAATTTCTAATATGATTAGAAGGGTTAACCAATCTCTATATAAGAGGAGTCTTATAATAGATATCAGTTGATGCAATTTCAATTATTGGAGAGTACTCATTTTCTATAGAGGATAGAAAACTAGGGTTTAGCCAACCACCCTCTTTCTTGAATAATTCCTCTTCCTTGGTGGATCACCTCTACAGGCCAAACACTTGGGTGTCTAACGTTGATCAAATGAAGGAATCTAACCCAGAAATTCAAGGAGATCACGAAGAACAAGGAGTTGAACTAGTGCATGTGGAAGCTTCGTTCTACAAGGGTATGCTTCCATAACTTCTTATTTATCGTTTTAAATTAATAATTTGCATAAAGGATGATCCGGGTAATTATTTTGTAGAAATTTTTAAAGTCTGATATACCATGCTTCCGCTAATTTTTGCAATTTGATTGTGTCACGATTTCGTACAAACCCAACAGAAGGAAGAGGGAGGCCAAGTGTCACTTGCTAGCTATTAATCATTATGTTAATTGAACTTAAAAAAGGGAAGAAAGTGAGGGGAGGTAGAAGGAGGAGGCTAAAGAGGATGTAAACTTTCTATTTATAGTATGTTTTGTGCCAAAGGGAGCAAGTTATTTATTGTTTGTCTCCCCCATTTGTTTATTTTAGCCAATAAGTCATTTGAGAGAAAAGAATGCAAGAGAGAATAGAGAGAAAGAGAGAGTCCAAAGGAAGAAATGGAACAAGGAAGAGCAAGGATCTAGCAAGCTTTAAGCTTTGATCATCAAGATTAAGTAAAGAAGAATAAGAAGAACAAGAAGAAGCAAGAAGAGGTAAATCTAAGACCCTAACTTCCATTCATCTCTTTAAAGCTTTGTAAATTAGCTTGTTGATGGTGGTGTGGGTTATGATGTAGATTATATGATTAAACTATGTAATAATGAAAGAAACTAAAAGAAAATGAACCTAAGCATAAAGGATGAATAATGGACAAGTAGTGGACTATTAATGGGCTGTTTTGGGGCCATATTCCTATTATTTGTAACGACCCAGAAATTCTACTTAATTTGTAAATTAAGTATTTTGGAATATTATTGAATAAAATAAGATTTATGAATATTATTATGTTTTATGTGTTAAAAGTTGAATTTATGTGGTGGAATTGTTTCTGTGAGAGAACTTACTAGTTTTAAGATCATATAAGAAAATAAAAAATTTCTGAGAAAAAGACGAAAAAATACTATTCATAAAACGCAGAAAAACACTAATAAACGTACTTTTTTTGAGAATTGTGAATTACGCCATAGCTTTTATTTGAGAAGGCGAGATGAAATATGTAATAAAAGTTTTTTCAGGAAAAATTCGTAAAAACACTATTCACGAGAAAAATGCTTTTTTGTTTTTTCGAATTTTCAAAGAATGACATAGTGTTTGTTCGAAAAAGGGGGGACACTGGTGAAATCGGATTTTCAAAAATCGAAAGTCAGTTTTTCGGCTAATTACCGAGCGGGTTACGAAAATGTAACTGAAAAAGTTAGGAAAGCTAACTAAAAAGAAAAAGAGAAATTAAATTAATTTTAGACTAACCGAGCATAGGGTTTGAAATGGCTTGGCTATGGTTGAAATAGCTTGGCTATGTTACAAAGAGATGAATTAATGTTGATACTTTGGTTTCATTTCTTAAAGTCCGGACTAAGAGACTATATGGGGTGATTCTGGGAAAGCAGTTGATTCAGGTTTGAGTAATATTAATTAGGGCAAAGGGATAACATAATTTCACCATGCTCTACACTTATTGTCGACAACTATGGCGTTTTTGAAAACGATATAGTAATAAGTGAGATGCAAAATAGACATAGGCCTAAAGGTTAAATACGCCACTCTGAGGGATCAAAGATACTTAAACAGGTGAAAATTGAAGTTAATCTGGGGTACTCTGAGTTTGAGAGGTTGTAGCATCCATGCAAACCTTAACCAGTACTTTAGTTTGACGGTTCCCACATTTCATATTTTGTTAAAAGGGTTGATATCTTTATTTTGGCCCTAACATGTTTAATTTAGAGCTTCTGCATTGCAGGTAAACTCAACGGTCGCACGGTTCGATAGCTAAACAAATTTTTCGACTTACACATTTGGACTTCATTAATTTGGCTTATATGATAACATCGTCCTCGTCATCGGCGAGTGGGAGATGTTGGTTAATGAACCCAAACCGGAGCGTCCATGGGGCGAACAATCCGGTGGATATAACCAGAAGGTTCATTTTCTAGATATAATGAACATGTGTGGTAATCTCTTCATTTATAACTTGGGGGTTATATATATATATTAATCATGAGAGTTATATATATTAAATGTGGGAGTTATATATATTAACTACGAGAGTTGTATATATTAATTCTTGTTTAATATATGTAAGTTACACTCTCCATGTTGGATATAAAAAGAGAAAGTTGCTGATCATTTGAAGATACAACACGCAAAAGCAAATTAGCAATAGTTCTATAAGCCATTAGAACTTACTTGTGAAGCTTGAAGAGTTTGTAACTACTCGAACAGTGGAAGATATATTTGGTACTCATGATAACGTAGTCCAAATTATCGCTGAGAACATTGTTTGTAGAGCACATGATTCTAGTTGTTCGTTGTTGTGGGCATACGTTTCAAGATGTAACTAGAAATTTTTTATTTTCCAATTTATATCCGTCGCATGTATGCTCAATGTTATTACAATGATGATACTAAGGAATCCCGTTGTTATTAGTCAAAAAACAATTGAACTATTCCTATTTATTCCTCTATAGTCTAGTCATTAATGTAATTGTTTGAAAAACTGTTAAAAACTCAAATGATGGATTTTCAAGCTTAACTATATATATATATATATAAAGGAATTTTTACTTGCGTTATATTAGTTGGTCTATGTAGCCAGACCTGATAACATTCAAGATTATGACAGATATACACATAATTTCCTCTCTTTCTCTCCCCATTTTCTCTAGCTTGACCTGTGTCTCTCTATTTCCCGTGGAGTACCATTCTCATCAGTACAAGTCAAGGGAATGGCTCTCCACCCTCTGATGTCCATATAAAGGACACAACGAGCATAAATACCCTCTTTGACTTCTATTCTGATGAACTGAATATACTTATTTCTAGGAGATCTTCCTCTACTAGCAATTTTTTATGAAAACCTCAATTTATTCAAGAAATGCAGACCTATGTTTCTTTGCTTTAACAAGACTCCTTACAAGTATTGTTGCTATTCAAGTTATTTTTAACCGAACAAAAACAAGAAATAATTCCTTGCAAAATTCTCGAAAATCCCCTTTTAAATCAAACAATTCCATCAAACTTAGAATGATGACTAAGATAGTATAGATTTTTAGGGTTTACAGTAACACATACCCAAATTTGTAGCAAATGTGAGAAGCCACTTGAAGGCCTTATAGTAATCGCCATACACGATTGTGGTGTTGTGGCTCTCTTTTTTCAAGTCTTCGATTGCTTTCTGTAAATGCTCATTGTGATAAATTGCAAGGTTGTTTAGTTCGTGTAAGCAATGTTGGTCGTCATAAGCTGTCAAGTTGTTTGTTTTGAATGCTGTTAGGTAAATAGGCATACAACCAATTGGAAAATTTCCAGGAACCACGATTCTGGGAGCCCCAAGTTGGATAACACTCTACAATCAATCAAAAAAAAAAACAATGTAAGCTAAAAAGAATATATACTTGAATCGCACCTAAAAAAAAAGTGTTGATCATATGAATATAATGGCAAATTTATATCGATATTAAATACCGACACGTGTAGATATATAGAATCAGGGGCGAAGTCAAGTGGGACGGTAAAAATTATTTTATAATATATGATAAATTTAGAAGACATTTAAGTGTAATGAATAAATTGACCCCACTGAAATTTTATAAAAAAAATTATATACGGGGTCAAATTGATTTTTTTTTTTAACTTTCTCAATAACATATTACTTCTACTACTTGATGTATGCATCTTCCTCTAATATTTTTAAAATAAATAATAATCTAATTTATATTATTTTTATAACATAAGAAATTTAAATACTTATTAACAAATTTGTGATTAGAAAGACGTATTAGGGGTCAATAAGGGGTATATATATATATATATATATATATATATAATGTTATTACTTGTTATATTAACAATATTGTAACAAAATACATGTTTTACATATGCAACTGGCCAAAAAGCACAAAATTATCTAAAAAAAATTGGCTTGTTGGGGGCTGCTCTCCCGAACCACCGCCAAATTATTCATAGCATCACAAAATTTTGACCCCACTGGATACAAATCTTGGCTTCGCCACTGAATAGAAGAGTGTAAAAAGAGACTCGCGTATTATTATTATTATATATTATTACAGTTTCACATTAGTTGCTGTAATCCACATTTGACATAAAATTAATGGATTTCTCTTAAACTAAAAAAAAACGTGTGAGCTTTGTTGAAAACTTACTCTAGTAGCATTCATGATGCCTTGGACAATATCTGGCACCATAATCCTAACCTCATCAAAGGTTTTTCTTTGAAACAAGGCATAGTTGTAGTCATTGCCTCCTATCTCTCCAACCATAAAAAGGGAGTTTTTAAACTTTTCGGAGCAACCTGTAAAAAAAAATTAAAAAAAATATTATTCAATATCTGACCAGAAAAAATATATTATAATTAAGAGAAACATAATATTTATGAAAAAAGTTTTGTGCTTATTCATTTTAGTGACAAACCTGTATTTGTCTTGCATAGAGAAGCAAAATGTGTAGACATCCAGCCAAGTTGTACATCGAGAGAACTATTAGTTGCTGGATTTGTAATGTTTTTCGTGGCCAAAGTCTGCGAAGAGAGAACAGTTGCACCAGCAACCGCAAAGTTTGCTCCATTCTCAAAGCTTGCATTGGTATTCTCGTAGGGATCGAGAAAGGAAAGACCAGCTGCCCATGCTGTGAAATTATGATTTAATTTGATATAATTAATAATTGTAAAATCAAATTATGTTTTATCCCGTACTTATTAAGTTATTATGTATAATAGATCCAAAAGTAAAATGGACAAATCAACTATCAACTATATAATTAAAAGCAAAAACTTGGTTTGGTTTTATCAATTTTTGGTTCAATTTTCCTAATTCATATTAGCATAAGTATTATCCAAATTTTTACCAATTAAGTACTATTCAAATTAAAAAAATATTCCTATCTCTAAGAGGAGTAGAAAAAAAGAAGATATTTTTCATTCCTATTCAAATTAGTACAAGTATTATACAAATTTGAATAATTAGTGCATGTTATCCATAAATATTAATTACTACACATGTTCTTTTTAATAATTTTATTTAGTTTATATATCTTAATGAATTTATATAGGATATTTTTATTGCTAAAATTTTGTTAAAATATTAAAATGTCAAACATACCTTTTAACATATTGCGTTATTTAGTTATATTAATATTAATCGCTAAATTTATAATTAAATTAATATTATCCTAACTAATTAAATTCATTAAAGGTTGAAACACTACAAAAAAAGGCCAATAGCGACCAAACGTATGAGCGATCGCAGTCACTAATTCCATTAACAGCGACCGACTTCTGCGACACTAAAAGAAAACAGGCTATGCCTGACGGAATTATTTTCGACAAACTAGATTTCATCGAAATTAGCTTATTGTCGACGAAATATCCCCTCAAGAATAATTTCCTCGAAAATAAATTAATTCTGATGGATATCCATCGAAAATAGTACTCGCCAAAGGCGCGAACATTTCCTGCTAACTCGCAATGTAATGTCAACGGAAGTATCCTTATATTCGACGGAACATCCATCGTAAATAAAATACTTCTGAGGGATTTAAATTCGACGAAATTTCGTCGAAAATAAATCTAATTTAAACCCTCCATTTCATTTCTTCTTTTTCGGTCACCTGAGCTTGGACCTCTCTCTCTCTCCCTCTCTCTTCGATTCAGCAGAAAGAACCTCTCTCTCTCTCTCTTCGATTTAGCAGAAATCATCCACTCTTTTTCTCTCTCTCTCTCTCTCTTCGTATCTCCCCAATATTTCTTCTCAGTCACGACCCAACTGTAACGATAGAGATCATAGAGTATTCTTGTAATTTGGGTTACTGAATATTTGTTGAATAAAATGAATATTTGATCGAATGAATTGTGTATTATGTGTTTGTAGGTCGATTAATGACCTAGTTTACGTGTTACGTGAGTTTTTGGGAGAAAATAATTTTTTTTGAGAAAAACGCTAAAACATTATTCATAAAACGGAGAAAACGCTAATAAAAGTTTATTTTCAAAATTTTGAATTACGTCATAGCATTTATTTGGGAAAGAGAGATGAAATCACTAATAAAAGTTTTTTAGAAGAAAAAAATACGTAAAACACTATTCATGATAAAAACGTAACTTCATTTCTTCGACTTTTCGAATAACGACATAACGTTTGTTCGAAAAATGGGGATCGAAGGCGAAATTGAATTTTTAAAAATCGAAAGTCGATTTTTGGGCTAACCGAGCGTGTTACTAAAACGTAACCGAAAAAGTTAGAAAATCTAACTAAAAATAAAATAAGAAATCAAATTAATTTTTGGTCTAATCAAGCCTAGGGTTTGAATGACTTAGTTAAAAATTGAAAGGGTTTGGCTAGGGTTGAGCCAAGGGTTTGGAAAGGCTATATTAGGGTTAAGCCTAAGGTTTGGAGTGGCTTGGCTAGGGTTGAGCCAAAGGATGAGCTAGGGTTAAACCTTAGATGCTTGGAGCCAAAAAGTGGGGCAATGGCTTGTCTTGGAGCCAAAATATTGAAGGGTCAAGTGACTATTATACCCCAACTCTTGCCAATCTTATAAATAGAGCTCATTTTCTCTTCATTTCTCACCAATGCACCAAATTAAAGAGGGAAAACTATGGAGAAATAGAGAGAGAGGAAGCTCGGATTGGCAAGGAGCAAGAAGGAAGAGGAATATTTGTGACAACCTAAATTTTCAAAAATTATTATAATAAGAATTTAATAAATAAAATTCTTATTACGAGATGTTTTGAGTTTGGATATGTGTATATATGTGTTATATGTGGTGAAGTATATAATGTGGTGTGAATATAGAAGATATATATATATATATATATATATATATATATATTCATAGATTGGAGGAATGGGGTTTAGTAGTTAATTTATTTTAACTATTAAAGAAGGAAAACGAAATTGTTTGAAAAGGAATTAAGTTAATTAAGTTGGAAGTTATATTATTGAATAATATAATTTGATTATTATGCCTTGTTGGCACTATAATTGTTATGAATTAAATTTCATAAATAATGAGAGTAATTCACTTAATTAAAATAGTGAATTAATATAAATATAATTATTTTAATAAAATATGAAGGTAATATATTACATGTAAGAGTAATACATTTATGTAATGACTTAATATATTATATTTAGCCAAGTGAATGTAAATGGGTATGAGAATGAGAAGAACCAATATAATATAAATAAATATTGGTGTTAGGATTAATGAATAAAATAAATATTCAATGGAAATTAGTATGGAATAATTTATTTAAGTATGATGGTATTAAATAAATTGATTAATATTTAAGTAGTGATTAGATGTATGGATTAAATAAATTGTATTGAGATAATTTATGCGAGGAAAGGAATTAAATAATTATATATTATAATTATATAATTCATGTGAGTTAATTAAAATAAAGGGAATAAATATTAACTATTTTAATGGAAATATTTATTCTAATAGAGATGTTTATTATAGTTACAAAGGTAATTTCATAATTTATAGTGTAGTAATTATACATGTTATAATTGCATAATTACTTAATGAGGCTAAATAGTTTAACAATAAAATAAAGGTGTGACAAATGGGCCTTATAATAAGAGAATTATAATAATAAATTAGAAATGTGTTATTTGATGCTAGCCAAACAAGGTCTTATGACCTTTGGTATTTTAAACAGCTATTTGTATTTTAACTGATGAGTTAAAAATATTATTAAGGCTTTGTTAGTTTTATTCACGTAAAAATATTCCTAAGGCTAAGAAGAAGAAGAACAGAGAAGAAGAGAGAGCCTAGAAGAAAAATTGAGAAGATATTTTGTAAAATCAAAGAAGGAAGATGACTCAATCAAAGTTTCTCTAATCATTTAGATAATCTAAACAAGAATCAAAGGTAATAATCTAGCTTTGAGTTCTTAATTTTATTTTCTTGAGTATTCCTTGAAAAGTTAGATTTCTACGGTTAACTCATTAAGGAATTGGTTATAGATGTTAATGGATATGTTTAATATGCTTTATATCATCTAAAAGTTATTTTTAAGAAATCAAATTCATAAAGATGTGTTGGAAGATGAAGAAATTTGGGTTATGGCTTAGTATATATATTTTGGTCTATTTTAAGGCTTAAATTGATGGTTAGATCATGTATATAACCTTAAATTGATGATGTATTATGATAGTACTCGAAAAAACGAAAACAAACCAAGTTGAACGAGTCAAAACGGATGTAAAATGAATTCGTAGTGAATGAATTCGCTAAATATATGTAAAACATGAAAAATTAGCATGAACACTGAATTGGAACCCTTAAAAGGAATTGTTAATATTTTTGAAGTGTTATAATTATCATATAAATGAGTAGTTCAGTGTTTCACGAATCCATAGAGTCGAAAACGGACTCAATCGGATGTGTATAGCTTGATTTATGAAGATGGGAAGGAGGAAAGGGTTAGAAAATTCGTCAGAACCACAAACTGGAAAGAAAACTCGCATAGCACGCTGCCATGGGGTGTAGCTGCGCTGCCCCCAAGGCTGTTTGGGGCGCAGCTGCGCCGGGAACATTGTCAGTCCGGGACTATTTTGACCTCCTGTGGTAAAATAGCCATAACTCTTTCATACGAACTCCGATTGAGGCAATTCAAGATGATCCGGAACGAGCACGAGTAGACCTACAACTTTTGTTCTTTACGTTTTTTAATTTGAGGTCATTATCAGGGGTCAAAATGGTTATTTTTGGGACTGATGTGTTTTTAGAGGCAATCGGGGGGCGTCGAGCATGCACGTATGCACATGTAATGCTCCCGACCATGTAAAATGATATTTTAACTTCCATAACATGACTATTAGGTATTATAATGATACTTAATATTAACCCTTGAGTATTAGACAATTCGGTTGGGCGTGGTAAGCGTGCGCAAATGCGTGTCGTTTGGGCGTTCGAATAGGCAAGTTTGGCGTACGGACGTGCAAGCGTCTCAACGCCGTAACGAGTGTGTATGACCTTGTTTAATATTATGTTTTTATAAGAGTGAAACATTATGGAATAATGTAACCCAATATAGGAGCATGCAAAGCACATGCAAAAGAGGCGAGTTAGGCGTGTGAAGTATAAACGTCGAAACGCCGTGTAAAGTGGTAATACACTTAAATAGTGTTTCGATTCTAATGTAACAAACATTATTATATATAAAATGTGGTTAATATAAAACCAATAGGTAGTCCTAGCAGGAACTTAAACACTTGAATGAATTTCGAATATTACGAAAAAGAAAGATGGTGAAATATAAGTCGATAGTTAACACAATAAAATTAAACATTGTGTATTGATAATAGGAAGGGTTATGAGATGTAGAGTAAAGTTTATATTACAATTAATATGCTTTGCTATGTGACTAATAGTTGATGTGCATGATTATATAATTGTGTAGGGCACGTGAAGTGCAGATATCTGTAAGCTGTTAAACTGTTATTGGTAAACAACGATCAAGGCAAGTCTTTCAGTTCCTATTTTCTACGTGAACTTGATGATGAACTGTTTTAAATTATTTTGCAAAGAGCATGATATGTTGTATATATGTTGTAAGCATGAAATGTTAAAGTCAATTTATGACTACATTGATTGATTAAAGTATGTTGATTGAGTAAGGAACTCAATCTTTATATTTGTTATGTGAAGTAAAGCATGTATGCCATGTTACTTTAATTATTATGAGATGTATGTTGAGCATGTATTTATGTGCTATGTGATGCATGAAAGCTGTTAGATCTTGCTGAGCTGTCGAGCTCATTCTTGCAAATAATCACTTTTACAGGTTAAGGATTCAAGGTAGCGCTATGTGCTACTTGAAAGAAATGAATCAGATGTAATGCATGAAGATTTATATACTTTGGCTGAATTGTTATTATTTTGAACCCTGAGTAAGGTTTCAGATAATGTATTTGATAATGTATGATGATTAACAGATGTTGAGTTGTAAAGTTTAAATTTACCCGATGTATAAGGGTTATTGAACGTGGTTGTAAGTTTTAGTTTATAATAACTCTGACGAATCGATTCATGAAATAAGGTTGAATCAAAGTTATGTAATGATAAAGGTTGAGATTCAGGGATAATAAAGAAGGAATAATATAAAAGTTTTAAATATTCCGTATTTTTAGTGATTGTATCATGGATTAATGATGTAAAGTCTGAATAAGGATGTATTGTTAACGACCGATGTCGAGAGTCGTATTGTATGAATTTTGGGGTCGTTACAATATTAATTAAGCTTTGATCATTCATTAGCAACTAAGAATAAGATCTTCAAGAGGTAATCCATGAACTCTAACCATCCTTCATCTCTTTTGAGTTTTATTCTAGCTTTGATGGTGGTTGTTGTTGTGGTTTAATGGAGGATCATGATGGATCCAATGGTATAAGGGTGATTTTATGTCTAAACTATGGGTTAAGATGCATGAAAAGTGAAACGAAAATTAAAAACGTAAGTTTATGCATAAATGATAGAAAACTATGTAGAGAACTCTAATTAGAGTCATATAAATTGTTGTAAGTATGGAGTTTATGGATTCTGAAAAGATGGAATCATAAATATGCAAGTTGTTAAGATATTCCAAGTGGAATAGAGGAAAAATATGCGATAACGAAGTTATGGCAAAATTTTCTATAAATGGTGTTAAGTACGAAAAATTCTAGCTTGGTACCCTTTTCGGGAGAAGTTTATGGGTGGTTAAAGCTTTCAAAAATTTCTTTATTTCTGGGGTTTTGTAGTTGGTTGAAAACGTGAGTCGTAGGCTCAAGAACAAGCTCAATCTGACTTCGGATGAGCGTGTTGTGAAGTTTAGGAAATCTGACGTTAAAACATCTTTCGGTTAAAAATGGCTCTCGAGGGACTTTTTAGCCAATTATCCAACGAGTTAAAGATTCTCGAAAATTATTTCTTCCGGGGGGATGTGTAGAGAATGTTATGAGCAAGAAAATGGCTCGAAACAGACTCATTCCGATATCGGATGATGAAGTTATGAAGGTACGAAGTAGGTGCAATAAAAGCGTCAAAACAGTCAAATTGACAAAATAGTCACTTAGGACACTGCCGGTTGGGCGTGGGGCGCGCCACTGGTAAGGCCATTTGGGCGCAGGGCCCGCCGGAATAGTGGTCCGCTGGACAGCTTTGGTATCCTTTAGTAAATTAGATATAACTCTTTCGTATGTACTCCGATTGAGGTGATTCAAGATGATCCGAAAAGCTAAGAAGTATAACTACAACTTTCATTCAATAAGAATTGAGAGATAATGTCGGGGATCATTTTCAAAATTAAGCCTCTTTAGGTCTATTGTGTAATCGGGGGCAAGGCCTGGTAGTTTCTTCGAAACGTCGTAACTCCAAGCCATGTGTGTCTAGTATTTTTTAGTTCTAAACATTTGACTTTGGAAATATGGTCTGGAGGAATGTAATCCAAGGTATGGTATTTGAATTGGACGTGTCAATCGTATACAATGACTTATCGATTGGGCGTTCAGGTTAGATAAGCCGAGGTGTGCAATGTACGAACGTCGAAACGCAGAGTCAAGTGTTGACAAACTTAAAAATTGTTCTGATTTTATTGAAACGAACATTGTAAAACATGGAATAAAGTTAATGTAAATCATGAGTGACGTTTATACGTGGCTAATTGGTATGTCTATGTGCACTTGTATGTGTAGGACGTTTAAAGGACAAATAAAGTAAAAGTATAGCATACGCTTAAGGCAAGTATTCTAACTCCATTCAAATTTCGTTTTGAATTTCAGTTTTAAGAACGTGAATGTATATTCTTATGAATAATCCGTATGTATGCTTCGGTTTACACAATGTTTATCGGTTGTGTAAACTTTAGACTTATATAAGCTCTTTGATAGTTCTATAAGTGTTCAGCTATGCTATATCGCATAAATTGTTTCTCTTTGCTATAATGCATAAATTGTTCAAGTTTTCAAGTTCGATATTGCATGAAATGTTTAAGAGGTACGTCAATGTCATTTGTTCCGGCTAAAAAAAGATTTAAATATTTTATTGGTTTTAAAATAAATCCTTAAAATATTATTTAAGTTAGGTAGAGCTATCCAACCCGAATTATGTCGGTGCTGATCCAAATTCAAATCTGAGATGAACAACTCTAATATTGGGTTATTTTACGTCGAAAAAATCCCTATAGACCCCTGAGGTGGTCAAACAAACTCATATAGTTGTTTAGCTAGAGTGTTTTACAATATAGGGTACACTGGGCTGATCACCCAACGTAAGCCAGACAGTTTATAGTTGAATTATTGTTCAACCTTTATGAAAACAAAATGTTCAAGGTCTTTTGATCGCATTAAGTATGTAGTTTCAAAATGTTAGACAAAAGGAATTTATTATTATTATTCCTATTTATTCGAAATGCTTGCACAACTAGTATTCAGTTGTAGAAATAGTAACATGATTCTTAATTTTGTTGTTTATTCAACTGCTTATACTTATTGAGCTTTGTAGCTCATCCTTGCTTTAAATTAAATATTTTCAGCGAAGCCAAAGTGGACCAAAGGTTCTGGTAAAGATAAAAGAAAGGGGAAGATGAACGAGTAAAAGATAGTGTGAACTATTTATAATAGTTAGAAGTATTGTAATAATTATTATATACATTATCATGTGATGAAGATTTAAAGGTCTAAGAACATGGGTTTTAGAGTGAGGCATATTGTAATAATTAGTAATTATATTTATGTCATTATTGTTATGTTAGATAAGTAGTACCGTGGAGCACCATATTTAGGGTTTAAAGGTACCCAAATTTGGGGGCGTCACACAACTCCTTTTTTTCTTGGCCAACATCGACGTGGCAGCGGCTACAGAGGTAACGACGGTGGTACCCTAATTAACTCTTATCAGTATCTCTCTTGCATTATCTCCAACTTAAGGTTAGCCCTAAATTAATTTACCCTAAAAATTGATATTAGGTTTGAATAATGAATTAGGGATACATGTTGGTTTGAATATTCAGTGTCTACCTTCAAATTTGATTTTGTTTAAATATATTATCTGATTTGGTTCAATACTTTGCATATATAATCTGATCATTATATACTGAATGAATTGCATGTAGGTTTGCCTTATAATATAATTTGGTTCAATAATCTGATTTGGTTCAGTTATACTGTATTTAGTTGAATTTGGTTCAGCATATCCATCTTCTGCCTTTTTCGGCCTTAAGGATTCTTGTCTAATACCGTTATACCTATGTTATTGTCATCAATTGAAGGTTTATAGACTAGTATTATGTGAATTACATTGTGGTTGGTACTTGTCTTTTTTTTGCAATTTTTGCATTTTTCTACCTTACGGATTCTAGTATTGTTATTCCTATGTTATTGTCATCAATTGAAAGATTATATGGATTATGGATTGTAGGATGTTGAATTATTTCCAACATAACTTTCGTGGAAGTTATAGATGGTAATAAATAAATCAATATGTAACTATAAAAGGCAATTAGGACTTAGCTTGTCACTAAAATAAAGTAAACTACACAACTAGGTAGCATTTACTTAGTTGACTACCACTAAAATTAAAATATATATATAATTAACTATAACATAAATAAATATTATATTAAATATAATGTAAGAAAAAAGAATAAAAATAATATAATATAAAAACTAAGTAGTATTTACTTAGTTTGGTACTTATAAACAAAATAAAATAAAATGGCTTCGGCTGTATACATGCAAAAACAGTCTAATTTATTAAAGACTTAAAGTATAATATAATATAATACAAAATAAATTAAAGAAAACAATATAAAATAAATAATCTAGCTAAAATAAATTAACTTAAATAAAATTAATTAAGTTAAGTTAAGTTAAATTCAAATAATATAAAATAAAATAAATAATATAATATAATACAAAAGAATAAACAAAATAAAATAAAATAAATTAATTAAAATAAAAATGAACTTAACTAGTTAATACAATATAATATAATATAATTGAAAACAATTGAAAATAAATAAATAAATAAAATACAATGAAATAAATTAGTTAAAATGAATTAAATTAATAAATTTTTCTAAATAAAATTTTATTAATAAATTAAAATAAATATTAGTTTAAAATTAATTAAACTAAAATAAAGTATTATAATAAACTATACTACCTAGAACTAAGTAGCATTTACTTAGTTCTACTGCTACATAAAATAAAGTCCAAATACTATTATTTATTCAAATAAATAGTTCTCATAAACTACGTACGTATCATTTATTTAGTTTTTCATTAGTAAAATAAATTAAGTAGCATTTGCTTAGTTTACCATAAGAAAAATTTGCATATATACTTGTGCATGTAGTATAGTTTGGAGTTTAGAATCATGTTTAACATTCATTCATTAAGAGTGAATGTCAAATAATCCCTAGTCTGGGACTGTTACTGGATGTTATGTCTCTCACTTAGGTCAATGTCAATGGCTTGAGTACATTTTTTTGTTTTAAGGATTTTTTTGATGTTATCTCTACATGTTCTTCGAGTTCATACTTAGATTAAGATATCTTAATTTATTTTGTGTACTTGAAGACCATGGGGAGATATTGTCAAAATTTTCTTTAAACATAAGAAGCGTGGTCAAGGTGTTGGCACTAGTGAGGAGACGCATCTAGGAATGGGATAGAAGCCTAATGTGACAATCCGAAAATTTATAAGATCTTGAACGATTAAATTAAAGGTTAAAGTTTAAAACCTAGATTGGAAATAGAGGATTAATTAAAAAATTTAAAGAACCTATACGGTTTGATTTAAATTTTTAAGTAATGTAAAGAAATTAAATGAAAATGATAGAAATTACAAGAAGGAATGAAAGAGATTTATGAGACATGTCTCAACATATTAAATTATTTAGTGACATATATAGAATGAATATGTGAAGTAAATGAATATGAATATTATGTGAATATATATATTTGTTTATTATATAATAAACAAATAAAAGAAAGCTATTGTAACCTAATTTTTATATATTAGGTATAAGAATTAATTAACCCAAGGGTTATAATTATTTGAGATTGCTAGTATTTAAATTATGTACTAGTAAATGAACTTAAGAGATTTATTATCTCAATTAATTAGTTATATTAACCTAATTAAAGAAAACCTAATTGGGTTATATAAGTAATTATTTAAAATTCAAACTGGGTGGATTAGGAACCCTAATTAAATAATTAGGGTAAGATAAAATTAATGTATTGGACCATGCTATTTTACATGATCCAAACAATTAAATTAGGAAGCCCAAACAATAATTTAAATGGACCAAGTTTTGGTCTAATTATTGTGGGACTTTTATGTCATTTTAATAAGCAAATTTAGCAAATAAAATAAAATGCAAAATGAGGCATATATTTGGTGCATGAACCGGGTGGAAGGAGGGAGTATTATAGCATGTGAGTATTTTTTTTCCCTAGCCATGTGTCACCTTAAGCTTCAATTCCAATATTTTGTTAAGATATGCAAGTAACATAAGAGATTATGAGAGAGAGAGAAAGCAATTAAAATTTGGCAAAAGGGAGGGGATGACACCCGACCCTTCAAGGGAGATTAACCTCATGGGCAAAGTCAATTTATATCTCATATGAGCTTAGGTGTCACAATATCATGTTAGCCATATTATTTATCTAGATTTGTAAGCAAGAAGAGAGAGAAGAGGAGAACTAGCCAAAAGAAAATAGAAAGAAGAGAGAGAACCCAAGAGAGTGCCGTGGGTCTCCAAAGGAAAGGAAGATGAATTCTTCTACATGCCATCTAGGTTCCTAAGTTGCTTGGAAGAAGAAAGATAACATCAAAGCAAGGTATAAAAATCCTTAAACACAAAACTCTAATTAGTTTATGTGTTTGATTTTTGTCAAAATTATGAGTTATAATCTTAAACTCTAAATACCTTAGATCTACATATTTTATAATACATTATGTATGGATCTAATCATTTTGGATGTTAACAAGCTTGATCAAGAGAAAGAAAAGCAAAATAGTTTTTAAAACTTAGAAAATCTAGTGGACTGCTGCCACAAAAAGGAAATTTCGAAATTAGCTAGATTGTTCAGAAAATTTTGGCCTTTTGGTATATTGTATTACACTGAATAAGCTTTCCATAGACTCTAAAACGGACTAATTCCGACTTCGTAGCAAAAAGTTATGACATTTCATAGTAGTAGAGTCGAATCTGTCTAGAAAATTCGGGGCAGTCCCCTTCCACGAATTCTCTGGAATTTTGTGCTTGGAATTTGAAGATGGTCCAAGAACAAAAGTTGTATTCCCGGAAGTTAGCTTCGCGTGGGCTCAAGAATCGCTCAAAAATGTTCTAAAACGAAAACGTTATGATTGTTTTAGTACAAGAGGGTCAAGCTGAAAAACTAAAATTGAACAGCCCACTCCCTGATTTTACTGTTTACGTTTCATAAGTCGGATTCATGATCCGTCAACTCTGGGTATTAGAGCTATAAGATAGGAGGATTCTCCAAGTAGAACGACTAAAAATCGATTTAAGATGAGCAAGTTATGAATTTATTAGCAAAACACCTCGAACTAGCTAAACAAACATGGACAGTCTGACTAGCAGCGATTTTTCGGGTCTGCCACTATTCTGAAAAATTTATTTGATAATTTTATAATATATTTCAGGGAGTCACGGTTCTAAAGAGACCAAGTGGGCTCAAATCGGAGTTGTAGATCTCCGTTTATAAATGTTTCCGTAAAAGACCTCAAAATAAAAAATATTTTCAAAACCTTGTATGGACAGTCGGTAGTGGCCTGTTTTATCGGGCCTATACTTGTCCAAAGTGGCTGTTTCTTAAGCCAAAAGTGTAGTTCGGGAAGTCAGCTTTCCAACGATACCAAGTGGGCCCACATCAAACTTGTAGATTTCCGTCTACGAGCGTTTCCGTGAAGGACCTCAACTTTGGAACGTATAATGAAAAGTTAAAAAAATTAACTAAAGTTTTCACTAATTAATTATTATTGAACATATAATAATTAAAGAATGCTTAATTAAGATTAACTACTAAAATGTGATTATTTAATTACATTAGCATTATAAAATAATTATTTATTATTAAATAATAAATGAGTATAAATGACCACTAATTGACTATTCTTTAAAGAAAAATTAAAGGTTTATAATAAGTGATTAATTTATTATTATTTAACTAATTTTAAATAATAATTAAAGGCATATAATGATGTGATTAATTGGTATTTAATGAAACATTAAATACTAAAGTATATTTAATTAGTTATTAATTATGTTAAATAATAACTAAAGGTAATTAATTAATTACTATTTAATTAATATTAAATAGTAATCAAATGAAGGTATAGATTAATATTATGACAATAAATTTATTTAATAATTGTATTAAATAAATTATGTAAAAATAATTTTAATATTTTAAAAATGATTTAAAGGTTATAAAAAAATGTTTGAAGTTATAAAACATAACTTTTAATATTTTGTCATGAATTACATTAATATTTTAATATTAATTGCAGTTATTTAATAATAGTTTTAAATGTTTTAAATTCATTTAAAGGCGATATTAAGGTATTAAAAATACTTTGAAATATTATAAATAACTTATAATATTATGTCATGTATTTCATTAATATTTGAAATTAAATAAATATTAATGATAATGAAATTATTTGGTATTTAAATCATTTAAAATGATATTAATGATTGAAAAATTATTATAACTGATAATAATTATTTAAAATTATTATGAGCTATCGAAAAATATTTTGATTAAGTAATAAAATATTTAAGATAGCACTAAAGCGTTTAAGTAGAGTCTTATTGATAATAGGCTCGATAAATATCCGATTAGGCAATCGGGATGTCGAAATAGTACCGAACTCAACTCAGACTGAAATAGTTTGATTTGATACCGAGTCTTATGTGTTTTATTGATTATTAGGAATATATGATAATGTGTTTAGGTTATTTTATAACTGTAATTAACAAAAGTTAATGTGATGATATTATTCTAATTGAGAGATCGATATTATTAATAATAGGTCTTTCAACTGCAGCTAAATTAGATTGCGTAGCAGTAATCAACGGTACAGGCAAGCTCCTATAACTCTTTTATTGAGCAAATTTCCTAACTCGAACTCGAGTTATTATTGTAAAGCATGTTCGTGATTAATCATTGTTGATTATATCACATCTATGATTTATTGATTCGCACATTGTGCATGTTATATATGTTCATCAAGTATGAAAGGCTGATCTCCTTCATTACCATTTAGTCCAGTCAAATTTGTTCATGGTCATTATTGACATCCCAGCATTATTGATTCAGTCATTCAATTATTGAAATTTTGATTCATGTTCTTTCACAATTATTATACATTGTTGAAAGTATTCCTTTACAATCATGATATATCTATTTTATATTTAAACTTGCTGAGCAAAGTAGTTGCTCACTATTGCTATATCATGATAACATTTTCAGATTAAAGCGAAGGCTCGAAGAAAGACAAAGACAAGGATAGAATTCAATAGTAGATGATTATGCACGTTAACTATTTGGTTATCTGATGCAAATTATTATGTAAACCTTTAAGTAATTAAGTTTGTATCAAGATAAAGGTTGTAGACCTTGGGATTATGTTGTAAAAGTTAATGTATAAACAATTTATGTTTATATCTTCCGCAATAGTTATAAAAATGATGTATCGTAACGTACCAGGTCCGGGGTTCTGGGGACCCGAATTTGGGGGCGTCACACCTAACCCCTGTAGAGTGGAGATACTAGGAAAATAGTATTCATGCATGGACCACATACATGAATATCTCTGTTCTGAATGTTTCTTTTGCTCAGTTAAAAATGTCAGTCAACCGAAGTTGGATGTACCATAGGATACCGTTTGATAGGAAGGATTAGTAAATGTTTACCGTGATGGGGTGTGTAACTTTTTGAACAAAACAATAGAACATGCTGATGATCCGAACTGAAAGATCAGATGTCTGTGTGTCAAGTGTAAAAAACTGATCTGGAAGAAAGCCGACGATATTAAATTTAACTTATTTTCACGTGGGTTTGTGGATGGGTATTCTGTATGGATTCATCATTAGGAATCAGCTGAGTTGAAGGAACTGATCGACAATGTAGACTAACCAGTTCACGAGCATTCATACGCCGATAACTATGACGTCGTGGAGATGTTGGTCGATGCTAATTATAGCCTTAACAATATAAATTGAGCTAAAAATGAGCATGCATCAACTAGTGCTCATCAAAAGTCAAATGATTTAGTTATTACCTTTTAAAAGATGCTATCTGAATCGGGGGTCCAATTTTATCCTGAACATGATAAGCACAACAGGTTATCTACAATGACAAAGCTCTTACACTTCAAGAATAAGCATGACTGCAGTGAGAGAGGTTTCAATAATTTTCTTACTATTTTCAGCGAGTTCTTACCAAATGATCATACCCTGCGCCCGCGAATTACTACGAAGTGAAGAAGATTGTAAAGGGGTTGAATATGGGGTATCAAAGGATCGATGCGTATGAGCAGTATTGCATGTTATACTATGGGGATAACAAAGATAAGGTACAATGTGATACATGTAACTTGCCTCGGTATAAGGCGAAAAAACGTGGGGGAATTAAGGATAAGTAAGTGCCTAAGAAGATCTTACTGCTACTTTTCTCTTACGTCGAGGCTTCAACGACTATTCATGTCATCCCACACTACTAAGCATATGAGTTGGCATAGAACAATGGACATCGTGCCTAGTCAGCTGACTCACCTTGCAGATGGAGATGAATGGAAGAAGTTTGATGAAAATTTTCCAGAGTTTGCAGAGGAAGTTAAGAATGTGAGGCTCGACATAGAAACGGATGGGTTCTGCCCATTTAATTAACTCACGTATACAAATTATATTACAGGACCGATTTTAGAATCTTCGGGACCAACGTATAGCTGAGTTGCAGGATGCTAGGGGGATTCTGAGCCGTTAGATTCCACCATCCCTCCGCCCGAGATTGAATTATTTCAGGATGAGGAGCTAAGACTGTGGGTCGCATTTCAGGATCCCTCTACTAGCAGTACCAGCAGATATCGAGTGATGGGCATACCGAGGATACCCGTGTATACACTACCTGGAGGTAATATTATTTGGTATGTTTCTCGTTATATCATAATTTATAAAATAATATAAATTATTATTAGTAATGTTATATTTATTTTTGCATGTTGTTGGACCATCTCATACTAGTGCTGGCTTGGACGAAGAGTTATTCCACAGGGTCATGGCGGCGATGTCGGAGACGTTTTGTATGGATGTGTTATCTGTCGTCAGGAGTTGCCTAGTAAACATAGTATGCACACAAGTCAATCATGTATGATGATAAAGCATATACTTTGTAACAATCTTATTCATTTATTAATAAAAAAATTATTTATTTAAAGGCATTTATATTATCTATATAATGTTGTTATATTTAAATGTGATAAATCCATAGTTTTAAGCAATGCTTTTAGAATCATGATGATGATCATGCTAATAAAATCTAAATTCTTAGATAGCTTAAAACTAGAATAGTTCCCAATCGATGGATTACTAAATAGGGGATTAGTGAATCCGGATAAATTGGTACATACGTTGCTTGCTCTTTGGAAGAGTATGATCGATCTTATGATCATTTGTGTGGAGCTAAAGCAAGTATGTATGTGCTTATTGGAGAATAAGTACACTGAACGTGGCTCGCTAAGAAATACCTAATGGAATTTTACTCGCCTATCAATAGAAATTCCTTTAGTGATAGTAGTGCAAGTAATCCTTAGACTTGAGATCATCATAGTATCCTATGTATGATGAGTTATGCTTTGACATGTCCCTTACGACCCTAAGGGTATATCAAAGGGTATGCTTGGGTATAATTAATTATACATGAAGATAATGAATGATCAATAAAGGATTTACCACTTCTAGTAAAAGAAGGGAATGTCCTATGTGATTCGATAAATGACAACTCAGTAGTCCT
This sequence comes from Panax stipuleanatus, assembly GCA_020205555.1. Lineage (NCBI taxonomy): Eukaryota > Viridiplantae > Streptophyta > Magnoliopsida > Apiales > Araliaceae > Panax > Panax stipuleanatus. The sequence continues at coordinate 11,703,086 of CM035120.1, forward strand.
TGGCCAAGGCAAAATGAAATTAGAAAGTAGTTTCTAATTTGTATTATCAGAGTGTGTGCATTTAGGATCGGAATACATATAATTAAATAAAGTAAGACTTGATAGTAAATCCATGTCTTATATTTAATTGGGACATTGTATGGTAGAAGAAATGAAATATACGGTAACTATTTACTCAAAGGTTCTTTTATGATTAATGTTGAAATCTATATTATCTGAAAAGTCGTTGAGCGCTAAGGGAACTTACTCTTATTGTAGAATAAATATTTATTTAAATTAATTAATAGTTAATTTTTTATTTAAATAAAATTAGAATTGTTCTAATTAATTTATTCCCAACCAATTTAATATGGAGAACCTAAAGAGTCACACCATAAAAGAATGAATTTTATTTAAGAAACAAATGGCATAATCGTAATAATAAGTTAAATGTATTTAATTTAATATATGGTGATAGAATAAATTAAATAGCTAAATATTTATTATTTAATATTTTAAAAATATTAAATATAAATTAATAAGAGGAGTCTTATTATTATTATTACTATTATTATTAGTTTAATTCCTAAAGGAGTTTGGAAATTAATTTATAAAAGTATTCTCCCATATTCTTAGTAAGATTATGAGATAAATTAATTAAAGGAGTTTAATTAATTTCTCCTAATAAGATTAGGAAGCCTAATTAATTAAAAAAGTTTAATTAATTAATATGAAACCCTAATCCTACAATGTATAGGAGGGTTACCTACATCTATAAATAAGATGAGTCTTATTTTGATTAACTGCTAATGCTTTTTCAAGTTGTTGGGAGAGCACACCTTTTCTAGAGAGAGAAAACTAGGATTTTTTCAATAACCCACCTTCTTAATATTTGTTCATCCTTGGTGGATCAAAGGAAGGAATCACACCCGGTAGATTCAAGTTGAACAAGGAAAGGATTGGAGTTGAACTCGTACCTGAGGAAGCACAAATTCTCAAGGGCATGATTCGTTCTTCATCTCTTTAGATTAAATTAATAATTGCGCATAAAGGATGATCCGGGTTCATGGTTTATAAAATTTTAAAACTCTATATTTACACTTCCGCTGCTATGTATGTAATTATTTCATGCTACTTTGATCTTACAAACCTAACACCTAGTCGTGCTCGCCTTCACCAGCTAGCTCGGGATATTTCATCAGGGGCCACTGTCGAGAGTACGGGTGTCTTGCAAGAGCAGTTAGCCCCGATATACGACGAGGTGCACCGGTTGGTAGTTACCGGCCCTACTGTCGGAGACTTTTGGCCCGATGAGGAGTCAGCCCCTGACTACTTAGGTAATCTATTTACATTAAGTTGATTATTCTTCATTTTTATTTAATTTTCATTTAGTTGTCTCTTTTATTCTCTCATACGGCCTAATGAGTTATATTTCTAATTGTATCAACACGGTGACGATGCCGATGTTGCTGGTGATGGCGAACAATCTGGCGATGCAGATCGCGAGCGAGGGGATGATGACGAGAATTTTCAAACACCAGAGTAGAGACGTTGACCCCTGCCCGATGATTCTCCTCCTAGTGGTGGTAATAATAGATTATGTTGATATTTTGTATAGCATTGACTTAGATGTTTTGTAAAACATTGTATAGCTGCTTAATTTTATTTAATTCATTGTACTTTAGCTTGATTCTTTATAAATTAATGTATTTTACTTTAGTTTTGTAAATCATTAAATAAGGCTACAAAATGAACCAAACAGTTTGGGTTTGATTCGTACTCGTTCGACTAAAAGTTCAATTTGAGCTCGACTCGAAATATAATGATTCAAATATGAGCAAATTTTAAAGTTCAATAAATTATTCGAACTTCTGCAAATTGTAATTTCTATTAATACTCGGATCATATTCGTTCAAAAAATTCAAACTGCTCAGGCCCGATTAGAGATCGTGATCGACTCGGTAGTTAAACAAGCCTCAATCAAACCTTATTTCATACTCTACAAATTTTGTTAACCAAATCTGAGAAACTCAATACTTGACTCGACTCAATTCATTTACACCCTTATCATTGAAGTTACCATTATTCTTTGTAGTTTATAAGACTTTATATCGTTATAGTTTTGCTTGATTCTTTGTAAATCAATGTATTTTAGTTTAATTTTGAAAATCATTGAAGTTACTGATGAGTGGGTAATATACCCATGAATTAGGTGTTTTTAGACTTAATAATTTGTTTGTTTTAAAGTATTTTAGGACATTTTTACTTGTTTATTTGTTATTTTGCATGATAAGGCAAAGCAGGGGCAATTCGGACATTTCAGGATCACTAATGGTAAATGTGTAATTTTTGGGGATAGTGTAGTGCCGAGGCGCTCTTTAACAAGGAAATCCCAGCGCCGCGACGCTAGGAGGCAGGGAGAGTTTGTCGAGGTTTTGTCAAGGCTGGAAGTACAAGAAGATTTCTACTCTGAATAGGATTGGAAGGAAGGCCGACCTAGACAAGACCAAAAGCAATAAAACGAAGAAGGGTTTTGGACATAAAGGACACACATAATTTGAGATAGAGGCTGGAGATTGGATTGGAGATTGCAAAGAAGCAAACAAGGATAACAGATTGGAGATTGAAGACTAAGCCCATCACTGAGTTTTTATTCTTCTTCTCTATTTGGAATTTAATTGTGATATTTACTATGGGATTTTTGGTTTTAATTTTCAGTATGAACTAATTTTTTAATTAAGGCTACAATGGAACCTTTTATGCTTATGAATTGATTACTTTAATTAATCCAATTATTTATTCAACTTGAGTTGTCTATCATATTTTGTGCTTAGTGTTTAATTATTGGCCGATAATTATCATGTTACACTAGATGAATTTGGGAGATGAAATTTAGGGTTAGAGCTGAATGTAATAGTATGTATTCTTAATTATTTGTATGGGATGAATAATTAGGGTTGTGAATTGAATAGGGATATCTTTTTTCACTGCATGTAACAATTGGGAATTGATGCTTAATGAACTTGATTCTTTTGTTTTGCATAGGAATATCGCAGAATTAATTGAGTTGAGTATTTTTATTTGATCACTTGGAAAAAAGCTTATAAATACTGTGAATTCTTGTTAACAACTCGGATGGATTTAATAATTAGAGAAATTGGGTAATTGATTTATATTGCATAATTGGGGATATTGTAGTCTTAAGCCTTTATCATCTGAATCAAATCTGTGTGTTGAAACTAGTTGTAGTTAAATTAATTTAGTTTTAATTCAAAAATCACAAAATTTAGTTGTTTAAATAAAAATGGATTGATATAAAACTAGTAGTTGGAATTTGTTAAATAGGATTCCTTGTAGGTACGAACACTTTCTTATCACTTTATTACTTGTTGATCGTGTATACTTGCACGTAATTGTTGAATGTGAAATTGGACAATAGTTACTTTGTATATACACGTTATATGTTGTTAGAAAAGTAGTTATATACATGTTCAAACGTGTATATATGTTATTCTTCAAAATAATTACATTGTATTATGGGTTGATTACAATATTTGTTGTTGTATATAGTTATTGGTTAATTATTGTATGTGTTGTTGGAATATAAAGCAGGTTACAGGAACAAAAATGGGGTTTAAAAGCCTAAAAACAAAAAAATACAAACAAAGTATTAAAAAATATTGGTATTTCCGACGGAATAAGATAAACCCGGCGAAATTTTCGCCAAAAATAAGGTTTAAAATTTATTTTAAAAAAACCATATTTCTGACGGATATTCCATCGAACATAGGCCTCAACCGAGTTACGTGGCCCCCATTATGCTCGACAGAATTTAATCCGTCAGGATTAATCCGTCGATCATAATAAAATTTTGACGACCAATTCGTTGGTTATAATTCGTCGAGAATATTTATTTTCGACGAAATTGTCAACAGACTTATGTCCGACGGTCTTTATTCTGACAGAATTGCCGACGGAATATTTCGTCGGACATAAGTTTATTTCGATGGAAGCAAACGGAATATTCCGTCGGAAATAAAAAAAATTCTTGTAGTGCGGCCGATAGGATGTTTCGTCAGCAATATACGCAACAACAACTTTTTTGTCACTAATTTCGTCATTAAGTTCACTGGGCGTGCCAAAAGTTAACAAAAGTTTCCGTCAAATTTGGAGCCAAATATTAGCTAGGCTTTCGCTAATAGGCTTTTTTGTTGTAGTGAAATTTTGTCAAAGCACATGATTAATTGTATTTATAATATATGTGAATTTGAAACATAATAATTGTAACATTAGTTAAAAAATATAGTAGATTCATTCCTAACTGATCGTCCTAACTAAATTAAAACTTGAGTTTCATAATTTTATTCAAATTAAAATTTAAAGCAAATTTTACCAATATAAACGCTAATATAAAATTCCACTACAAAACTTAAATACAATTAAAATAATTATTTTTTCATAATCATAACTAACTAAATCTACAATAATTCATTCAAATATTTAGCTTAATGATTGATTGAAAGAACCCACAATATATAATTCAATCATTAGTTATTTGAATAAATATTTAACTATTTAATAACTACAATTATGTTCTCAAAATAACAATTAATTTTTTTAATTATTAATATAATAAATTATTATTTATGTCATCCGTGAGACTGGTGAGCTTGTTAATTATAATCAAGTGAATTGAGGTCTTATTTATTAAGAATAAATTAATCACTTTCTTATCTTATCTAATAATTTATAATACATGAATTGGATAATAGATGAGACAGTAAAGGAGACAGCAAATTTGATTTCCTCTTTTCCTGAACTTTTTATTTGAACATTAAAATTTGCAAATCGAGAGAAAATTAAAGAAAAAACATTCAACAGCAAAAGCAAAAGCAAAAGCAAAAGCAAAAATATAAGAGGGTGAAATGTATTCGAATGAGTAAGATAGCAAAATAAAAAAATAAAAATTTATTTAATTTTTCATGAACAGAACAGAATTAAATAGAAAAATAAAAATCCAACAGAAAATCGCATACCAATGAAGTCGATCATGAGTAGGCCATCGGAACAACGGCCAGTGGGTTTCTTGAAAAAAGTTTCACCATAGGGCAGCCTAGCTGACGGAGCACGTTGGGTCTCGACGATCAAATTTCCGGTGTCGGAAATGGAGTCTCCGAGCTGATATATTTTATCAAATTTATAACTCCGAAGGCTAGGAAATGACGGAGCCTGGATTTCGGCCGGTCCGGCATTGAGAAGAGAGAAAAAATGGTTTATCAGAATAACACAAAAATATACTTTGGTGGTGGTGGTGGTGGTAGAAGCCATTTTTCAATTCTTTCAACCCAATTAAACTTGAGGCTAATTAAGCATGAGCTATTTATATATCTTGTGGACGACCGAACTAATAGATTTGTATTGGATTTTAAAGACCTATATGAAATAGAAAAGTAGTTTTTAGAGTATTTAATTGCATATTAATTTATATAATCTTTTGTTGACTAAACTAGTGATGTAAGACCTATATATTATTTTTTCATGTAATTATATAAGTTTGTGTTTGTCTGGAGGAATCACCATAAATAATTGAAGTTCAAAAATATTCCTACTGTATACTTTCTCCGTCCCTTAATATTAGGACTGATCATTCGGTTATAACCGAACCGAATAGACTATTCGGTTATAATCGAAAACTGAAATTTATGCAATTTTGGTATCCGAACAAGTAACCCAATAACCGAATTATCGAATTACCGAATAACCAAATTTATTATCCGGTTGTTCGGGTAATAACCGAAACTAAGAAATATATTTCTGATTTCTCAAACAAAACAAAACCCATTACAAATACTACTTCAAATGGAAGAAAAAATTTAAAATCAGAAGTAAAGAAATGCATCGGCAAATTATGAAATATAAAAAGCATGTGCATCAGTGTGACGCCCCCAAAATAGGTCCACACAACCCATTTTGAGTCGTCAAAATACATGGTACAGAATTCAAATACAAACTTCCTATTTACAACTAACTGTCGTACAAAATACAACAACACATATACTGTGAGTTTCAATACAAATATTATAACAACAATACTCACTCCAAACCAATAACACCTTACATAAAGGTACAGTCAATAACTGTTTTAGAAATTAAAATATTTGGAAAATACTCAAGAAAATCTTCATACATGGGAGGCCATGCATCTAAGTTATGATAGATATCATAGGACTTGAGAATTAACCTTGGTTGACCCAATAGACCCCAAAGAAGAACGAGAATATTACTATTATGTTCATTCCAATGGTGTGTATCTTCTTGCTATATAATTATCTCCATTGTCTCAAACTGAGGATTATATTATAACCATACTCCAAGATTATATAGGTAATGCTCATAGATATAATCAGCAAGTAGATGCGCACAACCATGTCTTATGATAACACGAATTCGTATGTGGTTAAACATCTTATATGATAGTGGCAACACACCCTTCCAAAGTCGGGTTCTCATCACCCTATTGTTGTTCACCAAAATCAATTATTAAATGACGTATAAAATACGAAACACACATTTTAAGTCCTCAATACAATTATTTCCGTACTGTTTTATGGGAAACTTCAACAGTTATAGACCATCGCTCTATTCTCCTGTTATCCCCGTTCGACCCAGCTACACTCTTATTACCTGAAAGGAATTGTGAAGCAAAATGGTGAGCACTAATAGCCCAGTAAAGAATATCATCACTTAAGATAATTAAATTATTAATAGCTTTCATCAGTAATAAATCATTTATTTAGAACATATGGTAGATGATAAAAGTTTTCAACCATAGTTGCAGCAGAATAAACAATCCATTAGAAATGTCAAGTAAAATATAATGTCTACTATCTTCCCCAAATTAAAAGTTCATCATCGATATTTTATTCATATAACACCAATCAACAGTTCTTCGTTATACTCAAGACAAAGAGAACTTTCACCACCTGTCTTTACCTGTAACATCAAAGATTATAGTTAAATTCGCAATTCATATTCATAATCATGTAAATCAACAGTTTCTCCTTGCCACAAAGGCTTAATAGAACTTTCATTCAATGTCCTTGCCGCAAAGGCTAAAGACACTCAATAATCATATCGTCTTTACACCCTATACCAAAGACATTTAAATGTAACAACAATGGTCATGATCATACCAATCAATTGTCTATCTTTGCACTACGGGCCAAATATATTCCACTGTAATATCAGTGGTCGTGGTCATGTCAAACAATAGTCTATCTTTGCACTACGGTCCAAAAAATATTCATTTGTATCATCAGTGGTCATGACCATGCCATACACTTGTCCATCTTTGCACTACGGGCCAAAGATATCAATCAACAGTTCATCTTTGCACTACAGTACAAAGATATAAATTAACAGTTCATCTTTGCACTACGGGACAAAGATATCAATCAACAGTTCATCTTTGCACTACGGGCCAAAGAGAACTTTCACCACAATTTAAGTCTGAGGATTATGACAATGATATAAAGAATGAATCAAGTGAGATCAAGGATAAATGTTAAAGATTTATAATTTAATTTATCCAGGATTCAAGGATATCCAAATTGTCAACATGATAATCAAATGTGGAGTAAAATTCAAGAAGAAGATTCACAAAAGATAACTTAGACAAAGAAAAGAAAATTAAATTCCATTGTGAATAGTACTCATGAATAGTACCGTATAAATAGTACCCCAGATAAATAGTACCCTGACATGAAAATATTAAAATTTATTAAGAAAGTTCAAACCAATATTCCAATGAAATGATATTAGATGAAGCGCAAACTTTAAAGAAATTTCTAATCATTTCAGAAATTATAGAAGAAATACTTACCATAGTAAATTTAGATTTAGGAATATGAAATGAAATAATATAAGAAACTGCAAATGAATTTTCGTCCGTCATGCGCTAAGCCGCGTAGACAGATCATTTTCACAACTTAATAAAGATTGAATACGAAGTTTATTCCCCAGGCATGCTGTAATATGTGTAGACAGGTTATTCCCACAGCTTAATAAAGAATGAATGCGAAGGGTTATTCACCAGACATGTGGTAATCCGCGTAGACAGGTTATTCTCACAACTTAATAAGGAATATAATGACAACCCTTATAAGTATTGAAAAAAATAACATCTTTTACCTTAATAGGAGATTGGATACTGTAATAGTGTAGTAGCAGAATATTCTTCTTCTTTCTCTCTTATTCTCTCTCTATAGTTTCTCTCTCTATAGCTTTAGTGAATTGGTGAGAAAGAAAGAAGAAATGAGCTTCTATTTATAGGAGAATGGACTAAATAGTAACTGATTCACGGACGGTCCAGATTGATCTACTATTAAAACTTTAATTCCGACAGTCCATATTGATTTACTATTAAAACTTCAACCGACGGTCCGTATTGATTTACTATTAAAACTTCAACCGACGGTGCATAAAATTAGCAAGTCTACCCATGGAATAATAAGCCAACCTTACAACAAACGCCTTATGACAAACCCCTTTATTTATAAATTGAATAAATATTTACCATAATTCACTTATCTTTAATTAACACATTTTTACTCTTTCAACAATTATTCATCATTAATATTATAATTCACAATATTGACAACCAGATCGTTCCCAAGAAAGAGGGGGCTTTCCTATAAGAATTTCTCCTTATTGGTACGCAATTATATAACTTAACACATTTCCTCGACAGAACTTCTAGACATTGCCAATAGTGATAACTAATAATATCTTTTCAAATAATATGAGTTACTATACCGTGACAATTATTGATTTAATAATGTGAAATACTATGCAATTATCACTTTAGCAATTATCAATTATTGAATCAATAATATGAAATACTATGCAGCAACTACTGTGGCAATTATTGAATACTGAGTGACTTCTTACGTAATAATCAATAATCAGAGATACTGTGCAATACCGTGTGCTACTGTGCAACAACGCTTATTACTTTACTTTTATCACCGGGTATTTCAACAGTTTAACGGTATGAGTTTTGTCGTTATTTTTAAAAAAAAGTTATTTCTGTCGCTTCCTATATCCGACAGATATTCTGTTGTAGGGTCCATCAATGATTGCGCCGTCGTACGAATATTCCCCAAAAAAAAATCCCGACACAACGAATATTTTATGAAAACTTGCTTATTTTATAAAATTTACACATATCACCCTTAACTTTAACCTTTTATCAATTTAATCATTTACTGAATAGAATAATAATCATAAGAAAAATTGAATACTTTTATTTCATAAAATTCGGGGTCTTACAATCAGTGCATACAATAAACCCCAAAACAGAGATAAGCTAAATATAATTGATAAAAACACAGAGAACAAACAGAATCCCAAATTCATATTTTCGAGATACTAGTTTGATATTAATATAACTATATTACAATATCCAAAAATCAAGCTTGACAAAAGAGTGTAAACACTGATCTCGAAATCTAAATTGTGTTCCTAACTTCCTAATTCCTCTGCTAATTTACAGAAGAAACAGAGGAATAGTCCGAAAATAAAAAGGGTAATAGAAGTAGGGGAAAAAGAAAGGGAAGACACAAATCTCTAACAGAAAGATTGAAATGTGTTGTGAAGAAAAAATGTGAGGAACATAACTTTATACATAGTGGGTTTAAACCAGTTCTTATAACTATATTACAAATTTACAATATCCAGAAATATCTTGTGATATAAACTCAGATGACAGATCGGTAAAGGAAGATATGAAAGTAGAGGATGATCTGAAAGTGAAAGAGTTTGATCTGTGGACTGTGGATCCATCAAATCAAAGAGGAATTGAAGCTGTGAGATCTAAGATGAGAGTAAGACGGTGGTAAGCGAGACAGAGATCTGAGATGAGTGTAAGACGGAGATGAGAGGTTGTGTCTTATGAGATCTGAGATGAAACCCAAGAGACGAGAGGAATTAGGGGCAGTGACATACACTGATATAGACATACAGTGATACATATAAATTAATTTTTTTTAATGAATATGTTCGGCTATTCGGGTAACCGAATAGGTTGATTTTAACAATCGGACTCGAAACCGAATACTAAATAAGAAATCGGATATAACCAAATTTAGAAAAAAAATCGAATAACCGAAATAATTCGGTTTAAAAAATTCAATTTTTTTCTATTATTCTGTTTTATCCATTTTTTGCTCATCCCTACTTAATATAAGTCGTTTTAAAGTTGTGCACAAGTATTAACGAAATAATTTTATAGTATTAAATATAGGGAATTGATATTTCCATAAGTGGATTCCATTTTTAACTAAACCAAACCTTTGTGTAGTAAACTAATTATAGGATTTAATTCTTATGTCCAAATTACCCCCACTTAATAAATAACTAAACATGTAGTTACTTAACTTTATTTGATTAGTAGCGTTACTCAAGACAATTTTTATTTATTTAATTATTATGATAGTAATAATATTAATAATAATTAGAAAATAGTTAGGAAATAAGTGAGAAAAATTATTTACACATCAAAATTAGAATCTAAGGCTTTCTCCCACCAGGAAAAAAAATTATTTTCAAAATTTCTATTATCATATCATAGTTCTAAATTAAGATTTTTATGGAACAAATTATACTTAAAATGTGTAAACTTTATATATAAGATTGTGTAAAAATTAATCTTATAAGACTGTAAAAAATAATTTAAGTTTGACATTGGAACTGCTCGTCTGAATTAATCTTATAAAAATTGATGTAATACGATAAAAGAGAAGTTTCAAATTGTTTATTTGTTCGGAGTCTTAGGACCACAAGACATGCAATTTTTATTATCTTATGATCCATCGGTCAGCCTAATATATATTTTATATATATGGAAAAAGACTTATATATAAAGTTTTCACATTTATAAAAAATCTTAAGTATAATTTGTTTCATAAAAATCTTAATGCAAGTATAATTTGTTTACACATTATACTTTAATTATAATGTGTAAACAAATCTTAATATAGTAATATGATATGATAATAGGGAATTTGAAAATAATTTACACATTTAGTTATATGATATGATAAAGTTTACACATTCTTATATATAAAGTTTACACATTTTATAAATTTACACAGTCTTATATATAAAGTTTAAATTTACACAGTCTTATATATGAAGTTTACACATTTTAAGTATAATTTGTTTAATAAAAATCTTAATTTAGTAATATCATATGATAATAGAAATTCTGAAGAAAAAAAATTTCTCTGGTGAGCGAAAGCCTTAGATCCTAATTTTTATGTGTAAATAATTTTTCTCACTTATTTACTAACTATTTTCTAATTATTATTAATATTATTACTATCATAATAATTAAATAAATAAAAGTTATCTTCAATTGAGTGACTTTAATAATCAAACAAAGTTAAGCAACTAGATGTTTAGTTATTTATCAAGTGGGGATAATTTGGACATAAGAACTAAAGCATATATAGTTAGTTTACTGCACAAAGGGTTGATTTAGTTAAAAATAGGACCTACTTGTGGAAATATTAAATTAACTTGTGAAAATATTAATTCCCTAAATATAATATCAATTGTCTATATTGTACTTGTATTGAAAAAAGAGAGTGTTATTTATTGGGTAAAAAATAGTGAGAAAACACAAGTTATATTTAATACTTGGATAATATTGAAAACTAAACAAATTAACGCTTACTTGAAATTTTCAAACTACTTATATTAAGGAACAAAAATACTTTTCTAAAACGACTTATATTATATGACGGAAGGAGTAAAGAAGAGTTCACGCAAATTAAAAAATTTAAGTTAGAAGGAAGAGTATAATGTATTATAACCGTTGGACAAATTACCGATAAGGGTAATTATTAAATATAAAATAATGTGTCATAGTATTTACTCTGTCTTTAAAAGGATTAGTAAAATATAATTTGCATACATATTAAGAAAAATAAAAGAGAAAAAAGGAGAATAAATTTTTTTAAAATTTATCCTTAGTGGTCCCAAGAGATTATATAGAGTGATGAGTACTTTTAGTTTTTTATACTAATAGAGTACCCCACTAAATGATATATTTATCATTCAATTTATGTATTTTATCTCTTTTTTTGGGACAAAATAAATTGTGATAGGTCCCACTTAAACAATACTCCCTCTGTCCCATAATATATGACGTTTTAGAGTTGTGCACAAGAATTAAAAAATTAATTTTAGTATTAATTGTGTATAATACCCTTTACCATACTACTTATCTCATACTCTCTCCCATCTGTAACATTTTTCCATGAGGGATAATTTTGAAAAAATTGTGGTTAATTCTCCTATACTATATAAAACGTCAAATAATTTGGAAAATATGAAATTATCTAAAACGTCATATATTATAGGACAGAATGAGTAATTGGTAATTTATTTATTTTTTAGGGAAATAATGTCATTGTCCTACAGAATTATGTCACTAAGTTATCTTTTGGAAACAAAATTTTCTGATACTAATGGCATGTGAACAGAAGGTGTGCATATATAGGAAAATAATATTTTTTGCTCCAAATTTGTTTATTTACGTTCAATTATAAAGTTAAAATTATTCAAATTTTGTGGGACCGAGAGAGTAACAAAGGCTTTGAAAGTTTTTATAAAAATTTGCTCCTTTGATTTGAAGGAAAACATGATTTGCTGCCAACAATTGGATGCTATAAACTGTTTATTGTTGGTCTATTAAAAATATATATTTTATATGCTTATTGATGTGAAAATATTATGTAAATGCAAAGTGTACATTGTCAAATTAAAAGACCTGCAAGTAACAAGTCGAAATTACAGAGATTAGATTAATTTTAAAATATCCTTAATATCTATTGATTAACTCAGACGAATTAGAAATAAAGATGAAAATTTGATTAACTACAATTAAGCACTGTGCTTAAACTAACTAGAAGATGAAAATTAATAATAAAAAAACAATCTAGAAATCTGAATCCACTAAAATATTAACAAAATAAATAATTCAGTCTCTTTTATTTTTATAACTCAAATTACGCCATTAATTTGGTGTACATAATTCAAAAAATAAATCAATCATAAGTCCAAATAAAAAGTAATCATATATGGTTTTAACCTCCATTCCTTTTAACTTAGTAATTTTATAATTAACTTGAGCAAGCATATAGACTATGAAAGTTTAAGTATTAACTATATCCCATAAAAACTTCTTCGAGCAAAAATAGATTATAAAAAACTCATAACAATAATATATCAAAACCACTTCATTAATTCAAAATAAAATAATAACTATAAAACGAATATATTTCAATAACAAATATAAAGGCAAAATCGATTAACCATTAAAGTACAAATAATAGAAGAGATAAAACTAGTGTCATGAATAATTATTTAATTTTTACTTTATCCTAGATCTAAAAAGAAGTAGAAGAAGATTCAATATAAAATTAAAAGTAAGAAATAATATCTTTATTAAAATTCTTCAACAAGTACAAGAAATATTGTAGTTCTACTCCTAGCACTCCTAACTTAAAACTAATAATAAAACTAATCTAATACATAAATCTCTCTTAGGTATTCCTCTATTTATAGGTCTAAGACATTAATTCTTTTGATTTCTATGTAGATTTCAACTTCCTAGTGTCAATCAACTTTTTTAAATAGATCTTCTAGAAGAATTTTTCTTTCCTTCATTGAATTTAACTTGCACATCAAGATTGTTTCACCTATTTCCTTCTCCGTGTAGGAATCTTTTTGGCTCTTTCCTTCTATGAATTAGAGTATTAAATATTGTTTGATCACCAAAATTTTGACTTTATAGTAACAAAATATTACATCATACAAAATAAAATAAAATAAAAACCAAACTACCCCATTTTCGTAGGAAACACCTTTACACTTAGTATTTGCAATAAACCTTTAAACCATAATGTTATGTCAAGTGGATGAGTTGTGTCTCGTGAGGGTTTGTAGTGAATATACCCACAAAATTCAAAATTATTAGTAAAATATTTTTGCTTTCAACAAGTTATGAAATTGAAATAAATCTTCTAAATATCCATGGGCATTATACATCAGCAAGATTAAAAAATCATGCTTTCACTTTATCAAAAATATTTTATCTTCATTCTATACACTATTGTGGCGCCCCCAAATTCAGACACTTATATCTCGAATTAGGTGCTTCACGATCTAACTCTAATATCAGACTAAAATCATCAACAACGGAATAATAGAATAATTTACATTGATTTAATATAATTATTCTCGTCCTAAGGTCTCGTAACTGTTACTACGACATTACATAAATAAGTCTAAGACATAACTTAAAACATAATATTAATCACTTCTTAATACGACATAATAATACAAACTTTTCTAGCTTAGATAACTTAAACTATTCTGTAGCCTTGCCCTTGTCTGAGGTACTGCCTTGCTCTGCCTTAACTGAAATATTTTTAGAGAAGCAAGAATGAGTAACAAATTTACTCAACAAATATATAACAATAAGGGTGAACAGGCATAAGTGTCAAGATGGTAATCTCAAACGTATAATGAAGTAAGATAGTTCAGAATTTAAAGAATAATATTTTAAACAAAGAAATCTCAATAGTTCCAAATCTGTCCTTTGAATTGTAAACAGAAAGTCGTTATAGACCGAGATATTAATTAAAGAATTCAAAGGTTTCAACATTTTCCCATAAATAGGATTTCAATACTGAGCAGTCACTAAGGACTAAGAACTCCTGCTAGAATCAACAGTATTTCACTGAAAATCCAATATAAACAAATACAACAGGTGATCAGCCTAAAGTACTCTATATTATGCATAACATTTAAACATGATGTTTGTGCGAACGTCGGTTTTTCGACAGTTATATAATTTTTTCTTCAATGAGGTTTGTTCATCTCAATAGATTTATAAGATTTCGCACCAAACAATTGGTTTAGATTGCTTTCTAACGCATGATATTAGTCTAACCGAATCAAATAGCTTAAACAACTTTTACAATACATTTAGGAACAATAAGTTCAATACTTGCAACATGAATCAAGATATATAATCAATTTTCGAATATGAATAATGATTCATACGAATATAAATATTTGCTCAATATAGATATAGCTGATATAACAACAATTCGAGGTTTGCACAATATCAATAAGGTTTAGATACTTACATTCAATATAAGAATGAAGTTAGGGAACTTGCCTGAACTGCTGTCTACTATTAACTCTACGATTCTGCCCTTCGAATAACCTACATTAACCATAATCATTCTGATAATTAATCTCTACTGAAACCACATAATGATCTGGATAGACCTAACTGTAAGACTCTCCTAATAGGAACTCACCACAGCTCATAACACTCTGATCTGATATTAATAAGATGACTCTTTTGTCAAGTTTCCCTTGATTCTCTTAATACTTTCTAAGTTACTCATATCCCACCAGTATATAATGGTGAATGATAGTTGATGGGTTCTATCTCAATTACCTTCTTTAGCTCTCCTAACTAGCCATTATCACTTTACTATATTGTTGACAGACTGGAATTAGCTTTATCAAGGATTTGTAAGCATTTAAACAAGTCTGGAGTAGAAATTTCAATGTTTGGTCACTCTGCAGAAGTGGTCTACGATTTACAGTCACTCCACAATTTGTGAGAGAGTCTCACGATTGAAGTGAAGCCACACTACGATCGTAGTGTGCGTCCCGCGATTTCCGACACTAACCCAACCATAAAGTCTTGGTCTGGGACTAAGCTCCACTATCGTCAGAGTTAGTCTATGATCGTAGGGTTCATTCTATGGTTTACTCAGGAAAGCTCCACGATCACCGGAGCTAGGCTACGATCGCAATGTTACTACTACGAGTTACTCAGAGAAGCGCCACGATCATCAGAGTTATCCTACGATCGTAGTGTTCATTATTACGATTTGTGAAACTAAACTAACTATCAAATCTTGGTCTGGGGTTAGGTTCCACGATCAACAGAGTCATTCTACGATCGTTGGGTCCAATCTACGATTTGTGACTAAGGTATAATTCGACATTCCAAATCAAAGGACAACCTTTGTCAGACTGATCTGGAGTTATACTCTTACATTCCAACACATGCACAACATGGACTGAGTCTGACTTGGTCTAAAAGTTAAGGCACAAAGACCTAAAAGAAAATCTCCACAGGTATTGGGACGAACAACTAACTCAGGTCTGATATATTTGAGGGTTGGAGTGTGGCTTAACATCAGTTCTCTTAGCAGGGTATTGGTCAATTTGACAGATGTCTAGAACTGTTTTTGACAAGGAATCACTATGGAAGATGCAGTTACATATTACATTGATTTTGCTCACAATCGGAGTATAACACTTATGGTCATCCTATTAGGTAAACACAACACTCTGGGTTCCTTTTAGTTCACTAGTTTGACTCTTGATACCATATGAGCAAAGTGACTAAGGTCGTTATTCTAACTCTGATTCAAGTTATTAATCTGTTAGGCACATGTAGCACACAGTTGTTGTAACACTTTCTTGAAACTACAGAGTATAACATTTTGTTATATACTAACTCATGTTTATATTGTTATTCAAATCAAACTTAAATAAACAGGAATGGTGATTACAATAACAGGATCATACCTTTAAGCCTGGTAGTCTTACTCTGATCTCAGACTATGCTTTCCAAATAGTAAGAACTCCCCTAAGATTTTCTTTATCTCTTTACTCACTATATCTCTCTTTCTAATGCAGAGTTTATAATTTTAGCAAGCCATATGAGATGAATAAGGGTCTCTATTTATAAGAAAACTTTTGTTCAATCATTGGTCATTACTCAGATTTTTGGACTGGCTCTAACTGAATCAACTGTTGGTTAATAGAGGTTTGGTGAAAAGTTTCTTACCAACTCACTGCTAGCCATATTATAGGAAATCATTTCAGCCCACATGGGATTTATTTAATCTAAAGTAACATAGGGTGGCTATAGACCCTTAGTCTAGTTCGGCTGAGAGCAAGCAACCAATCTGTAAATATATATATAATCCTAATATCACAAGTGAACAATACTCAGCAATCTTATTTCCCCCTTTGGGCTCACTGACCCGGACCCGATGGGTTTAACAAAACTGTTTGACATCATTGGGTTGGGGTAGTAATACTTGTACAATTCGTTGGGTCCTAGCAGCCAGATCACAGCATAATTGATTGGACTACCTTAATTACTCCATGAATGAACATAATAAATAAATAAATAATAATAAAAATTAGTCCATTACATTAATTAATCCTCCCCTCATTAGTTTAATTAATAAATTATTTATTCCATCATTTTGCCACACTAGGCACATTTCATAAGTTTATCCACCTCATTATTATTTCCACCACACATTCCTCAACTTTCACATACTTAACTCAATTAAATTGAATTATCACATCCTATGTCACAACAATATATATTTATATTCAAACCTTTATTAATATTATTCATAAAATTCATGGATATTACAACTATCATTTATAAAATTAATTCTACGTAATGCATACATTGTGTAGCTGATGTTAACTCTTAGTAGATAATTTTTACGCTGAATTTTTAAACAATCTTATTTTTTCACTTTTTTCTTTCTTTTTTCACTTTTTTTATTGACTTGTGAATGTCTAGTTTTCATAGGTTTTTTAGAATTACCCATGTAAGGAACGTTGGAACAATGACTCATAAACCAATTGATTTTAGGACACTAGGTGTGAAGACACCTCTAAAGGCTTGCTTACTCGAGTAATAAATGCCACAAAACTAAGACTAGTGAAGTTGCTGATATCCATCACGCTTTGCAGCTTGAATTAATATAGATGCGTCAATAGGCTTAGATACCCAGTTATTTCGTTTAATGGACATTGAAGCAATTATTTATTTTACTTTTCAATCTTTATTTTTCTTTATTTTTTCTACATAGTTTTTTCTTTTTAAAATTATTCGAATCATAGTTTATACCCTACAACTAAGAGTTAGTGCAAATGTGTAGTGCAAACATGCTTATGTATTTAAATTTATTATGGATGGTGTTTCGAATTTAGATTTTCTATCTGATCAAAAGTTCTAAAGTTCTAAATGTTTCAATCTTACTCATGAGTTTTTGCTCCACAAACACTTATTAGAATAAATTCAACTCATATAACTAATCAAACAAAATTTTCAAATAATTTTTTGAGTTTTTAAAAAAATTTAAATCTTTTTTTTACTTTGATTTTTTAAAAAAGAAAAGAAAGCAAAAAAAATTGCTTAGTTTTTATTATTAGTTAGAAAACTAATCGTATTCATGCATTCACACACATAGAGCATGTTTTGTTTAGGTTATTATTATTTTTATTATTTATTTTTTGCTGAATATGAATTGTGGTGATTGTTGGAGGAAAGAGGTACGTCTAATTTCTCATTCTTTCGTAATTCACATAGTTTTAAAACATTTTATTTGTTTACATATTTATTTCATATATGTGCATTTTCATCTTTACTTTAATTTTAAGGGCACAAACCCATAACAAGATAAGGTGGGGATTTCATCACACCCTTCCTTGGCCCACAAACAAACCAACTTTCATTTTGCATAACCCGACCTTAATAAAATCAAGTAGACATTGATCCCTAGGAATTTCTAGTTCAATTAGGATAATGGACTCTAAGAGGAAGTCAATTTTAGATTAATCAAATTATTGATGTCTAGACAAGTGGTTTACAAGGCAAACAGCTTAAGAGCGTGTGGTTATTTCATTAGTGTCACCGTACCCATGGAGAGACTTCCATCGTTCTTACACTGACTTGGCTAGTGGTGTGATTAATTTAGAATTTAGTGGCCCTTAAGGTGTAACTTGGAACAGTTAGAAATTGTTTAAATTTTATTTAGGTTAACTATAGAACTAGGATTTTTCTTTTCTTTATTTTTTAGTGACTTTTGTGCTTAATTGTTTATTTGTTTTGTGATTTGTGGAAACATAGACTCTTATTATAGTTAGAATAATAATTTTGCTTGGAATCAAGAATCCTATAAAAAATTTAATACTCACCAAGTAAATCAATTATTTCCAACTTAATTACCAACAAAACCACACCCTTATCTAAATTTATTTTCCTATCCATATTAAGATCAAGAACCTTAATATCCACAAGAAATTTCAAATTAAGATGAAAAAGATTAAGCACTTTAGAGAAATGTATGGAAATTTAATGATAACTCAAATTAATTTCATACAATACACCAATCAAGCTATATCTCGTCTTAACATTTAAAAGAGTCAGCTAGCCACCATAATACATGAACAAGAAATGGGTGAATTTTCTATTGAGTTTGAGCTTAATCATGAAAATCATAATGATGAGAAAAATGAAAATATAATCTTGGATTTAATTTTACACATTTTAAGTAAGTCAATTTGCTAAGTCTAAAAATCATGAGTCTATGCCCAAAATTGTTTGTGCCACATTTAATGTTTCTGTTGAAAAAGTCTATAAAGCCAAAATCTTCATACTCTAAAAGACTTATTCTTAGAAAATTACATAGTAATTTTTTGGACCAACCCATTGAATTAGACATGATCCAAGAATTGTCCATGGCCCAAGAAATGAATGAAATAAACTCATTGTTGAAAATCCAATTGACTTTTTCTTAAATCACCATGATCAAAATTGGGATGAATTCAAATATTTTAATAAGGTTTAATGAGATGTTTAGACCCACTACACATAAGTCAACTAAACTACAACATGCACTTAAATCAATTCTTCCATCCTTTGAACATGCTAGTGAATATTAGTCAGAATTTTAATCAGAATTGTATTTAGAATTGACCTCGAAAAAGCATTCACTAACATGTTTGAAGGATGAAAGAATTGGTTCAAATACATGTTCTAGTTTAGTTGAGTTATGTGGAGTGGATTTAAACATCTCATTAACCTTATTTAAATATTCATATTCATCCCAATTTTGATCAAGGTGATTTAAGAAAAACTCAATTGGATCATTTTCAGCGTGAGCTTATTTTCATTCATCTCTTGGATCATGGACAATTCTTAGATCATATTTAATTCAATGGGTTGGTCCAAAAAATCACTGTGATTTTCTAAGAATATAATGTCTTTCAGGATATGGAGTTTTAGGCTTATAAACTTTTTCAACAAACACATTAAATGCGACATGATCAATTTTGTACATAAACTCATAATTTTTAGACTCCTCAAATTGACTTGAGTCAAAATGTGTATAATTGAATCCAGAATTTTCAATTTTCTAATCATTATGATTTTCAAGATTAAGCTCAAACTCATTAGAAAGTTCACTCATCTCTTGTTCATTTATTATAGTAGCTAATTAGCTCATTTGAATTTCAAGATGAGATATAGCTTGATTGGTGTTTTGTATGAAATTAATTTGAGTTTTCATCAAAGTTTCCATACATTTCTCTAATGTGCTTAATCTTTCCTCATCTTCATTTCTTGTAGATACTAAGATTCTTGATCTAAATATGGATATGAATATGAATTTCTAGATAAGGGTTTTGATAAGTTGGAAAGAATTGATTTACTTGGTAAGTATTAAAATTTTCATAGGGTTCTTGATTTCAAGTAAATTATTATTTCAACTATAATAAGAGTTCATATTCCTACAAATCACAAAACAACTAAGCACAAAAGTCAAACAAAAAAATAAAATAAAATCTTAATTTTATGGCTAACCTAAATAAAATCTAGACAACTCCTAACTGTTGCAAGTTACACCTTAAAGGCCACGTCTAAGTCCAAATTCTAAATTAATCGCACCACTAGCCAGATAAGTGTAAGAACTGTGAGTCTCTCCATGGGTTCGATGACTAATGAAATAATCACACGTTCTTAAGGTGTTAGCCTTGTAAACCACTTGTCAAGACACCAGTAATTTGATTAATTTAAAACTTAACTTCCTCTTTGAGTCCCTTGTCTTAATTGAGCTTGAAATTCCTAGAGATCAATATCTACTTGATTTTATTAAGGTCGGGTTATGCAAAATGAAAGTTGGTTTGTTTATGGGTTAAGGAATGGTGATAAATTCACACCTTATCTTGTTAAGGATTTATTCCCTTAAAGTTAAATTAAAGATGAAAATGCACAAATAAAATAAAGTGTCCTAAAACTATGTGAATTACGAACGAATGAGAAATTGGACGTATCTCTTTCCTCCAACAATAACCACTATTTATATTTGAAAAAATAATAATAATAATAATATTAATCTAAACAAGATGTGCTCTATGTGTGTATATGCATGAATGCAGCTATTAGTTTCCTAACTAACAATCAAACTAAACTACTTTTTTTTTAAGTTAGGATACAAAATACAAGGAATAGTGCAGCAATAATATTTGTCTTTCCATACCTCTAATCTGCTTCGATAATCCTGAAAAAATAAAAAATAAGAGTATCAAAGCTAAAAACTAATTCGAAGAAATAAAAATTAAGCAATAAAAAAATTAATTCTAGTCCCGGCAACGGCGCCAAAAACTTGATGTGAAAATATTATGTAACTGTAAGTGCACAATGTCAAATTCAAAAAATGGTAAGTACAAGTCGAACCTACAAAGACTACATTAATTTTAAAACATCCTTAATAGTTATCTCAGACGAAATAAAGATAAAGTTAACTACAATTAAACATTAATTAAACTAACTAGAAGATGAAAATTAATACTAAAGAAACAATTTAAGAATCCGAATCCACTAAACAATTAACATAACAAATAATATAATCTCTTATATTTTTATAACTCATATTACACCATTTGTTTGGTGTACATAATTCGAAAAATAAATCAATCAAAGTCCAAATAAAAGTTAACAATGGTTTTAATCTCTCTTCCCTTTAATTTATA
Organism: Panax stipuleanatus; assembly: GCA_020205555.1. Classification (NCBI taxonomy): domain Eukaryota; kingdom Viridiplantae; phylum Streptophyta; class Magnoliopsida; order Apiales; family Araliaceae; genus Panax; species Panax stipuleanatus. Next base: position 11,725,010 of record CM035120.1, read on the forward strand.
AATTTTATAATTAACTTGGGTAAGTATAAACTATAAAAATTTAAGAATTAACTATAACCCATTAAAACGTTTTCGAGAAAGTATGAATTATGAAAAATTCATACTTTAACAATAATCTATCAAAACATCTTCATTAATTTAAAATTACATAATAACTACAAAACGAATATATTTCAGTAACGAAATATGAAGGCAAAATCAATAAAATATTAAAGTATAAATAATAGTAGAGATGAAAACATTGTCATGAATAATTATTTAATTTCATCTTCATCCTAAATCTAAAAATTAACTAGACATGAATTAAAAAAATAAAGAAGTAGAAGAAGATTCAACATAGAGTTAAGAAATACTTCCTTTATTAAAATTCTTCAACAAGCGTAAGTACAAGAAGTATTATAGTTCAACTCCTACTTCTAACCTAAAACTAATCTAATACATAAATCTCTTTCGGGCATAAGACATTAATTCTTTTCAACTTCTTAGTGATATATATATATATATATATATATATATATATATATATATATATATATATATTCAACTTCTTAGTGATAATCAACTTCTTTTAAATAGATCTTTTTAGAAACTTTCCTTCCCTTCATTGGATTTAACATGCACGCCAAGATTGTTCCCTCTCCTTCCTTGTCCTTGTAGGAATCTTTTTGGCTCTTTCCTTTCATGAATTGGAGTATTAAATATTGCTTGATCACCAACATTTTGATTTTATGGGAACAAAATATTAAATCCAACAAAATAAAATAAAACATATTAACTAAATAAATTAATATAATAAAAAGGACAAAATTAAGAATAATAAAATACATGAATTATGTATCTCTCACTTATAAAATAATTTTCGTTGAAATTTCTATTTTGTCAAAAAAAAAAAAATAGGACATGAGTAAACCTCCAATGACTAATATGTATGTTACCATCCCTATATAAGTATCATTAGTATGAACTCATTATTTCGTGCAAAACACATAATTTTAATGTTGAATAGTTATATTGTTACGGTTTTTATTATAAACTAGTAATTGAACCCGTGCGATGCACGGAAATTAAAATTAAATTATTTTACTTGACTAATAAGATGAACAAAATAATTGAATATAAAAGTCTTTTGGAGTATCAAATTAAAATACATTATTCATTTTATTTCATGTTCTAAGATTTTATAAATCGTTCCGACCATCCAGACATGGATCAAGTAATATAAATATTCTCTAATATCATTAAAGGAAATATGTTACTACTTTAGTTTGTATTTAACAAAACAAATGTTGGCTAATAGTGTTTCAGAACCAAAAACGACTAATACTAATCCATTCATGTTAATATAGATTATATGGATAACAAAGTTCAATTCCACATCTTGTTCCAATACCTACCAAAGTATAATTTATTCTGGCCATCCAAACATGAATCAAGAAATATAAATATTCTCCAACATAATTAACGGAAATATAATACTATTTTAGTTTGTACTTAAAAATCAAATATTCGCTAATAATGCTTCAAAACCCAAAAGAGTAATATTGATCCATTCCTATTGATAAAGAATATGTTCATAATTATTAAAGTAATCATATGTCAACGCAAGTGCAAAGTAAATATAATTTCTGTTAGCTCACTACTTTTTGTTTCATGTCACATCAAAATAGGCAAAGATGGCAAGTCTTCCTAACAACAACACTTCTTTCAATGGTCTTGGATATGGCTGAGTAGCTTCCGAAAGCTGTCCAGATGTTGCATACTGTAATAATCAATAGAAAAAGCAAATCTAACAACGCAATGACAAATTATAACATAAAAACAAACATAGATCGAATTATCAACAATTTTAAACTCCAATTTATTTCTGCACATACATAATATATATATATATATATATATATATATATATATATATATATATATACACAAATTAGATAAAGAATTGAGAAATTAGTACCTATAGAAAATAGATGAAGACTTGAAGATATAGATTGAATAAAGAAAAAAATACAATACAAACAAACAAATATAATAATTACACACTAATTATAAAGTATTACTCCACTAATTAAAAGGACAATCCCCTCAGATCTAATGCCTTGTTTACCGAAGTTGCAAACTACTGCTATCAAGGGTATCATATGATTCAGCTTCTTATAAATATTATTTATTTATTAGAAGAAGCACACCTCACCTTAATTAGGATCATCTACATTTTAAATGAAATGGAGAGTCTCCATTTTATGGTCCAGATTTAAAATGTATTTGAAATGTGACGTCGTGCTGATAGAAGAGAGGGATAATGAGAAATATACAAAGAAATAACACAAACGAAACACAGAGAATAGAGAGAATAGAGTGGGGGGAAACGAACACAAACGAAACACCAAGAATAGAGAGAAATTAAATTTCGTCATTGCATCAGATTTCGAGATTCTGAGGAAACATAAATAAACACACAGTCTTATGGTCCACCAACTCATCTTAGATTATTAATTCAATCCCAACCGGATAACACACTTACACATTTTAAAATTTTAAGCAAAAGTTTAAAACATTCTACAGAGCCAAAATTGTCCCTCGCCTGATATATCATAGTTTAAGAAAAAGTACAATTAAGATCCAAAAATATTTTAAAATTTTCAAATGTGTAACGGAATGGCTTAATTTGGGATATCCCAAATTGTTATAAGGATAGTTAAATTATACTTGAGTACATATTATGTCTTTGAAGTGATATGCCAGTAACAAATAATCATAAACTCTTGTTTGTTCAAACTTAGTAATTTAAGTATGGGAGTGCAAACACAAAATTAAGTATCTCATATATAAGAAAGCAAATTTTTCAAAATTAGATTAATATTCCAACGGGAATAACACAAGGAACTTTAAATTAAAAATTTCGAAGAAAATTCTACAGAATTACTCAGCAAAGATGGTAGGTCTTCCTACCAACAACATTTGTTTCAATGGTCTTAGATATGGCTAAGTAGCTTCCGAAAGTTATTCAGATGTTGTATATTGTAATAATCAATGATAAAAGCAAATCTAACAACGCAATGACAAATTATAACACAGAAACAAACATAGATCGAATTATCAACAATTTTAAACCCCAATTTATTTCTGCACATACATAATATATATATATATATATATTCACACACACACACACACACAAATTAGATAAAGAAGAGAGAAATTAGTACCTGTAAAAAGTAGATGAAAACTTGAATATATAAATTGAATAAAGAAAAGAATCTCTACTTTTATCTTCAAGCTGAAAACCAAGGAGGCAACCGAGATGTTAGGCCAAAATAAGAGTTTGGATATTAATGTGTAGTGGAGATAATGAAATGAAATGGATTATTCTGTGGAGGGCGAAAATGACAAATTAGTCTTTACCACAAAGCACAAATATAATCTCACATCACAAGTGGGCTTTAGTCCTTACAATATTTTTCATTATCTGAAAAATATGTAAGATTTATTATTTTATAATTTTGTATAAATCATAACAATTTTAAGTTTAAAATTATTTCAAATTGACTTTTAAAAGTCATTAATAATTTAATAATGTATAACGGATGGAGTATACATACAACAGAAAATATTAGATATCCTAAACTTCGCTTTTTTGTAATGTCCACCTTTTTAATATGGACCAAATCATTAAATTAATTCATTCGTTCTAAAATATAATATTGATTTTTAAGGTATATTTAAGATATTTCGTTAATATGGAATTAATTTAATTTCAGATGTAATAATTATGAAGATTAACTGTCAAAATATTATATTAAATATAAATTTTATTTTTTTCAATAATTAAATGAATCCCACTAATTAAAAATATCTTAAATTAACATTTGAAAGTCATAGTTATCATACTATATATTTTGAAAAGAAAAAAAATACAATACAAACAAACAAATATAATAATTACAAACTAATTATAAAGTATTACTCCACTAATTAAAAGGACAATCCCCTCTTATCTAATGTCTTGTCTACCGAAGTTGCAAACTACTGCTATCAATGGTATTTAATGATTTAGATTTTTATAAGTACTATTTATATATTAGAAGAAGTACACCTCACCTTAATTAGGATCCTCTCCATTTCAAATGAAATGAAGAGTCTCCATTTCATAGTTCAGATTTAAAATGTGTTGAAATGTGATGTCATGCTGATAAAAGAAAGAGTGATAATGAGAAATATACAAAGAATGAACACAAACGAAACACAAAGAATAGAGGAAAAAAATGAACACAAACCAAGTGTTCGAACACATTATATACAAAGGCGTACATAATATTGATATTTTAAGCCAAAGAAATACACAATATTGATACATAAGACTAAGTTTATTTATGTATAGTTAAGCATAATACACTTGAGACTACTCCTAGACACTCTAGAGTAGACAACTGTGATGTCAATTTCGAAATATCCCATTGGCCATAAAAGTAATTCAAAATAAAGTTTTGTCTGTCCAGTCATATACAAAAGCTCTAGCATATAATTAATATGTTTATGGATGATAACATGAATCAAAACATAATGCAAAAACACAGCACACAGAACTCCTAATAAGAATTCTCCAGAACTTCTAATATGATAACGAAAAAGATATACACTACGATTCAATCATTCCATACTCTAATCATTTAGCTATAAATTTTGTTGCCATCAACAAATCAATCATTATTCAAAGAAGTAAAAAATATAATCATAATATAAAAACTACCTTAATTGATCAAAGAGATTCGTTACAACCACTATGCATAAAAAGATTCATTACAACCAAAAAAAGCTCAAAACAAACAGTTATTCACCATTAAGATAAACAAATAAAAAATCCCATAATTGTAGCTCGAAATTCATTCTGATTACTCCTTTCTTAATTTTGATATTCTTCCTCATTTTGTTGGTTGAAAGCTGTGACTGAAAATCATCACCCAGATCACTTAATTCCACAATTTCATTATTAAAAGTTCTCTTTGAAGGTGTTTTATTTGGGGAGATACCATTTATCTCATCAGAAAAAGAATCCTGATAAATTCAAAAAAAAAAGATGAATGATCATATAAGAATAAAAGCGTTTTATAATAAGAATAAAAACTATGTACCATAAAAGTAATAAAAAATAATAGTTCTAATGAAAAAATAATAGTTATATTATTCAAAACTCAACCTTGTTTATGACATCAACTTCCTGATTACGTTTAATACAATCTGTTGGCTCCTGAAACAAATAAAGACATCTGATAAGCACTAATTTTCACAATATCAACATACTATATATATATAAACAACACCAATATTTTTAAATAATCTAACATGCTCAGTAATTAAGGAAGAAATAAATTTTTTAATGAAGGTATCATCATCTGTCACCCTTTGAATAGCATATATATCCAAACTGTCACTTAAATTTGCTTCCTTAATTTTAACTTTGAACAACATTTTCTTGTCAAGCAAACAATCCAATTCAACAGGATAATCACGTTCATTCTTTTCAGGATTCTATAATATTAAAAAAAAATCTTTAGTGTTCTTAATAAGTAATACTGACTAACAAACTAAACAATAGTATATATACCTTTTTCAAAGCAGTTGGCATGACATCTGTTGCTGTCTTTCCTAAAAGCTGGACAGCTTCCCGATCAAACAAAAAAAAATAGTTGATCCAGTTTCATCAATAACCTTGACTTGAATTTTAAACCTGTAAATTGCAAATATAAATCACAGATTCATATTTGAATTATAAAAAAATATTTTAATTAAAAAAATCATATAAGAAACGACTTTAATACAAACCTCTGCAATGGGTAGCGTACAAAATCTTCACACTTGTCACAATACCAGGTACGGCCAGTCGGTTCAACTTTTCTTGGACATTTCTTGCAAGAATTGTAAAACCATCCATATGTACTATTAATTTCAATTATTGTTGCACATGTTACAAATGTCCCAACCTGTTGTTAAAAATATAACAATTTAGTAACCATTTATTTGTAGATTAGAAAAAATCGATTATAACTATCTTTTTGCTTTCTAGAATCTCATCAATTGTCTTTTTTCCTGTGAGGACCAGAAAATCATCAGCAAGGGAATAGGTAGATAGTCCAGACAATTGGCTAACCCTTTGGGATTGAGATTCTTCAGTACTCACAAGTCTATAACATTTAATTGTTAGATTAAATAAATAATCATTATATACATTAATTAATAGACAACCTATAAAGCTTTACTTATTTTTGAAGTCGATGGCTTCCTTGGTTGTCGGGTTGATCAGCATTCTTGAACCAAAGTAAGCATTTGACACTCTCACCTTGCCTGATGTTTTCAACACAATATGAATCAGGCCTACAACATGAATTATACAGAAGATAACACCAATGTTGCAAATATATTACTGATTCGTATTGTATATATAAGAATCTCAAATATAATACTTTAACAAAAAGAATCGGGTTATATTTATACCTTGGTGCTCTTAACTCTACATGATTGAAGTATCAGTATGTTAGGTCCCTGAATAGTTTCTTTTAAATAAGAACATAATTCTTCAGCAAAATTATCCCACAATGTACAAACCTACTGATCCTTTTTGGAAATAAAAAAAAAATAGGCAGAATAAAATAATAGCAAAATAGTATATGCAATTTAAAAATGTTTACTGCAAATATAACATGCTCACTCTGCATCTTCCAAGACAACATCAACCCTCTTAGTGATTTTTTCATTCTTTATACTCTGAATAAGATCACCAATTTCTACAATCTCTCCAATAACATCTAAAACAAAAAAAAGTTCAAACACTTGCAAATAAAAAATTGAGCTAAAAATAAAATCAATGTCGAATAATATCATGATCATACCAATAAAATACGACTCATCCATATTCGAGCTTAAATCAACAAAAGAAACAAATAAGAAACCTTCCTTGGGGATATTCAACTCTATTGGAGGAAATACATCAGTTGTTGCCATAAAATTTAACTTAAACTTATGACGGGTGGATTTAAATTTGGCACTGTTGTAACCAACAATAAAATTTTTCATACAGTATCCAATACCCAGGGGCGAAGCCAGGAATGTTAAAATTGTACATTTGGGCTGGGCTGACTAAGGCTATTCCAATTTTTTTTAATTTGGGCTACATATTTATATAGTATATCTAGTAAAAAAAAAAAAATTTGGGCCGGGCTATAGCCCCGAAAGCCGACACTTGGCTCCGCCCCTGCCAACACCCTCTATCAGAATTTCTTTGAACCTTCTTAGTAAAGAACTTTTGACTAAAGCATGGATTCTATCACACTGTTATGAAGAGAGGAATAAAAAATAACTAACTAAATATGATTATTTTAACAAATAAAGGGAAATAAATTTTGAGTTACACTTAGTATATGAAAGATTATAAAGAATGATACCTTTTCATCGAGTAATATCATCTCAATCGTATTGATCTGTTCAAGATTCACAAAATTTGGGATGGTCCACAGGCGGATTATTCGAATTTTTAACCTCCAATCATGTCTGTCTGGAGTTACAGAAGAAATGAAATCCACTCTTCGAGCCATTGACAGTAAAAGACACTGTGATTTTTAAAAAAATGGCAATAGAAGAAGAAGAAGAATAAGAAAAAGAAAATATAAGATGGTAGTCAGACTGGATTTAATCATCATATATATATATATATATATATATATATAGGGTCAGTCTCCCTAGCGAACCATAAAGAGCGAACTAAAAACGAACTGGATATAGCGACGATTTTTTCTGTCGCTATAACATAGAAAGCCGGTTTTTTATGTTATAGCGACAAAAAAAATCGTCGCTATATCCGGTTCGTCATTAGTTCGCTCCCTATGGTTCGTTAGAGAGACGGACCCTATATATATATATACATGGATCGTAAACAAATACCGAGGTATTTTCAAAAACACCTCCGAATTAAAAATAAAAGACGAATAGAATATATCCTTTCATCTACAGGTTGATTCAAAATAAAAGGATAATCTGATTTTTGGATTTATACGTGTTTTGTTTTAGAGGAAATTGTTATTGATTATTGATGGTGATAAATAGCATTAAAGGAGGGGAGTGAGATAATGAATAGTTTTTTTTGGTTAAAAACGTGTAAAAGGATAATGAATAATGTGATTATTGATTCTAATTATTAATTTTGTTTCAGTAATTTAAAAAATCAGTTTGTGTTTGATATGAAAAAACACTTAATTAGTAAAATAGATAAAAAAGTGTTTGGTTTAAAAGAAAATTGCTTACTACTTATTTCAAGTTTGAATTACTAAAAAGGAATGTTTTAAGAACTAATAAGTGGTATAATTAAAATAAATAAGGATAAATTAGTTATATATTTGATCAAAGTTGATTATTATATTTTGACAATCAGAAGTACCAAAATTAGTGCGTCTAATTAGTTCCAAAAAGAAATTATGAGCAGTTTCAACATAAAGTTACGTAACATTATTTTATTTTATTTTTTAAATTGATTATACAGACCCTGTTTTTTGTATGTATTCAAATTATACCTAAAACATTATTTTCAGTAAAATTCCAGTTGGAATAAATACTATACATTTTTTGTGAGTTACTAAAAAAAATCGCTAGAATGTCACAAAACCAATGTCCCCCCTAGACTTATTGTAGTTTTAACTTAAACCTAATTTAACTTTAGATATTTATAATCTATAACAAAATATTTTCGTAATTAGATTAAATTAAACTTGATGAATGTAGATTTTTTTTCTTTTTTAAATTAAATTATAAGTATTATTTAGTATTGGATTTATACGTGTTTTGTTTTGGAGGGAATTGTTATTGATTATTGATGGTGATAAATAGCATTAAAGAAGGGGAGTGAGATAATGAAGAGTTTTTTTGTATTTTTTTTTGTTAAAAACGTGTAAAAGGATAATCTGATTTTTGGGAGGAAAAATGGAGGGAGGAAAAGTATTTTGTTAAAAACGTGTAAAAAGATAATCTGATTTTTTGGGGGGAAAGTATTTTATTTTGGAGGGAATTATTTTGTGTTTTTGGGGGGAAAAATTAAGCAATTAAAATTATGTATTCTACTTTTATATATAGTATGATATATTTTATTAGATATATAAAATTACTTGCATGGATGTTATTGGATGGCATAAAAAAAATAATTGAACACAAAATTCAAAATTGGAGCGCTTCATTCCAAAAGTAGAGATTCATTTTCTTTTTTAATATGTTCCAAAATTAGATTTTATATTTTTATTTTTAGACTTGTAGTCCAAGTAATTAAGGATATGTTTGGGGGGTGGGGGGGATTAAAATAGCAGTTTTGAAAGTCTCCAATTTTGTCATGGAGAGGAAGTACTTGCTCTCTCTAATAGAAATGGATGCTAAAACTGCCATAAAACCTGCCATGGAGGAAAACTGGGCTGATATTGCAATGCAAAAGATCAGCCCACATTAAGAAAATGAAAACTATTGAAGGCTGATCATACCAACATCTGGGAAAAAATACCAACAGTACGTTCAATATAATAGACAAAAGATAAAAGACCAGCCAGCTAGCTTTAGCATAATAGCATTCCCAATTTCCCATACCACATTTACATTTTATTGTCAAAATGATAACACATTTTTTTTCATAAAGAGACATACAGCAATAACTAAGTCCAAGGTTGTTACATAAAGCAATTGGGCCGAGTGAAAGAAATAAGATCTCAAGTTCAAATATTGTGAATGAAGAAGACTGTGAAGGAGAGCTCCACCTTATGGGTCCGACCGTAACTCTATTCTAGATTAGTCAGACCTAATGGTTGTTGGACACCGAGAGGCGAGAACAAAAAAAAAAAAAGAACTCTTTTGTTAATATTTACTCCCCGAGTTCATATTTACTCCCCAAGTTCAGGTCTTAGAAATAGCCTTTATATAAAAATTGATGCTAGACTACTAAAAGCCTTTTTATAAAAAATGATGCTACACTACTAAAAATTTATTCGCTCAAACGCCACGTTTGTGAGTTAAATAAATACATTTCAAATAAGCTGGCTGCTACTAGAGAGAATTTTCAAGTACATTTAAATTTCCAAGTTCCATACGCACCGAGCACCAAACATTGTGTAACCAAACATGCACTAACTGCAAGAGCCTTGGGAACTAGGTTATTAGGACCTCTTGATCTTAATAAATGGAAACTTTTAGATTCGAAACAAACAATCATCATATATTAAAATCAATGAAATCCTCAATGATAATAAAGTAACTACTGAAATGTAGCAAAATTCCAAAATCTTTGATTCCACATATGAAACAAACATGACAAGAACTACATACTATTTAACAAGACATAGGAGGCTCCTAGATAGGTAGTCTGATCAGGCATTATCAATCCTCCTCCTCACCCTCGTTCTCAGCAATGTTGAAGTACCTCAATTCATAAACATTTCGGTCCTTGTTCGAAGCTATCACCCTGAGCCAATCCCGAACATTGTTTTTCTTCAAGTACTTCTTTGTCAAGTACTTCAAATACCTAAGTAGCACAAACATACATCAACATAAAAATAGAAAACACCAATCAAGACTAACTGTAAAATGTAACCAGACCAGCCATGGCATTTTAAGAAAATCACTAGAGAGATTCAGATATCTATAACTACATTATACTAAGTAGAAAAGGAGGGGCGCCGTATCACTTTTCTAATGCAAATAAAATAAAGAAAAATCGCAATGACACAGATAAAGAGCATATGCAGACATTAAAAAGCATCTCATATGAACTACATTATAGAGAGGCATCTGATAAATATCCATAGCTCAGCTTCAACTGAGCAATCTGCTACATAGTAAATCCCACATGACAAACATGAACCCAACTAAACCTTAAATTGCTGTGAAGGCTCTCAAGACCCATTGACAAATGCAGTAAATAACATATAGACGTGATGCAGTTAACTTAACAACAATGTACGAGGAAGCTACTCAAACTATACACTGTAACTAGAGGTAGGAATCAAAATGGACAAATGAGGAGCACAACTGTCACTCCCAGAAAAGCCCTTAAACTCCACCAAATGATTAACATACAAACAAAACTACATTTTTCCCTTAAAATAACAAAGCTATCTCAACCTCACTATCTCCTCAACGTCACTTTAAATTTGCTATATTTATTCCATCCAATATATCCCTCCATCTTTAAAGTAATGTTTATTACCACGTTTCCGGCAAGCAATAACAGAAGTGCTCCAAAGTTGGATGATAAATGATTACGACAACAATACTTTCATATTCAAGAACTAACTGTTTTTTCCTTCATTTTGTTTTTTGACAAATTATACCATAGTTATTAATGAAGGTGTAAGGAATGGAGGGAGTTATAGTTAATTTATAATAATTAGAGGTTAGTTAAGTTAGATAGTTAAGTAAGGGTGTCTTAGTCTTTTTAATTGCATTAGTCAGGGCAGTATTGTCTTTTCCACTTTACTACTGTTAGAACTCATGTGTTAGGCATGAGGGAGCATGTGCAATCACATGGCCGCCTCTCTCGGCTGATGATGTGAGGGTATATGTATTGGATCTGATCCATACTTTGGTTATGAAATGAATGGTTGAAACCTTTTTTCCTTCCCAATTTATCTGTTCTCTCTTTTTCTCTCTTGTTCTCACTCTACTTTCTGTTTCTCCTTCATTTTCCTCCATCTCCTTGCCATTTACTGCAGTAAGCTCCATTTTAGCTTGCTAAGTATTGAATTGGTGATAACCAATTCATTACAAGCTATCATTCTTTAGGAGTTTGATAATTACTTGATATATGATTTCGTTTGTGTTTTTGTGTGTACGTATTATTTCATAATGTGCGCCTCACTTCGATGAGACAGTCTCCTTGAGCCTAAACCCAAGAAAACCTCTGCGACATGGTCTGCTTTTCACCTTAATAATATTGATTATACAAGTACACATGTTTTCATTTAGTTTCTTATGATAAAGCTGTCGGAGTGGTGAAGTTGTAGACTTTGTTGTCTTCCAAGTTCCCGCACATCTTTTAAGCATATGATTATATTAATAAAGAATTTCAGAGATCAGGTGGAGAATACATATGATCATCTGAAAAGAGGAATGAAAGCTTTACCACTTGATTAATGGATGGTGTTCAAAGTCACTTTTTCTAAAGTTTACAATGTTGTTAATGTCAGAACATCTGAATGCACTAGCCAATAAAAAGCAAGAAGCAAATGACAGAATCTCAGTCCCATTTTATTATTGGCAACGTACAGCACCAAAACACTATGGACAGAGTGCATCAGAGACTCTAATTTGTTGCCTTAAAAGGAGCTCTACAATTTTTGGGTAAATCAAATATTTCTATCAAGCATACTCCTGATAAAATTAGAAATAGGATTTCATGTCAATTTGAGAAATTTTCAACTCAAAACTGTTATAGAATAATTTCATTTGAATGAATACTATAATGAATTTTCTAGACTATTTAAAAAATACCACTAATTATAAGATTTATTTATTTATAATTTCAAATAAAACATATAAATTTTTATTTGGCCGAAGGGAGTAATTTTAAACTCGATCACAGTGGCAGTGTGGCACAAATCTACTTTTAATTAGTGTTACGAATAGTTTTTCATCAACTTTCAGGTCAATAATCATAGTTATACATAGACACGCTAAAAATTCTACACAATTGAGCCACATTGTGTCACAGAACCTGAAATGAGTCATCCAAGCAAATCTATTAATGTGATTTACTATACACTACATCATATATACAGAGAGAAAAGATAAGTTACCGTTTGGAGAAGTTAGCGTCAGTGGTGACAATAATTTTGCTCTTCTCGCGAATAACGGTGACGGAGTCGCCGAGAGCACCGGCCTTGCCGCCGACTTTGATCCGCTCCTGGAGGAACTTTTCCAGTGAAGCGATTTCCATGATCTTATCCTCCACCGGCTTTCCACAGTCGATCGTGAACGTTGCTCCTTTCTTCTTCCCGCCTTTCACCGCACTTGCTCGACTCATCTTTCTTCTTTCTTCTCCTTCTCCGATTAACTTACTTCATTTTCACACCACCACAAAAATTAAGCAATCAATTCATATATATAAATACAAAACACACAAAAACACAAAAATTAAACAATCAATTCATATAAATCTATATAGATATTTACCAGAAATAGGAGCGAATGAAGGTACGGACGGAAGAGCAGCTGAGGAGTAGAAATGTGGAGGTTAATAACCTTATATATCGCACAGCAAAACCCTAACCCCATTTTTAGTATCTTTATGGATCAAAATGCTCCGAGCTTGGGCTGGTCATTGACCCAGGAGGACAGGTCCAGTCCAAGAAAATGATAGTGCAATCCAATTCAGCCAGCCCAGTTTTTACCATCTATTTAATTTATTTTGATTTTACAATTTAAAAAGAGTAATGCTACTATCACATAAAGTAGCTCACATAAAGCTCACATAAAATCGGGTGGCACCTCCTGATTTGTTGTTGAGTCAAGTGGGCCAAGTCAACAACAAATCAGGGGGTGTCACCCGGCTTTATGTGAGCTACTTTATGTGATAGTAGCATTATTTATTTAAAAAATAGTCGAGTAATAATTCATCCATCTCCAAAAATATGGCATAAGTACTAAGGCTATGTTTGTTTGGAAGTATTACATTTGGGATAGGACTATTAATCCCAAGTAACTTATTTATTTTTAAATTTGAGCTTGGGACTATTAGTCCTGGGATTATAAAATAGCTTAGGATGTGGGATTATTTAATATCATCTCTTACCTGGTATTATAATCCCTATCATTTGGGATTAAAAATTGCTAAACAAAATTATCCTTAGACCTTTTCTTAATATCCTATTCTGTCGATTTATTTTTTCAAAATAATATTTATTGATTATGTATACACCCCCATCCCGCACACCATTAACCCGCCTCCCACCGCCCCACCAACTCCAACAAAAATAATATTTATTGATTATGTATACACCCCCACCCCGCGCACCCCCACTCGCTCCCCACCCCTAAAAAACATAATATTTACTGATTATGTATACACTCCGCCACCCCCAACCCACTCAAATTTTTATTATTATTATGTATACACCCCCACTCCACCCTGCTCACCCCCACACCCACCCCCACCCCATCCCACCCCTCCTCACCCCCACCCCACCCCACTCCTCAAAAATTTAAAAAAAATATTTACTGATTATATATACACCCCACCCTACCCCACCCCACCCTACCCAACCCACTCACCCCACCCCACTCCACCCCACCCCATCCCACAACACAAAAATTAAAAAAATAATATTTATTGATTATAAATACACCCACCCTACCCCACCCCCACCCTACCCCACCCCACAAAAATTAAAAAAATAATATTTACTTATTATATATACACCCCACCCTTACTCCACCCACCCCACCCTCCCACCCCCACCCACCCCACCCCACCCCACAAAAATTAAAAAAATAATATTTACTGATTATATATACACCCCACCCTACCCACCCCCACCCCACCCCACAAAAATTAAAAAAAATATTATTTACCGATTATATATATACCACACCCTACCCCACTCCACTCCACCCCCCCCCCCACCCCACCCCACCCCACCCCCCTAAAAATAACAATATTTACTAATTATGTATACCCCCGCCCCCGCCCCCACCCCGCACACCCACCCTCACCGCCCACCTCACAAAAATTAAAAAATAATATTTACTAATTATGTATACACTTCCACCCCGCCCCGTCCCACCCTGCCCCACCCCCAACCCCTACCCCCTCCCCTCCCCCTCCCCCTCAGCCTCACTCCTCGAAAAAATATTATTTACTGATTATGTATACACTCCCACACCACCCCACCTCGCCCCGTCCCCGCCCCCTCTCAAAAAAAATAATATTTACTAAATAATATAATCACTTATTTAAAAGTTTTTAATTAATTTTTTATTATTTTTTGATGTATAAATAAGTTTAAATAATAGTTTAAAATATGTTATTATTGGTAAGGGTATAATAGTCCAAACGATATATTTTAATCCAATCCTTTAATTAATCCTGAAAAAAACAAACATAACATGGGATTATTTTAAATTATCCCATGAATAATTCCATAAAAAATAAACATGTGACTAGAACTATTTAATCTTACGATTAATAGTCTTGGATTATAATCCTTGCAAACAAACATGGCCTAAAGGTTTTATATATATATATATATATATATATATATATATATATATATATATATATATATATATAGGTAATGATTCTTAGCATGCATTTGTTATGGATAGTCAATATTAAAAACTGAAAATTAATACTACTAGCGAACGTTATTCTAATACTACTAGCAAACGTTAATCAGAATAAGAGTTTGACTTATTAACAATAGTTTATGATTTATTAACTAAGGTTTAGACTTTACTAATCAGGGGTTGGGGTTTATTAAAGTTGAGAAAGTACAAGTTGCAGATAGATAATTGTAAACTCTAATGATTTATAAACCCTAAATCCTGATTATTAAACCCTAAGCATTTTTTGATAAAGTCAAACTCATTCTAATAAGCGCATGATACTATTTGTGAGACCCCAAATTTTATGAATAAGATTTAATTTTCTTTATATATTATTTTAGAAACAGTAAGGTGTTGATTTGATAAATGTGATAAGTTATGGGTGAGATGTACAAATTTTACGAAGTAAGCAAGTGGTTATAAAATATTCATTGTTGTCGGGAAATATTCGTTTGGTCGTGTAATATTCTTGTTGTCGGGGAATATTCGTACGACGGCGCAGCCATTTGTGAGGCTCCACAACGGAATGAATGTCGGATATAGAAAGCGACAGAAGTAACCTTTTTATAAAAATAACGGCAAAATTTTTACTGTTAAAACTGTTGAAATACCCGGTGGTTAAAATACAGTAATACGCGGTGTTGCACGATAGCACACGGTATTGCACAGTAGATCTAATTATTGATTCTTACGTAAGAAGTCACTACTCAATAATTGTTACAGTAATTACTGTTCAATATTTTATTTTATTGATTCAATAATTGCTACGTTGATATTTTATATTAGTGATTCAATAATTGTCATTGCACAGTATTTCAAATTATCAAATCAATAATTCATATTATTGGAATAATATTATTAGATAGCATTATTGACAATGTACTCTAAGGTTGTGTTTGATAAATCTGGCGATTAAGATCTGAATGATTATGATGTCTTAATAAATTAGATCATCTGAATGGTTATGAGGTCTGAATCTAAAAAACTGTTTGATAACTAAAAAGTAAGTTGTCACTTAATGACACTATTTTACTATTTTAAAGGATAAATTTTTATTTAATAATTTTAAATATTCAATTTAATAAAAATGAGTGAATAATATTGTTGAATATATTTATATAAAAAAAATTATCAAAAAAATTTCATTAAGAGGTACCTCTTAATTATTAAGATTTCATTTTCTGTCTTACCGATTAAGAGGCATTCAGAGGTAACAAAAAAAAACAAACAGCATCATGCCTCTTAACGAATAAGAGACAGTCCATTAAGAGGCAATCAGATGTAAACAAACAGCACCTAAGAAAGTTCTATCTAGGAGGGGTTATTTAATTGCGCGCCAGTAAGGAGAAATCCTTATCGGAAGGCCCCCTCTTTCCTGGGAACGACCTAGTTGTCAATATTGTAGTTCTGTAATATTATTTGTGAATAATTAATTTTTGATATATATGATAAGAAAATATTTATTCAATATGGATTTAAACGGAGGAATTTTTAACATGTGACATTTGTTAAAAATTGGTATTTTATCTTGTCCGATAAAATAATTCATTCAGATATATTATTATAATATTACATTATAATAGTATGATGTGATTATATAATAGTATAATTTTTATAAATTGAATGGTAACATTATTATAGTAAATTCATGGTATAAAAGTAAAATGAGGTAGAAGAGAACAAATTGAATTTGAATTCTTATAATGTAAGCAATGATGTCATCGGAACGATGAGGTAAGCAATGATGTCATCGGAACGATGAGGTAAGCAATGATGTCATAGGATCGATGATGTAAGCGGTGATGTCATAAATTATGACGAAAAGACTATTTTACCCTTACTTTTTCGAGCCTATAAATAGAAGCTCATTTCTTCAATATTTCTCACCAATTCACTAAAGCTATAGAGAGAGAAAGTATAGCGAGAATAAGAGAAAAAAAAGAAGAGTATTCTGCTATTACACTAGTGCAGTCTCCAAATTTTTAAGGTAAGTGGTATTATTTCTTTCGTATTCATGAAGAGAGTTATTTTCTTTCAATACACGTAAGGGTTGTTATTCCATTCTTTATTATTCTGTTGGAATAACCTGTCTACGCGAACTACCGCATGCATGGTGAAATCCTGTTGTTATTCCATTCTTTATTATTCTGTGGGAATAACCTATCAATGCGGACTACCGTATGCCTGGTGAATAACCCTTCGTATTCAGTTATTATTAAATTGTGAAAATAATCTGTCTGAGCGGACTACCGCCGACGGGTGAAAATCCAATTGCAGTTTCGTATATCGTTTCATTTCAGATTCCTAACTCTAAACTTACTACGATAAGTATTGCTTCAATAATTCCTGAAATGATCAAAAATTCCTTGAGTTTTGCACTTCATCTAATATTATTTTATTAAAATATTGGTCTGAACTTTCTTGTGAAATTTTTATTTTTTCATGTCGAGTTACTATTCACGAGTTACTATTCACGGGGTACTATTCACGGTAAAAAAAATATTTTTTTCTTTCTAAATCATCTTTGATTGGATCCAGGTTTTGATCTTCATTCTTGAAATCTAGATAAATTCTCTAATATTTGTTCTTTATCTCATTGGATTCGTTATTCGTATTGCTTTTCATCATCCTCAGTCCAAAATGGTGATATAACTGAATATCTTTGGCCTGTAGTGCAAAGATGAATGATTACTTGATGAATATCTTTGACCTGTAGTGCAAAGATGAATGATTACCTGATGAATATCTTTGGCCCGTAGTGCAAAGATGGACAGGTGTTGAGATGAACATGACCAACTAGTGACACAAATGAATATCTTTGGTCGTAGTGCAAAAGATGAATATTTGATTCGAGATATATATTGATTGATGTTACAGGGATAAAATATTGATGTTGGACATTTAAATCAGAGAAGATAGTAGACATCATTATCTACTTAACTTTTCTATTGAATTGTTATTTCCGTTGCGAATATTGATCTAAAACTTGTTGTCTATAATATTTTATCTGATTTGTTGAAGACTAACAATAATTTATTTTCCATTATCTTAGTTATAATATTCTTTACTAGGCTAGTTAAGCTCATCCTTTTCTTCCATTGTTCTTTTCAGGAAAGGAGAATATCACGGGTATTAGTCGGAGAATGGAGTGATGGTCCGAGTTAGAGTTGTAAAAGTCCTCACTATTTTTTTTGTAAAATAGTGTGATAATAAATGTAATGAGGACTTAGTTTGGATGTTTATATTTTCTACATGTCTGTATTGACACTCACAGTTGTGTGGTCGTATTTTGCACGACCGTTTGATATAAAAGATTGTATTTGAATTCTGTGCCATGTATTTGGCGACTCAGAATGGGTTGAGTATTGAACCTATTTTGGGGGCGTCACAGTTGGTATCAGAGCTTAGGGATATGATCTCTGGCGGAGATCTGGGAATAGAACTAGGAAGGGAGAGACGAGTAAAATTCTTCGCTAGTGTGTGTCCTACTTAAGCCTATTTGGTATTTAATTGGTCGTTTGGAACATAGGGTTAATATGTGATATGTTAATTTGTTTGATTAACCCTTGTTTTGTGGCAGTATTTGTATGATTTTTATAATTTAAAGGGTAACATTATTATAGTAAATTCATGGCATAAAGTAAAATGAGATAGAAGAGAATAAATTGAATTTGAATTCTTATGATGTAAGCAATGATGTCATCGGAACGATGAGGTAAGCAATGATGTCATCAGAACGATGATGTAAGCGGTGATGTCATAAATTATGACAAAAGACTATTTTACCCTTACTTTTCTGAGCCTATAAATAGAAGCTCATTTCTTCATTATAGTCTCAGCAATTCGCTAAAGCTATAGAGAGAGAAAGTATAGCGAGAATAAGAGAAAAAAAAGAAGAGTATTCTGCTATTACACTAGTGCAGTCTCCAAATTTTTAAGGTAAGGGGTATTATTTCTTTCGTATTCATGAAGAGAGTTATTTTCTTTCAATACTCGTAAGGGTTGTTATTCCATTCTTTATTATTCTGTTGGAATAACCTGTCTACGCGGACTACCACATGAATGGTAAAATCCTGTTGTTATTTTATTCTTTATTATTCTATGGGAATAACCTGTCAACGCGGACTACCGCATGCCTGGTGAATAACCCTTCGTATTCAGTTGTTGTTAAATTATAAAAATAATCTGTCTGAGCGGACTACCGCCTGACGGATAAAAATCCAATTGCAGTTTCGTATATCGTTTCATTTCAGATTCCTAACTCTAAACTTACTACGGTAAGTATTGCTTCAATAATTCCTGAAATGATCAGAAATTCCTTGAGTTTTGCGCTTCATCTAATATTATTTCACTAAAATATTAATCTGAACTTTCTTGTGAAATTTTTATCTTTTCATGTCGAGTTACTATTCACGAGTTACTATTCACGATAAAAAAAAAATTTCTTTCTAAATCATCTTTGATTGGATCCAGGTTTTGATCTTCATTCTTGAATTCTGGATAAGTTCTCTAATATTTGTTCTTTATCTCATTGGATTCGTTATTAGTCATCATCCTCAGTCCTAAATGGTGATATAACTGAATATCTTTGGCCTGTAGTGCAAAAATAAATGATTACCTGATGAATATCTTTGATCCGTAGTGCGAAGATGGACATGTGTTGAGATGAACATGACCAACTGGTGATACAAATGAATATCTTTGGCCATAGTGCAAAAGATGAATATTTGATTCGAGATGTATATTGATTGATGTTACAGGGATAAAATATTGATGATAGACTTTTAAATCAGAGAAGATAGTAGATATCATTATCTACTTAACTTTTCTATTGAATTGTTATTTCCGCTGCGAATATTGATCTAAAACTTGTTGTCTATAATATTTTATCTGATTTGTTAAAAACTAACGATAATTTATTTTCTATTATCTTAGTCATAATATTCTTTACTGGGCTAGTTGAGCTCATCTTTTTCTTCCATTGTTCTCTTCAGGAAAGGAGAATATCGAGGGTACTAGTCGGAGAATGGAGTGATGGTCCGAGTTAGAGTTGTAGAAGTCCTCACTATTTTTTTTATAAAATAGTGTGATAATAAATGTAATGAGGACTTAGTTTGAATGTTTATATTTTTTACATGTCTGTATTGACACTCACAGTTGTGTGGTCGTATTTTGCACGCCCGTTTGATATAAAAGATTGTATTTGAATTCTGTACCATGTATTTGACGACTCAGAATGGGTTGAGTATTGAACCTATTTTGAGGGATGTCACACTATTAGTAGTAGGCGGTAGTATTTTTTTGACTATCCGCTACTAAATAGTTGGCTAAATAATAGCCAACGTCGATTTTTAGTTTTTAATTTTGGACGTTCTTTGTTATTTTCAATGGTATAAATGATGTATACCCTATAAGTATTCATAGCAAATACATAATTTTTTCAGGGGCGGACCCAAAGCCAGGGCAGGGGGGGCATATGCCCCCACTGGATTTTCAGCCTCTTCATATATATATATATACTACAATTATTAATATATTCACAAATTTTAAAGTTTAATAGAACAAAATTAATAGAGTACTACTGTTATATTTGTACACTATTATTATGTTACTGAAAAAAATAATATGCTACTATCTTGTTAAAATAAAATATTACTTTAAGAACTTAAGTTTTTTATTGTTTTGATCAATTTACTTCTCCTAAATACCAAGAAGGTAAAAAATAGAGTAAATAATTAAATAGGAATAAGGCATGTTGAAAGAGACATACAACGTATGTATGTCCCGTTACTACTGCAACTGTTGAAAGGACATTTTCAACCATGAATATCGTGAAAAATGAACCCATAATTAAATGAAAGATGAATGGATGAATGACTGTTTAGTAACATACATTGAGCGTGATATTTTTGTAAATATTAAAAATAAGGCTATCATGCAACAATTTCAAGTAATGAAATCTTGAAAAAAGTTATTGTAAACAATATTTGAAGATTATTTAAATTTGTGATTCATTTTATTTAATTTTTATTCTTAATATTTTTTTTTAAATTTTACCCCACTAAACTTTCAGACAGGATCCACTCCTGAATTTCCCTATATATATATAATGGTATAAGTTCATAATTTTGTACTGTAATGGTATTATTATATTTTAATTGGACTCCTACAATATCACATCTTATCGTACATTCATATATGGGAAATCATTAAGAGATGATACACAAGTACTTTTGTGCCATTCAACAAGTGACCTTATTTTATGTCCAGGACAAATAAACCAGAGGAAGCCAAAGTCTATATGTAACACAAAGAAACCATGTGGCAGCCAACATAAGATTATTTCAGGGGCCACACAACGGTCTCAGGTGTCAGGTAGGGGGGTATAACAGACTTTAAACATCACAACTCCCCAAGCATATACATAATGTTTGAGTTTCAGCAATAGCAGCAGCAATGATAGTTTCTTTCTTTTGAGGGAACTGAAACAAGTCATCATAGTCTATGACCGATGATGTTGAGACGGTGGCATCCTCTCCATGCCATGCCTCTGGCGGAAGTTGGCAGACCGGATTCCAGTATCAGACCCACCTGCAAGCTGATGGATTGGCCCCCAAATTTGATCTCTGTCAACTTGGCTCACCGGAAAGGAGGGGAAGTGATCTCTTTCCCATAAATGCAAGCGATTTGTCAGAGGATTTTCTGCTTCCAAGAAGTTGTTTCTTCCTGTTGATGAACTCGATGGAAAAAAGTAGAAGCCGCTGTCCTGATCAGATGACGTGGCGACTGGCCCAACTTGAGACAAGCTCCTGTGACCGTTGGATCTTCGCGTGGCAGGCATGGCTGGCGAACGCATGGCTTGTGAATTGCTGGGGGAATGCTGAAAATAAGCCTGGAGAGCCTGCACTCGGTCTCGGGCCCGAGCAGCACTGCCAGGGTAAGGAGGAATCATTGAGGAGGTAACTGAGCTCCCAGGTCTGGCATTAGAACTATACACAGTGCCCCAAAAATCAACATCATGAAATTGAAAAGAGAACCAAAGAAAAAAGCAATTCAAAAGATATGAAGTAGCGGAGTTGAAGGTAGCTAAAGAAACATCACAATAGTTCGTTTTTAGCACTAAAATTCACCTTTGACATTCAACCTTGATTTTAATGATGAATAAAACCATTTTTCTCTCTTTTTTCTACTCAATAGTGGCATTGTATTCTTAGTAATGCAAGTGCTGAAGAGAAGACGGTTTAATAATATTATCAAAAAACGATCTCTTTTCATTTTAGGCAGTGGAGAGTTGGGAGTACATTCGCAGAATGAAACTCAAAAGAATTGACGGCAGCCCACATAAGCAATGGACCATGTGGTTTTAAGTTTTATGCAAAGCAAGATCAGGATTGCTCTATAGTCTATAGCCTTGGTCGTAGTTTTCGTTGACCATTGTCATAAAGCATCATTACTCACACCCCAAACAGTATGTGATATGCCACATTTCACATAGAGAGCAAAAGGAAACATAGAATTAGCTCATGCATAAAATAAAAATACTCAAGTGGTTAAGCCTTACCCGTGGCCAACAACGAATGGATGCACAAAAGATCCTGATCTTGGTATATCCGAATTGGTCCTTGCTGCCCTCTGAGTCATTGATTGTATCGAGGGTTGATCAGGACCAGCAATGTGACTGCTTGCTGTAGGGAAGAGAGACGAGTGTTGCTCCCAACTGTGATAATGGACATCCATAGATGGAAAAGCATAAGAAGTGGGTATTTCACTCGGGGTTGATTGGCTGTTCCAGTGACTGTTGAAATTAGAACCATCAAAAACACTTCCACTGGAATTTGAAGATGTGGGAGGAATTGGTCCTAAGTAGGCAACATACGGGCAAGGATGAGAAGCGGATGATACAGCTGTATGTTCGGCAAAGATGGCATGTTGTCCAAGGAGATCATGATCTGACAAAGAGAAGCAGGTCCTGCTATTACTTAAGGTTGCAGAGAATAGCACAAGTTACAGACAGGAAATAATCTTACATGCAGTTGAGGAGAATTCACCTTCGCTGCAAATACGTAAAACATAGCAATGTCAGCCAAAGATAAAGAATTTGAATGAAGAAGAATGCAACTTTAAGGTAGAAAAATAGATTTGAACTGACAGAAACTTATAAAAGTAGGATACAGCACACCAAAATAAGATGAGAAGGAAACAGTAGCATAGTACATGCTGTAGTCCCCATATGACATGTATAGAGTAAATGGGCATAAATGTGCCACAGTAACATATCTTGCTATTCCTACATGCTGACTACCGATGGCCATATTTGCTCACAAAAGCTTCTGAATGAGGTTGAACCACTTACTTTTGCATAGTCATGGTCTACTATCATGTCTTTGAACTCCTTTTGCCAGAGACCAAGTATGAATCAATTCAGGTACAATGGGAAACATAAGACTAAGGCTATGTTTGTTTGCAAGGATTATACTTGGATAGAACTATTAATCCCAAGTGTCTTGTTTTTTTTTCAAATTTAGACTTGAGACTATTAGTCTAGGGATTATAAAAATGGCTTAATAGTCTTAGAATTATAATTATAATCCTACGATTATAATCCTAGGGGATTAATAGTCTTAAGATTATAATCCCATGGATTATAATTCCGGAATTATAATCCTTGCAAACAAACATAGCCTAAGAGAAGAGCTCCTAAACCTAATCAATTGAAAGCATGGTGCACTAAGGCCTAGCTCACATAATTTATTTCTTCAAACCAAGTTGAACCACTGTTAGAATAGATTCGAGGGCTATACAGCATGAAATCTAACTTTGAAAATATATCTACATTTGCTACCTAATCAATTGAAAACATGGACCACTGTTAGAATAGTAGATTCAAGGGAAATTAAAGCATGAAATCTTTCTTCAGAAATATATCTACATAAGCTAGCATCAGCAGTCACCCAGTTCAAATGAACCACAATTCTTTTGAAAAAGTGTCATTATGCACATGGACCAACTACTCATTTAAGAACAACTTTTGTGGAATACCTTGCATGTGAGAGTTATTCATTAACAGTGCCATATAGCAGCACAAGTTTATAAAAAATCGTATTCTTCCCACTGTGGTCACAAGAGCCATTAACCAAGTCCAAGAAAATAAAATAAAATAAAATTTGTTCAATACATCTGAGATGCGGGAAAAAAATACTAAATGAAGTGTGCAGGAATACTAATGAGAGTAAGAATACACGCTGTAAAGATTCCTTTCCAGGGTACTGAACAAACAAAAATTTGCATGAATAGTGATGTAGGATGAGCCCATGAGACTTCGTTGGATCAATTATAAGAGACTTTGGAAGCCCATGCCAAAGAGCCCAAGAAGCAAACAGATCCAATAAGCAGACGAGTCTAGCTTAACATTATTATTTAATTTATTTTTATTTGTAATTTTGATAATAATCTAATTAGAATCTAAAATAAGTTAGGAAAGTTTTATAGGATTATTAAAAGTATGGATTTAAATTGGTATTTGGCACACGGTGACTCATTTTTTTTTCTTTTTTCTTTTTTTGACAAAAGAAACACGTTGACTTATTATACAAATATTGAGATTATTGATTGTGCGTGTTTTCTCCCTTGTCTTCTCTAATTCATCTCCAAATCGCCAACCTAATTCTAAACCTTAATCTGGTTCCCACCAAAAACTTTTCACCAAGCAAGGATTAAAGCACTCAATTATTGGGATTATATAAATTTCTAATTTTACAAATTAATTGGACTTAATTGATTTTATTTTCCGCATCTAATAAATTTAAGAGACCAAATTAGTGCGAGATAAAAAAGTAGAGTTTATCAGGCATGAATATTAGGAAGATGATTTCAATTATATGATTCCGCCACCTTAATATTTTATTATTGATTATTTATTCGCATATTTTTAGTTGATAAAAATTCCCTCGAAATTTCTAAGCTAGATTAAAAAATTAATTAGAATTAGTGAGTGAGAAAAACACATTCCATCCGTCAAGTTTGACCTCGCATTTGTAAGTTATACTAAGTATTCGATTTGTGCACTTGCGAGTATATAAAACATCCACAACAAGTTTTTAGCGCCGTTGCCGGGGACTAGAAATTTTTTCCCACCAGCTCACTAATTTAGATTATTTCCTTCAACTAGTTTCTTAAAAAAAACCAATAAAAAAATAAATTTTAATTTTTAGGAGTAGAGTAGTGCATGAGCATTGTTTGGAAGCGTGGTATTAAGAGATTGAGTAGGATAGAGAACTTAGAGCTAAATCCTTTATTTGAGAAAGAAACAATGGTTGAAGAACAAGTAAAAACCATTTCGAGTTGCCTCATGCCATCGTGTTGCCTCGCGCATCGCGTTGCCTCCCACAACCGCAAACTATTTTGAGTTTAAACCGCAAGTGATGCAACTTCTTCCCACTTTTCATGAAATCGATCAAGAAAATCCTTACCTCCATATTAAAGATTTTCTAGAAATTTGTGCCACTTTCAATTTCCAAAATTTCTTTGATGAATCGGTCTGCCTACGTTTATTTCCTTTCTCCATGAAAGGGAAAACAAAGGCATGGCTTAACTCACTACCTTCTAGGTCCATCTTTGGTTGGGAGACTTTGGTTTCCAAATTTCTAACTAAATTTTTTCCCATGTCAAAGACAAATGAACTTCAAAGGCATATATCCGATTTTTGTCAAGAGGATCATGAAAAATTCTATGAATCATGAGAAAGATTTAAGGACCTACTTTTGAGATGTCCCCGCCATGGTTTTGAGGCATGGAGACTAGTTCAATATTTTTACAATAGGTTAACTCAAACCAACCGAAACATGATTGAATCCATGAACAGTGGCACTCTCCTTAGTCTCACGTAAGAGAAAGCTTACAATTTCCTTGAGAATCTGTCTGAGAGCTCTCAGCAATGGGATTTCTCCTCCCATAGGAAACCATCATCTCGAGTCAAGAAGGCAAGAAAGAAGGTATATATGAGCTAACTGAAGACGTAGAGACTAGAAGGCATTTAGATAATCTCTCAAAGAGGCTTGATGCGTTAGTTTTACGGTTGGATAATAATTCAATCAATCGAGTTCAAGCAGAAGGGTGTTTTGTGCGTGCTAACCAACCCTATGCATACATCGCAAACTTGCCCTTCTATGGTAGGATTCTTCGAATTCATGCCACAACAAGTAAATGGGATGAATGATTACAAAAAGCAATTCAATAGCCCATTCACAGAGACATACAACTTGGGTTGGAGAAATCACCCATATTTTTCATGGACACAAGCTCAACCCATGTCCAATATCGGTGCTCCATCAGCTAATGTTCCACGACAGCAGCCACCTCCTGGTTTCCGTCCACCAATCAATTCTTATCCACCATTTCAATATGCTCAGCCTACTCAATCACCCCATGTCACTGCACAACAATTCTCACCTTTGGTGGACACTCTAGAACAATTCATTCAAGTGACAACCCAAAATAACCATACTTCAAGTCAAATTTTGCAAAAAGTCAAGAACAATGGCCTCATGAACACTCAAGTCATCATTAAATTAGAGAGTCAAATTGGTCAATTGGCTAGTCAATTGGGTGAGAGAGAAAAGGGTAAATTTTCGAGTTAGCCAATTCCAAATCCTAAAGGTGTTTCCTCAGGTGGGACATCTCCTAACCCACCAAATGCACCAACACATGGGCAAGTCTAAGCCATCACCACGCTTAGGTCGGGAAAGGCAATTGATAGCGAGGAGGAAGAGAAAGAAGAAGAGCGGTATCCAACTGAGGTTGAGCCTACACCTCAAGTTGTGAACCAAGCTCCTCTAGCTAAGCAAGAAAGTGAAGATCTCTCGAGTTGGACCTTTGTTCCTAAAGCCCCATTTCCTCATAGGCTAAAAAAAATAGGAAGGGTACTCAATTTGAAGAAATTTTGGAGGTGTTTAAGCAAGTTCAAATAAACATCCCATTACTTGATGCCATCAAACAAGTACCTTCTTATTCCAAGTTCTTGGTCACTTAAAAGAGAACAAATGTTCTAAAAAAGGCATGCTTAGCTGAACAAGCAAGCTCCAATATTCAATGTAAGATCCCTGCCAAGTATAAGGACTCTGGATGTCCAACAATCTCATGCAAGATAGGAGATCATCATATTGAGCGAGCTTTGGTAGATTTGGGGACTAGTGTGAACTTACTGCCATATTCTGTGTATATGCAGTTGAAGCCCACACCAATGACGATCCAACTTGTTGATAGGTCAGTGAAAATTCCTAGGGGTGTTATTGAAGATGTTCTGATCAAAGTACATATTTTCTACTTTCCAGTGGACTTTGTCCTTGATACTGAGCCTGTTCAAAACACAAGAGGCCAAATTCCTGTGATTTTAAGGCGACCATTTCTTGCTACATCCAACGCCCTCATCAATTGCAAAAATGGAGTGATGAAAATTTCTTTTGGGAACCTCACAACTGAACTAAATGTTTTTGACATCAGCAAGACCTCGATAGACACTGATGATAATGATTTCCGACAAGTCCAGTTGATTGATAGTCTAGTAGAGGAATCTTTCTTGCAAACTTCTAAAGAGAACACATTAGAGGCTTGTTTGTCCCATTTTGGTTCTGATTTCAATATAATTGAATCTATAGAGCAAGTTAATGCGCTCTTAGATTCAGTTCCTGTCATGGGTACACATTCTTTCCAACCAAAAACAGTGTCCTCTCAATCTCTCATCAACTCCCCGACCTCCTTTTATTGAACCACTGAAGTTGGACCTAAAGCCCTTGCCAGATAATCTGAAGTTTGCATTTCTATGTCCAGCAGAGTTGTTGCCTATTATCATATCTTCTAATCTTGATAATGTTCAAGAGAAGAAATTACTTGAAGTCCTTCACGAGCATAAGGAAGCTATTGGGTGGTCTATCGCATGTTTGAAAGGAATCAGCCCATCAGTTGTCATGCATAAGATTCACTTAGAGGAGAATGCAAAACTCTCACGTGAACCGCAAAAAAGGTTGAATCCAGTGATGCAAGAAGTAGCCAAGGCCGAGGCACTCAAGCTTCTTGATGCGGGTATTATCTACACGATATCTGATAGTGAGTGGGTGAGCCCTGTGCAAGTTAGTGCCTAAAAAGTAAGGAATTACAGTGGTAGTCAATGAGCATGAGTTAGTTCCATCTAGTGTTCAGACAGGATGGCGTGTTTGAATTGACTACCGGAAGTTAAATTCAATGACTAGGAAGGATCACTTTCCCCTTCCTTACATTGACCAAATGCTAGAAAGGTTAGCTGGCCATACTTATTACTGCTTTTTAGATAGTTATTTCGGTTATAACCAAATTACAGTCAATCCATCTGATCAAAAGAAGACAACATTCACATGCCCTTTTGGTACATTCACCTACTGACGCATGTTTTTCGGGCTATGCAATGCACCTGCCACTTTTCAACGGTGTACAACTCCTTAATTGGGAGAAGTGTCATTTTATGGTACAAAGGGGAATTGTTCTTTGGCATATCATATCTAAAGAGGGAATTGAACTAGACAAGGCTAAAGTAGAGTTAATCTCTAACCTGCCGCCCCTGTAGACGGTTAAGGAGATTCGCTCATTCTTAGGCCATGTTGGTTTTATAGGCGTTTTCCTCGCTAAAGACGCTCCATTTGTTTTTGATGAAGCATGCCTAAAAACCTTCGAGACGTTGAAATCCGCTCTGACCTCTGCACCTACCATCCGATCCCCTGACTGGAGCCTTCCATTTGAGATCATGTGTGATGCCTCTGCTCATGCAATTGGGGTAGTTTTAGGTCAAAGAATTGATAAAGTCTTATGTGATTTACTATGCAAGCAAGACTTTGAACGATGCTCAACTCCATTACTCTACCATAGAGAAAGAGTTACTAGCAGTCGTATTTGCCCTAGACAAGTTTAGGTCTTATCTCTTGGGATCTAAAGTCCTTGTCTATTCAGATCACACCGCTTTGAAATACTTGCCTTCCAAGAAAGTTGCGAAGTCGCGGCTGATTCGATGGGGCTTGTTGCTACAAGAGTTTGATTTGGAGATTAAAGATAAGAGAGCTGAGAATGTTGTAGCAGACCATCTATCTAGGCTTATAGTTGAATTCTTTTGTGGTCCTTTTGCCCATAGCTAAGACATTCCCTGATGAGCAGCTTATGCATGTTTCCCAATCACCTTGGTATGCGGACATTGTTAACTATCTTGTCACACATGAAATGCCAAATCATTGGTCTAAGCAAGATAAGTGTAAATTTTCGTCCGAGGTGAAGCACTTTTACTGGGATGATCCCTATCTCTTTAAGTATTGTCATGATCCGGTAATTAGGAGGTGGCCTTGAGGAGGATCAAATGCAAATTCTCTCCTTTTGCCATGATCAGCCGTGTGGAGGCCATTTTAGTGGAAAGAAGACAGCTACTAAAGTTTTGCAGTGGATTTTATTGGCCATCCTTGTTTCGTGATGCACATGCCTATTGGGTTGCATGTGAGAGATGTCCAAAATTAGGTAGTCTCACGCGACGAAATATGATGCCCCATAATCCCATTTTGATAGTGGAAATCTTTGATGTATGGGAAATAGATTTTATGGGACCCTTTCCTAACTCATTTGGCACTCTATATTTTGGTAACTATTGACTATGTATCAAAGTGGGTAGAGGCTATTGCGTGCAGAACAATGACCATAAAGTAGTTAAATTTCTGAAAGAGAATATTCTTGCACGAGTCGGTACACCCTGCGCTGTCATTAGTGATGGGGGGTCGCACTTTTGCAATAGACCATTTAAAAATCTAATGAAGAAGCACATAGTGATTCATAAAGTGTCAGCTGCATACCATCCACAAACTAGTGGGCAAGCTGAAATTTCAAATAGGGAGATTAAGCATATCTTAGAGAAGACGGTAAATCCCAACAGGAAGGATTGGTCAGTCCGACTGATGCTTTGTGGGCATACCGTACTGTATACAAGACTCCCATTAGAATGTCTCCTTATCGCTTGGTGTATGGCAATGCATTTCATCTGCCTGTTGAGTTGGAACATAAAGCTTTTTGGGCTGTTAGACAGCTAAATTTTGATGTCGACCAGGTAGGAAATCATAAGAAGCTTCAAATTGTCGAGTTAGAAGAAATAAGGAACGATGCTTATGATTGTGCAAAGTCGTACAAAGAGAGGATGAAGAGGGTGCATGATCAAAAGATTCTTAGGAAATCCTTTAACCCTGGCCAGAAAGTCCTATATAATAGTCGCCTGCATCTATTCACAGGGAAGTTGAAGTATAAATGATTCAGTCATTTCATAGTCCAGCAGGTGTATCCTCATGGGGCCATTGAGATTCAGAATCCCAAAGAGGGTACTATGTTTAAGTGGATGGTCATCATTTAAAACCACTTTTTTTTCTTTCTTTCTAATGTGGAGTTTCCGAGTCGCAATCCGACTAGTCTCCCCAACCCGGTGCCAGTGCTTGTATACTTCCCAGCTTGCGCTTAAGGGGAACCGTGGCCAGCATTACCTTTGCAGGCTTAACAATTGTTGCAAGTGGGACTCGAACCCAGGACGTCTGGGTTTACGGTTTGTCTCAGGGCTAAGCTTAAACCACTGCGCCAACTGCTGCTGGTTAAATTTAAAACCACTTTTGGAGTTAAAAAATCTAGAAGTTGAAATTTTACTTTTGGAGGATCCCGTTTATCGGGATTGATTTTGCGGCTATGATTCTTATATATTATTGTATATTTAGATTTTCTATTTTGTTTTTCTATATTCTATTTCTAATAAATGTGCAGGCATATCTTTCTGATTGGAGCTTCATCATATCCAGGTGCTATCCTTCCTTTTTTTATTTACTTACCTTTTGACAATGCGTACAATGTAAGTTTTAAGTTAGGGGGTGGGATTTATTTGCCTTATTATTCCATGCACTTCACATGACACTTTGTTAGAATATGAGGGAAAAAAATAGAATAGAATATAAAAAAAATATGCAATGGTTCTTGAGCTGATATTGAGTTTCCCTTTGTCTAGTTGATGCAATAACGATGACGCATACGTCTTAATGCTTTACATGTTCATGTTTAGTTCACCTACTGTCATTATTAAGAGAAATTTTATGATTTCTAATCTCATTTTATTTGAGCACACAAGACAACTAATGCATGACTAAATGGATGAGTACAAATTGAATTTCCTTAAAAACATAAATGCGGAGACTAAGTAACCCATGAGATACTAAGATTTGAGCCAATCTTCCTATTAGAGGGTTTTTACATCAAATCTGAATTTTTATTTTTTTTTAAAGCGTATTTTATTAAGTAGCCTCATTATTCTTTGATTTGATTGAACACTAGAAAGGTACGTCTATGAAATGTAATCTCTTTTGAAGGATTCCTAATATTGCTTGAACTAAAAACTCTAGAACTTAGGAAGTGACTTAGGCCATCTTTGATAGCTAACATATGAGACATAATCCCACCTTTACATATGCACCGCTAGGTACCCTTTGAGCCTTGCATATAGCCTTTCTTTGGTAGCCCGATATCTTTACCCTACTCCAATTTAGAGTGTAAATCATATTTATCGCCTACCCTTTATCTAAGGATGTGTTGAGATTGTTTCTATGTATGGGCAATAGTGAAAACGGAGCTTGGAAA
Organism: Panax stipuleanatus; assembly: GCA_020205555.1. Taxonomy (NCBI): domain Eukaryota; kingdom Viridiplantae; phylum Streptophyta; class Magnoliopsida; order Apiales; family Araliaceae; genus Panax; species Panax stipuleanatus. The sequence continues at coordinate 11,757,017 of CM035120.1, forward strand.
GAATGAGAAAAAAAAACAAAAAAGAGAAGACAAGAAAAGAAAAGAGATGAAATCTCCTTTTAAGATCAAAGAAGAGAAAAAATGCATGGAATAGAGATGTGAAAAAAATGGAAAAATTGAAGAAAAGCTCAAATGAAGTTAAATCAAGTCCGTGTTAATTTGTATCTCAACGTGTTTCTTAGATCTTTGAATCCCTTGCATATTCCTTCGTTTCATAACCCTTGCCCTAGGCCTTACATTACAACCCTAAAAAGTCCTAATGATCCTTTGGAATATAGTTTAGAGGTGAGAGTAGTGGAGGGGATCCATTTATGCATTTCACCTTTCTAGTGGGATTTATCCTTTCATGAGACTTTTGTTCTTTCATTTATAGCGTTTTTCATATATACATGTGAGAGGCATTTAATCTTGAATACATTTACTCTTTATAGCCCACATGTAATGAGAGTGATTAAACCCTATTCTTAAATGTTTCATTTGGTTAGTGTATGTCATGTGAGGAGTTGAGGCAAAGCATAGTTTGGATGGAGTTTGAAAGTTTTGCTTACTTTAATATTAATGATGTTATGTTGTTGTCAACTCAGACACTCGCAATGCAATGAGATTGGTGAGAATGAAATATTCTTATTAATCTTGCTAGTTTGCGAATTTTGATGTTGCATGTGTCATATTGCCTTCATGTGGGTGTTTTGATGTCTTTGTTAAGTTATTTGTATTGGTGAAGAAAAGGGAATCATATTTTTAGAAAAGAACCATTGCATTCGAATTTTGTTGGTATATTCACTGTAAACCATCAGAAGACAAAACTCCTCCTACTAGAGACACCTAGAGGTTTAACGACTTGTAGTATACGCTAAATAATATCATATTCCCTACGAAAGTGGCTTAGGTTGATTTATTTGCTTCAGTTTCTCAGTTTCTGCTTTGCTCGAGAACTAGCAAAGTATAAGTTGGGAAAATTTTGATGTGCCAAAAAATTGGTATATCCAAGCCTGCTAGTTTATATTTTGGAGATCATATATTATTACAATTGTTGTGTTTTTAGTGTTTCTCAGGTGTGAAATTTAATGGAGAAATTTGCCTTTTGAACAGAGTAATTTAGAAGCCAACTGTTTCAAACTGCGGGCAATGCCCAATAATTTATTGAAGAAAGCTTAGCAGCCAGCCCTTTGAATTGAAGTGGAAAAAAAAAGTACAGGATTTACAGAAGGAGCCGCAGCAGATAAAAGAGGGATATATTAGATAAGGGGATATTACGTGAACCAAGGAGGAAATAAAGGAGCAGGGAATCAGTTTATTAAAGGGAGAGGCTCCTTTTTCCTTCCTTGACTGGAGTGATAGACATTAGTTTTCAATTTTTTTCCTTCTTCCTCTTGTTTTATCAAATACAGGAGCAGTACTACTTTGTTTTTTTTTATATTTTATTCTTGGCATTCAAGTAATGAGGAATCAAATCATAAGAGCAACAGTACATTAAATAATTGATTTCATTTTCTTCTCTAATTCATTGGTACATTCAAGTGAGTATTCTATGTATTTAATTATGTATTATTTTATTATGTTTTGTGTATCAATTTCAAGCATGCTAGGCTAGATTATTTTCTAGGGTTGAGGATTAGTATAATATTGATTCTATTGCACGTATTCATGCCAACTGATTCTACCAATTTAGTGCTTTCGCGTTAAAAAATAATTCTTTCTATTGGATGTCTATTTTTACTGATAAAAAAATAAAGTTGGATTCTCATTATTATTTATTGGATTCAGTTTATAATTTGTTAAAAACGAATATAAACTGTGTTTTGATAGAAATAATGAGTGTTTTGATTTTATACATATGTTTGGCTAATGAAAGAATTAACAATCTATTTTACAAATTAATTAGACTTAATTGATTTTATTTTCCGCATCTAATAAAGTTGAGAGACCAAATTAGTGCAAGATAAAAAAGTAGAGTTTATCAGGCATGAATATTAGGAATATGATATCAATTATATGATTCTGTCATCCTAGTATTTTATTATTGATTATTTATTCGCATATTTTTAGTTGATAAAAATTCCCTCAAAATTTCTAATAAGCTAGATTAGGAATTAATTAAAATTAGTGAGTGAGAAAAACACGTTCCATCCGTCAAGTCCTTAGGGTTCGACCTCGAACTTGTAAGCTATACTAAGTATTCGATTCGTACACTTGCGAGTATATAAAACATCCGCAACATTAAACCTTTAAATACAATTAATAAAATATTATTAACAAGATATATTATTACAATTATTAAAGACTCTTGCCTTCATGCAAGACCTATCTTCTTCTCTTCGATTATTCCATGCACCAGTGAGACTGCTAGCTGCTAAAACTTCATAATATATCAGCCCCAGCCGGGCCCACCACTTTGTCTTTGTTTTCAATTCAGTTCCCAAGATGATGGATTATAATAGACACCTTGTTCTACAACCCCCGGAATATTCCCAACCTGATGGATTGATAGAAAGGGTCGTTGTGGGGTCGGGTGCGTGAGGTTGGGGGTGCTTGACTGAGTCAACAAAAGGGAAAGGAAAGAGAAAATTGTATTTTCAAAATTTGGGAGTTCTAATAGCTAGGGACAATATTGTCATATTATTTGTTTTGAAAGGTTACTTTTAGAAATGTAAAATATCTAATTTTCCCATCCATCCAAATCCTCCCACTTTTTGGAGAAAGTTTTGAACCAAAAATGAAATCAAATTTACCTCCAAATCCCTTCACTTCCTCTAAAAAAAACTCACAAACATGGGATTTGGAGGGATTTTAACTATTTTCCCTTCCCTTCTTTTCCCCTCAAAAAAAACTTACAAACACAATATAAGAGACTTTTTGTCCAATGAACATAAACCATTAATTGAAGTATACAACATCCATATTGGCAGGAAAATATGAAGTAATACATGAACAAATTAGGAAGATAATATCTACGGTCTTGACTGTCTAACATGACCATAATTTCAGTGTAATTATTCTATATATATGTACTTTACAATCTAGAAAGACAAAGGTACAAATAAACACTGGGAATAAATTGGAAAATAAAGAATTAATTCAATATAGGAAGAGTATGAAGTGAGTTTTTTTCTTTTCTTTTCACGAAATTGGAATTGCCAGGAATTTATTCATATTTTTCAGGATAATTGACTAGCCATGGACTTTTTCAATCACCAATTTTTTCTTAAAATTTATATATAGACTCCAAGGCTTTGTTTGTAATTCTAAGATTAAGAAATAAAGCAATTGATTGACAAAAAAAGAATCAACAAGCCACACAATAATAAAATGAAAAATAAAGTGAAATCAAGACAGATAGAGGTGATAATTGATAACACATGTAGTATTGCTTACTCAAAGGATGATGGAAGCCGTGTTAATCCACTGAAGGGACACCAGTGAACTCCAAACGACTGCAAACATCATCAACAAAAAAGAAATATAAAGGTCAATACAATGAACTTTATATAGCAAATGAAATTCCACAATTTATAAACACGTTGCACAAAGTGCAAAGGAATAGAACGACTTGCATGATTCTGTCTCTTATGTTTACGCAAATTTTTGCATCTTTCGTATGACCTCTTAAAGTGCAAGCTTTATAACTCTCGAATAATCAAGCATTTTGCTATCCTTTCTTCCCTCAATTATCAATAACTCTCTCTAAAGATTATAATAGCTTCTTAAGCTTTTAAAATACTTGTGAATTGGTGAGTTCTAACCTATGAAGCACGGATACTCTATTTTGGGCTCCGTATCGCATAGTGTACGCGTATCGGATACGGATACGCTCTGATACGCTCCGGATACGTATCGGATACGGATTTAGAGTATTCGTAATTTAAATTTAATTTTTATTAATCAGATACGTTTGGATACACACGCTCCGATACGTTATGGATACGCTTCGATACGTTACGGATACATTTTTTAAGTGTTATTTTTTACTGTATTGTAAAAAATAGACCCCTTTTGCTCTTATTGATGGCTGGTAGTTGGCACTTAGGCAATATTTTGGATGGATAAGGCCAATCTTTTGACTTTTGATGATGTTAATTGCTCTTTTGTTTTTGAAATGGTGAACTTGTGTAATGAAATTTTAGGAATTAAATATATAATTTTATTTTATTTTTTTATATTCAACGTATCCCCCAACATATCGTATCCGAGTTTTTGGAAAAATCACGTATCCTCGTATCTGTATCGTATCGTATCCGTATCTCGTATCCGTGCTTCATAGATTCTAAGTGAAGGAGGAATGGCATATTTATAGGATTTCCTAAGTTAGGGTTTTTAGGACTTTAAGCCACAAAATATCTACCCAAAACTTGTCCTCGAAGTAAACTTAGCCCTGAAGTAAACTTAGCCTTGAAGTAAATTTAGTCTCGAAGTAAACTTAGCCCCGAAGTAAACTTAGTCTCGAAGTAAACTTAGCCTCGAAATAAACTTAGCCTCGAAGTAAACTTAGCCCTTAAGTAAACTTTTATTTTCTAACTGACTTTTCGTACTTTTAAATAGTAATTACACATTTATACCACGAATAAATATTATAGCGTAATACGAAATTTCAAAAAACACGAAAAGCATTTTATGCATAAATAGTGTTTTCGCGTTATTTCTCGAAAAAAAATTATTTTCTTATACGAAATAACACCACCTAAATTCCATCACATAACACATAACCTAGGTAATTAAATCAACCCTTATTCATATACGATCTCATTACACTTAGTTTAGATCATAATCTTAATCTCTAATCATATACGATCATATTTCTAAGCCTCATAATTATTCGGGATATTACAGATCGCCTTGGTCCTTTAACTCAAGATCCTCAACACCGCAACAGCATTTTCAAGCTATACCATTAAGGCCAAAAAAGGGAAGCATAACAACTATTTTAATTGATACAAATTTGGCAGGTTTGCAAATGGAGAAAACAAATGCATATTCACTGAGAAAAATATTTCAATCAGAAATAAACCTTAAGGACAAGGTTTTTTCAAAGGAGAATGCATTATTATTATCATGGCCTATTTTTATTTAAATATAGTTTTTGTACTTTATTCAATTTTTAGTACTTGATTTTATAATGGTAATAGTGGGTTTGGAGTTATGGAGTATTTGTGGTAAGTGGTAGTTAGTGGTAGAAGTGGGTACTAGTGGATAATTTTATTGTTAGTGGTAGAAGTGGGTTAGAAGTCTTTATTATTGAATAATTTTATTGTAGGACACTGTATGTATAAGTATCATCTTTTGGATGAAATCATGGAAGAATATTTATGAAAACAATACTTAATCTCTAATGGAGGTCCCGGTTTCCCTCAAAGTAAACCATCAAACGACAAGTTCACATCAATATGAATCCACCAAAGATACAAGTTCATATCAGTCAAGGTGTTTCTTTACTCTAGACATGTTAATATGGCACTCAAAATCACTGTTAGTAAATGAAAAATAGGAGTATAGATGTAATAATAGGTTTCTAAGTAGCTGTACAATGAATTAGGTTTTCGGGTAGATTTAGTGAAGAGAGAATTAAGAGTAGAGTAGATTAGATCAGATTCAGGGAGAATTATTGAGAAAATAAAAAGAAGAGAGTGATGGAGATCTGAGGGAGTTGAGAGAGAGAATACAACAATAGATTGATAGAGAGAAGAACACAAAATCTGATTATAGATAGAGAAAGAGCAATAGAGAGAAGACAAATCTCATTGTAGAGTGAGAAAGTACATATTACACCATATTCAACATTACCCTCAGTAACACCCAATACTCATACTAACCACAAGTTCCCTGACCATTCTAACTAATAGTCAGACTAACACTTTATAAAGTATGCAAGTAAAAACTAATAAAGGAATACAACTCCTGCTGTGAAAAATTCCCAATGGTTATCTCAAGTGGAAGTGAGCCTCTTAATACGTATCTCAATAAGGTATATTTCCCGTGTATGAAATTCTGCAAAATCAATTATCACCTTTGGGGTAACCCAAACATAGTTTATCTAGGGACTTGCGCTGTGTTTGAGGTTTGGATGGAAAGTTAGGGGAGGAATAGTACTCATATTATGGAAGAGAAACAGATGGAAACTGATAGCAACATTTGTGCTTTGTGTTTGTGAGTTAAGGAGAGAATAAAAAATTTGGGAAGGAATTAAAATTTAAATGTTAGTTTTTTTGAGGATAGAGAGAATGAAATTTTATAACGAGTCGAGATTGCTTTCCGCCCAAATCTTCGTGTTTTTAGAGTGGGAAGTTTTGGTTGAAAGTTATTACTTTCTACCCTATTCCATCACTTCACTCTTTAAGAAAACAACATCTATCTGGAAGAGAACTTTTAAAATCATTTATTTCTCTTTCTTTTCTACCTTTTTGAAAACTCACGTACACAGCGTACGGCCATTAGTACCCAATGAGTGTAGTTTGCGGGTATTGCATTCACCCAGTGCACACTAAAAGGTAGTGGCTATGGGTTCCTCCATTATTAGAAGATTAACACGAAATGCTTCGAAGATATGGCAAAAGAAGCTGCTAAAACTATTATCAGTCTCTATTATAAGAGGTGTTACTAGAATTGTGTTACCATTTCAGAGTAGCTTAGATCATAAAGGTCCTCGTCATGAGCCCAGTCCTCCATGTTGAATTCAGCATATGGACGACAACCATTTGCATAAAGCCATTGTCCCTTCTCAATTTTTCGACAGTTGGGACACTGCATCGCTCCCTTTATATTAAATGCAGAACCAATGCAATCTTCAAGTAATCACAAAAAAAACATATACAAGATCAGAGAAGGTAACATTTATTAACATTTTATTTTATTTATGAGTAAAGATATTGTATTCAAAAGGGCAGCAATTATGAGTAAAGATATTCTATTCAAAAGAATAGCAAGGGGTGCCGGCCATGTACAAAAGTTCATTAACAGTATTATCAAGAAAGAAAAAATCTAGTACCAAAAAAGACGTGAATATTTTTTTGTTTTACAACATTTTCTGAAATCAAGAATTGTAAGCTTGCGCTCTGAAAGGGTGTGTCATCCACTGCGATATATTGGTCTAGGACTACTAAATTTGAGTTCCACACAAGTTTATGTAATAAATCACGCAGAGAGGAGGACTTTTATGCCATCTAGTCTTTTTAAGAACCAAAAGGAATACTGATGTGGCAAGTAAAATACCACGTCATTAAATATAAAAATACACTTAGACAGCTGAATGCTGAACAAGCCCTGAAATAGGTGTTATGTATCACTCCAAAAGAGGTTACAATTTACAAACTACTAATTAGGAACCAAACTCAATGAAGTACTTGAGTTGAAAACAGGACCTTAATTTGAAAATCTACAAAGTATTGGAGTCAACTTACAGTTGAATGCTGAACAAGCCCTGAAATAGGTGTTATGTATCACTCCAAAAGAGGTTACAGTTTACACACTACTAATTTGGAACCAAAATCAATGTACTACTTGAGTTCAAAACAGGACCTTAATTTGAAAATCAACGAAGTAATGGAGTCAACTGGAGATAGGTGGAGTTAGGTTTAAAGGGCATAACTTTAACCACAAGCAATTGTTAAACCAAAATTATTATACAATTCAACATGCCTAAACATAAATACATAGTTAAGGCACTAAACCTCAGACTGTAGACCTCTCAGTTAAGTGATGCCACAGCGCCACAAGAAACATTTAAGTAAAAATAGGGTTGTGCTGGAGACAGACATGCAATAATAATGCTGAAAGATCCTTCAAAGTTGCAGTAATTACCAGGATATCCATGAAGAAGAGGTGAACAGGGGGTGTTGCAAACAACAGATATATAATAAATGAAGTTCACTTATTAAATTGAAGTCATTAAGAAAATTTTAATTTAATACGAAAACAAAATCCATTTCAAAGAATAAAGAATTATAATGAATATATATTGGGATTTAGTCCATTAGATGACTCTAATTTTGGGACAGGATAGTAGACCGACCCAAAAATAGACCAAATTGAATTGAACTTCACAAACCCTTGTCATACCAAATCTTTCTTTCATCAACTTAGTGAAACTCCAATGCACCCTATACTAATGAATATTGCTTAAAAACTTCACCCATTCATCAAGATTCTCGTTTAAGTAACTTCATACAGCATTTGTCAACACACATAATGTGATCCTCCCTTTGCATAAATTATTACACTCCTTCAATGAGCACAAGCAAAACTAAATGGATTCCAAAAAATTAATAAATAAAAACAATTCTTGACCACAACTACTACTTAATCAAATTCACCTAGCTAGCTCATTAATCCTCAGATCAATCACATGTAAACAAAACTTCCCAATCACAACAAAGACCACTAGAAACATCAATTGAAATTACACAAAAAATTAAACAAATCAATCCATCATTACATTCCCAAACAAACAAAAACATAATCGGATCTCCATAATTTCCAAAGCAACATATAATAAACATACCTAGATGAAATTCATGGCCACATTGAAGCTTCGCCCAAGATCGGTCCCCATTGTCGGTGACAACCTCGAGGCAAACGGAACACGACACCGACGAAGCTTTGCCGCCTCCATCTCCATCATCTAAAAGATCAGGATCTCCCAATCCCATAATTAAAACCGGTAACTATATAATTAATATATCAATCCTCTCAAATTTCTCCTGTAATTTACGTAATTTAAGCGATTAGACGCTTAAATTAAAGGTAAATGGGTCTGAAATCTAGGGTTCTGAGATTGAAAGGAGGAGGAGGAGAAAAGGGAAGAGAGGGTGTGAAAAACAACTTGACCAGTTTTTCTTCGCTGGTTTTTTCTTTCTTTCTCTCTCTTACCCCATAGCCGTAGGATTTGGGATTGATGTAATGGATGGAATAAATGCTGTCCGAAAATTTTAGTTATGGACGGCTGGGATTAATTTGGGTATATGTTTATTTTGGATATGATGACCAATTACGTGTGAACTTAGATTGCAAAGATCCTATGCACAGTCGGTGCAGCTGACAATTGCAAGGCGGAGTGAGGTGGACTTGAAACCTAAATGTTAGCATAAAATTAATTTTAATGAATTGATGTAGGCTGGGAGGTGATCTATCTGCGTGTTAGTATTCTATTGATCAATTTATTATAAAATTAACTTCATAGTAACCGAATCCAACTTAATCACAAGTGGGACCAAATTAATACAAGGGATATAACTGAACTTGAAACCTAAAAGTTGGCCTAGGGATAACCGAAAAATTCATATTCATCCGCATCCATATTCGAAAAAAAAACGGATATTATTCGTATTCAAAAAAAACGGATATATCCGTGTTCGGTTTAAAGGTATTCGCAAATAAACGGATACGAACACGGATATAGGCGTATTCATATTCGTTTAACATCCGACCGTAAATATATCCGGCGGATAGCGAATATCCGGATTCGGATCCGTATCCGAAATTTGTATCCAAATAACTTATATATTATATAATAAGCAAAATAATTTTTTTAAAGTGGCATTCCTTGTATAATAATTAGTTTTCACTATCATACGAAAATTATTTTAAAAATATATCATTTCACTTCTAAAAAATAGAAAATAACACTTTTATTTTAATATTAATAAACTAAAATAAATTGATTTAAATATAGTTAATAGATTTTTACTATTATAAAGTTAAAATATCTAAAATATATCATTTACCTAGAAAATTATATACTAAAAGAACAAAACTATAGTTATTAGCTTGTTATAAATTTTTTACTTTCAAAACTTACTTGCAATGTTGTGAGACGAGAACAATATAATTTTATTATTAAAATGTGTTAAGTCCGAATTAATTTAGAATTAATCTAAAAGGGAGTTGAATAATTAATTCACGTTTATGAATTTTCGGGTGGAGGGAGTATTTATCACTTTCATTTGCCCAATCATTTAAAAATTAGAAGTCCAAATATTTAAAGCAAGCCCAAATTAAATTTTGGATGAAGTTGGATTAACTAATTGTCAGTTGTCACATATACATTATAACTCGCACTCTCCATAAATATAATGAAATAAAATAAATTTTTTATAACTATGTAAATTGTAATCTATGTATTGAGGATAAATTATAAATAAAAGTTCCCATAAACATATTATTAAAATTTTAATCAAGTATTTGAGAAAAAATAATTAAATATTTAATGTAAACTTTTGAATCTAATTATACATTATAAATATTCATACACACTACAATATTAGATATCTAAACATTAATAAGTAGTATTGAAATTTAGGATTTCAAAAATGATGAAAACTTATTTGAATTGTAATTAAGAACATTGATTATTGTATTTAAATATTTATTAAAAATTAATAAATTAACATTCATTCATTAATAAACAATATTTTAAAACTCATTATTTTTTTATTCTAGTTATAGTTAGGACTATAAATGCTAACCAGAAAATTCGTATCCGTCCGCATCCGTATTTGAAAAAAAGCGAATATTATTCGTATTTGGAAAAATTTGAAAAAAAAATGGATATTATCCGTATATGGTTTAAAGATATCCGCAAATAAACAGATACGGATACTACTGTATCCGAATCCGTATATATCCGTTTACACCCCTATTGGCCAGGACCTCTTTCCAACTATTTCTTACTTTAGTTTTTTTTAAAATTTAAGCAGTTTTTAAATTAGCTATAGCCATGTCGAATGTTTATATTATATTGAATAGAGAAAATGGTAAATAACAACATCTGGTTTATTCAAAATTATTTGTATTTATTTATAGTTTAAAAGTGAACTTTTAACCACATGTAATTTCATAAACATAGCAAACTAACTCAATTACATCTAAATTAATCGAGAGTGTACTCCACTTAGGGGTGGCAATCGTGTCATGTTAGGCAAATTAGCGTCGTGTGTATTACACTAAACAGGTCAACACTCACACTATTCATTTAATTATTCGTGTCAAGATCATCAACACTAACATAACCTGTTTATTAACATCATTCACTTATTTTATTGAATAAATAATGTAATTTATTCATCACATAACATCTATTTAACAATAGATAAAATAACATGACTAGAAGAGTAACTAAGAAAACTAAAATTATTTAAAGTAAATTATAACATTATACCATATTTAGTTTTAAATTATTTAAAATAAATATGCCTAATCGTGTTAATTGGTCAATACATTAATTATACGTGTTTGACATATTTAAATTTCATGTTGAACGTATCAATCTATTTATGACAAATACTATTTATACTCAACAAATAAGTCAATAACCCTCTTATTTTATGTCGTATTCGTGTTATGTTACCCTATTGTGTCAAAAATTGACACCCGTGACTCCACTTGCCTAAAAGCAAGTGAGTTTAACTTCAATATATATATTCTTTTTTAAAATATTATTTTTGCCCCAATTATCCAAAATAAATATTTGATTGAATTCTTTTGATTCTTAATATACTACTAGGAAAAATCATACCCAAAAATTTTAATTTTTTTTCTCTCCAAGGAAAATGCTATTTAAGTTTCTATACTTCATCTGTTCCAAAATATAAAAATATTATTGATAAATCTTGTTTGATTCAAATCGACATCCTCACATTTAGGGTTGAGCATTCGGTTATAACCGAACTGAATAACTTATTCAGCTATAACCGAAAATCTAAATTACCACACTTTTAATATCCGAAATAGGAGATAACCCGAATAACCGAATCAATAACCGAAATGAAGGCTTCATTAATGCCTTAATCCCAATCCTCCTCCCCTCTCTAAACTCTAATCTCCATTTCTCTCTCTAAAAACCCCTCCTTTCCTGTCTAGACTATACATATATATTTACACAACAATGGCTTCATGAGTTGATAATACATATATACCAGTAGCTAAACCCATTCGGAATAGCTTAACCAAACCACATATATGTATATTGTGTTTAGAACACCCATCTCTAGACTACATACATATATACCACTTACCAGTAGCTAAACTCATTCTCTCCACCAAACCCACATCCCCAAAACTTCAATTTTCATCTTTTCCGACCCTCACATCTCAATCGTTGATCGTTCGCAATTCGATCGCTACCTTTGCTCCGACGGCAGCTGGTGCGGCAACAAAAGGGCCAAAGAGCTAGAGAGTGAGAGATGAGAGATGGACATTAGAGAGTGAGATCTGAGATTAGAGAAAAGAGAGGTTTGGGAGGGATACGAGAGATCTGAGAGTTTTGAGAGATGAGAGAGTTGAGATCAGATTTGATCGAGTGAAAGATGACTAATGAGTAATGAGTCATAAGAGATCAGACATGAAAGATTATTGATTTAACCTTTAAGGCTTGATCGGTTATTCGGTTAACCGAATAACTTAAATTTAAAAACCAAATCCGAACCCGAAAATCAGATAATAAAACGGGTATAACCGAAATATAAAAAATAACTCAATAATCGAAAAAAATCGGTTAAAAAATTTCAGTTCAGTTCGGTTATTCGGTTTTATCCGTTTTTTGTTCAGTCCTACTCACATTACGTGTTAATCTCATCTCTTTAAAAATACTTGTATTTGATGTGATTTAAGAATCAACTAATTAACTATTCATTCGTAATGCCATTAGCACTGTCATTTCAAAGTCATAAAACTATTCGTTTATTGAAAACGAATATCAAGCTTTCTTAGCCCATATCACCCATTTAAACAAGAATATATCAAATAATATTATTACTATAAGATTTATTTTTTAATAATTTTAAATAAACCATCTCAAAAATTGTCTTAAATTAATTTTCAAAAGTCAATAATGATCATCTAACTTGAAACAGAGCTAATATTATTTTCCATTTGAGTTGGTTAACTTAATAAACAACATTCAACCGAAAACATTGGTCATCATTTGATAATGTTAACCAAGATAAAGTATTGTACATCCAAATGACAATGGAAATTACATCATTTTCAATCAAAAACAATATTGTTCATCTCTGATAAAAGCATGATTTACCAATCACAATTCAAATTACATCATATTTGCCTAACAAAAGAAAACATTGTTCAACACTTCCCTAGCACCCTATGCATAGTAATTTAAGCTTGATTTCTTCTTGGCCTGAACCTGGATGATACCTTCATTGAAATCTTCATGGTTCACCTGGAAAATAAAAGAACATGGATACTGTATTAGAAGTGTTTTAACACACGAGATCATACCCAATTTAAATCCAACATTGTTGCACACTATCTAACTAAACTGGCGTTGAAACAATTGTGCAGGACTGATACAGTATAATAAACAAATTATAAGTTATGTCTGTTTAATTGTACATTCGACTATTCACAATTTGAGCCCAATCACAAGTCTGCCAAATGTTAATATGCACACACAAATACAAAAAAGACGAAATATGAAAGTCAATGATTGTCGCGCGAGTTTGTTATTCCTCTTTATTGTGAGGGTTTATTTCTTCCTCAGCGAGGCTAGTGGTTCTTGTACTTTTAACACCATTAGTGTACCTTTTTAACTTCTGAATGAGATTATTGATGTTGATTATGAAATTTATTGTACTTGTAAGAATAACCCTTTAAGGAGTCTTTTTTTTTTTCAATAAAAAATATAAAGGATAGAGAGAAACCTCAGTGGCATCACGACGTAGAGCTAGCATGCCTGCCTCCACACACACAGCTTTCAACTGCGCTCCATTGAAATCATCCGTGGAACGGGCCAGCTCCTCAAAATTGACATCCGGGTGGACATTCATCTTTCGAGAATGGATCTACAACCCAATATATTCCGAAACAATTAAGGGTTTTTGTACAAGGGAAAAAGAAATGTAAAAAATTGTAAAGAGTCAACAAATATCTTAAACAGTAAACCTGTAAGATCCGTGCTCTGGCTTCTTCAGTAGGATGTGGAAACTCAATTTTACGATCCAACCGCCCAGAACGCATAAGAGCAGGATCTAAAATATCAGCTCGATTCGTTGCTGCTATTACCTGCAATTTATAAATGTACAAAAAATTTACCTATCACATCAGCACAGGATCACAAAGAGCACTAAAATAAAGGTCTTTACATGGTCCTCTGTAGCCAATAAATAGAAGATAACATCAAAATGGTAATATGACCATTCTGGCCACATTTTGATGACTAATACATAATACCTTTTCTACACAGAATTCAAGGTCTAATAATAATATGGCAATACTAAATGCCATTTTGGTATTCACAGATGACCAGAAAACGGAACTACTCGACCAAAAGGGGAGATAAGAAATACCTTTATTCTGTCATCACTACTAAAACCATCTAGCTGATTGAGTAGTTCAAGCATTGTCCGTTGCACCTCTCTGTCCCCACTAACTTCACTGCATTTTGAATCAAAAGAATTATAATCAATTCTATTGCAAGTTTGCAACGAACCAACAAAAAAAATAAAAATTGAATAGTTGAAAGAGCAAATTGACATGAGAAAGACATGTTGTACCTGTCGAATCGCTTTGTGCCAATAGCATCAATTTCGTCAATAAAAATGATGCAAGGAGATTTTTCTTTAGCAAGTTGAAAAGCATCACGAACAAGTTTTGCTCCATCTCCAATGAACATCTACATACACAATAACTCCCATTTTATTAAAAAAAACTAAGATTATTTCTCCACAGAAAGATCATTAAGCCACTGTGAATAGGCAATTGAATAATTGATTGCTTGAATCATTAATTAATTATTGATTTTTTACATCAAGAAATTATGTACCGATTCTTCTTAATAATAATTCAGTGGTCCAATATAAACCCCAATGAGGGTCATTATAATCATCTCATATTCATATAGATTAAGCTCCCGTTATATAACCTTTTATATTGATGTTAGAGGCAATGTTCGAAAAAGCGCTCGAGGCGTACGCCTCGTAATGAGGCGGTAGAAGGCCAAGGCGAGGCTTGCGCTATTTTGGGCTTCGACGAAATTTGTGCCTTCTTCGGCCGAGGCGTCTGCCTCAAGGCGCCGCGAGGCGTGAGCCTTAGTTTGGCTTTAAAAAAAACCTAAGTCTGTCTAATAATAAGCAAACCTAAATCGCGAGTTCTGTTTTAGCCTCCTCTTCTTCTTTCGAGTTCGCGAGTCTGTTTCAGCCTCCTCTCCGCGCGACAGTTTGTTCCAGCCTATAGGTATTCTTCTTCTTCGTCTTCCAGCCTCCAGTTCGCAACAGGTGTTCGTCTTCCAGCCTCCAGTTCGCGACAGTCTGTTCGTCGTCTTCCAGCCTCCAGTTTGCGACAGGTGACTGCCTCTTCTGTTCTTCTTCTTCGTCCTTTGTCCTCTTCTGAGTTCTGTCGTCTTTTTTTAATTTCTGTTAAGGTTTTATTTGGGTAATAAGTAATAACAATTAAGTAAAACATATATGCTGTGATATACATGTATTAACATATATTTAATATATGTTCTTATTACCATATATTTGTTATATATTAACATATATTTAATATATGCTGTGATTAACATATATTAACATATATTTAATATATGTTCTTATTAACATATATTTGTTTTGTCCATTCTTATTTGTTTATTGCTGTGATTCTTATTTGTTTTGTGATCTGTTTTGTGTTATTATTTTGGGTAATCTGTTTTGTATTCTTATTGTTATATACAATTACTAATCAGCTTGTATTATTGTTTGGGGTATTCTTATATTTGGTTTTTTTATTACAGAGAATTGTTATTATGGGTAAGAAAGATCCTGCATGGAAATATGGCACCGCAGCCCCTGGAGTTAATAAAGCTCATTTATATGTGGAATGCAATTGTTGTAAGAAACTTTGCAAAGGAGGGATTACAAGGCTGAAAAATCATCTTGTGGGTAATCATAGTAACGTCGAGGCTTGCAAAAAAATACCAAGCGAAGTGAAGGAAGAACTTGCTTCATATATGAAGAAAAATATGGACTCCAAAGAGGAAAGACAAAGAGATGAAGCTGAAAAAAATACAAAGTGGGTCTTATTATGGTGGTCATCCATCCTTGGGAGGTTCAAGTGTGGGTAGTGCCTCCGAGAGGGAAGTTCGGGGACCCGTGGACAGATTTGTTGTGGATGTTGATGCTGGTGATGATGATGCTACTACAAGGCGTACCGTATTTTCAAAGGAGGCTTGTAATGCAATCTGTCTTGATATTGGTAGGTTCTTTTTGAAAACAGGATTCCCTTCAATGTTGCAGATAGTCCTTCATTTATAAATATGTGTCTGTCTATTGGGAACTATGGTCGTGCTTTGAAACCCCCTACTCCATACGAGCTTAGCTCTTGGATATTTTAGGAGGAAGAGAAGATTACAAAGGCCTTTGTTGAGGTAAAGAAGACTTAGGCACATACGGGGATGTCAATCTTGTCGAATGGTTGGAAAGATATTAGGGGAAGACAGCTAATAAACTTTCTTGTAAACAACCCCCATGGCACTGTATTTCTGAAATCTGTTGATGCATCTGATGCAATTAAAGATGCTAATTTAATGTTTAAACTACTTGATGAGGTTGTTGAATAAGTGGGAGAAGACCTTGTCATTCAAATAGTCACTGACAATGCATCTATTATAAGGCGGCGGGAAGGATGTTAATGGAGAAGAGGCCACGTATGTGGTGGACACCGTGTGCCACGCATTGCATCGATTTGATGCTTGAGAAGCTTGGAGAGTTGCCTCAACATAAAAATGTTTTAACAAAGGCAAAGAAGGTAATTACTATTATTATTATTTGGTTATAATTTTTTTTATTCAATGAATACTTGAATTATTATTATTTTTTGATGAATGTCATTATGTAGGTAAGCAACTTCATATATAATCATAGATGGGTCTTGGCATTGATGAGGGCCAACACTAATAAAAACCTTGTTCGGTCAGCCGCCACTAGATTTGCCACTGCTTATTTAACTTTGCAGAGTATGCATAATTTGAGACGGCCTTTGGAGGCTATGTTTACATCAAGGGAGTAGGCAAATTGTGCTTGGGCAAAAAAACCTGAAGGTAGGGAGGCGAGAAAAATCATTCTGAGTGATAGGAATTTTTGGGGTAGCGTAGGATATTATGCAATTAAGACCACAAAACCTTTAGTAGGTGTATTGAGGATGGCAGATTCAGAGAAGGTGTCGGGAATGGAATTTTTATATGGTGTCATGGACAATGCAAAAGAAGAGATTGCAAAAAATCTGGATAACGAGGGGGCCTATAAAGAGATATGGAGCATAATAGATGCTATGTGGGACAATCAGTTGCATCGGCATTTGCACGCTGCTGCATATTATTTGAATCCTCATTTTCAATATGAAGACAATTTCTATGCCAATGCGGAAGTTAAGGTGGGGATTGTACTCTTGTATGGACAAGCTTATTCCTAACGCCGTGGAAAGAGAGAAAGCTGATTTGCAATTAGATGCATTCCGATTGAGGCAAGGGTTATTTGGCTACACAAATGCCAAAAACACGTATAAAAAACGTACTCCCGGTAAATACCGTTGATTAATGTATGGTTATGCTTTCATTTTGATTAAACGTGAACTTGGTAAGTACCATTGTACCGGTAAGATTGATATATGTTTTAATATTGATCCAGCTGATTGGTGGATCGCATATGGAGATGAAGCTCCGGAATTAAGAAACTTTGCAGTGAAGATTTTGAGTTTAACTTGCTCATCTTCGGGGTGTGAACGTAATTGGAGTACTATCAGTCAGGTATTTATTAGATATAAATCATTTATTAAGATTTTATGAGATTTCACATTGTCACTAATGCTAAATTACTTGTAATATAGATACATACAAAGAGAAGGAATCGACTGTCCGCATCCATACTTAACTCATTGGCTTACATTTATGTACAATAAAAAATAGAAAGATCGGCATATCAAGAAAAAGGCACTAACGGAGGAAGAGGATCCATTGGTTGTTGAAAATGTGTCATCTGATGAGTGGGTTGCGGGGGAAAATGATGAAAATATCTCGGGACCGACTTCTGGAAATGATGATATGGAGGGTGAAAGGACTCATGGGAATGAAAAGACAGTTGGAAGAGAAGAGACTAATGTGAGGGAGATTACACTAGAAGGGAAAAGGACTCGGGGAACAAATAGTAAACAAAAAAATCAAAAGAGAACGAGAAACACTTTGCCGTCAAAAACTATGCCAAAAGGTTAGTGTCATTACTTAAGTTGTCTTTAAAGTGTTCTTTAAAAAAACACTCATTTGGATTAAATATATATTCACTTGTTTATTTATAGATAAAGGGAAGAGATTGCAATTGGTTGATGAAGAACCTGAGTTTGAGGATCTTAGCACCGACAATGAGGAGGATGACAGAGCTATTAGATACGATGATGATTCCATAGAAGAGGATCCTCTTAGTGATGATAGGAATGATGATGATGGTGATGGGGATGATCTAGGATTTGATCCATTATTCAAGCCGCTGGATACGAATGATACATTACTTATATAGTGATGGATCATCACTATATAAGTACTTGATGATATTATGTTATTTTGATGTTTTGTAATGATACATTATTGTAACGTTGGTTATTTATGTCTTTTATGACCTTAATTATAATGATGAATTATTTTATGGTTTTATTTGTATTTTTTCATAATTTTTTGGGGACTTTTAGGTCTTCAAATCGAGGCTTCCGCCTCGCTCCGCCTTGAAGCTTACGCCTCGCCTCGTCCGAAGAAAAACGCCTCGAACCGTTTTAAGCTTTTTCGAACATTGGTTAGAAGAAAACAACAAAACTAATAATCTGATGTATCCATTTTGCAGCATTTCCAAACCCTACGTAGCATTATATTTTCACATATACTTTCTTTAATTGAAGCTCAGCTCCTTATCAATGATACTACAACTAATATCACAGAATAAAGATAAAATTACACTAAAAATAGTGAAAGAGCTAACAAAGGATGTATACCTGGACAAGTTGAGGGCCTGCTAGCTTCAGAAAAGTAGCATTTGTTTGGGCTGCACATGCACGAGCCATTAAAGTTTTCCCAGTCCCAGGAGGTCCATATAAAAGCACACCTTTGGGTGGACGAACTCCTAACTTCTGAAACCGCTCCTTGTGTGTCATTGGCAAAACAATAGCTTCAACTAGTTCTTGGATCTGTCCCCAATAATATAGATTGAAGAAAAATGTGACATAATAGAGTCAAGCAGCAAATATTCCAAAAATACCAGCATACATCATCTTAAGGTGAGAAACTTGCCTGTTTCTCTAGGCCTCCAATGTCATTGTAGTCTTCAGTAGGTTTTTCATCAACCTCCATGGCCTTGACTCGAGAGTCATACTCTGAGGGCAAGGTATCGAGAATCAAGTAACTATCTTTATTCACCCCAACCAAATCACCAGGCTTCAACTTATCAGGGTCAACGAGACCAACCACAGGAAGGAAAATAGTCTGCAGTAGAGACGAAATAAACAAAATTTGCTTAATTTTAGGAAAATCAAAGCAGAACTACAAGCTCAATCTCAAAATATTATAAATGTCAACTGAAACTAAGAAAATTGTAATATTATCAACAGAAACTCATTGTGAAAAGGAAGTCTAACAATCTCAATCTGGCTCCCGTATCCATAATAGGATTACTTGTATTATTTTAAATTTTAAGATTATTAGAAGAACAAAAGGCTTATAATTAATGGTATCATCACTGGAAAATCTGATTATAGGATTGTTTTACTTGCTGCATATATTAAGTTGTTCCTCACAGGCCACTTTTCCTAAAGGAAACAACCCCATACGGGAAACAACACCATATGGGAAGTTGCAGAGGGATGGATGCTCGAGATTTACAAATCTACACCAATTTATAACCCTTGTTTTATCCCAAAAAAAAACAAATAAAAATGAAGCATATGTTAATTTGGAAAAAAAATAAAGGAAAAAGGAAAAGTAAAATTACAGATAAACAAAATCTTACTTACCTGGCGTGTAGATGTTTTTAATACAACACATTTCCCCTTCCTTTGTGAGTCGAGATCAATATTCGCACCGTCTTCTTCAGCCTCGTCCTCCGGGTTCATTTCCAAAATCTAAAGGCATAGATAAACGACAAGTGAGTGGCAAACAACACAAGCAAAACTCATAATAGAACAATAAAACTTATAGGGCTCATATTGGTTCAAACGTAAAATCAATTATTTCACTAGAAACTCCCTTTTAATAGTATCTTATAAATACATATATGTGGGCACAAATGGGCAATGGCTAACACATATATACAACTTGCAAATACATCATTCTCATCAGTGAAACAAAATATATCCCTTGTGATTCTTTAGTAGTTTATACTAAAAGGATCATCTAGTCATGATCCATTTATTCTTTTAGCTTCCCCATGAAATCTAGAATTGTTAACATGAAATTGGAATCTAATTCTTTTTATGATTTTATATAAAGATGAGGAATTTACGATTAGGCGGAAGAGCTTGAAACCCAGATAATTTAGTAAGCAAGTTTCATATAGCAGATTTATAGAGAACAAGGCAAGGTACCCATTACCCAACCATGTAAAGGTGTAACTAGTGTATCAAACATACTTGTTACTACATTCAGTTATGCTGTAAAATATTACTCCATTCCAAACCAGTTGCTCACATTTACTTGTTTGGATATCACCTCTTGGAGCACATTAAGTTTTGATTTGTTAATAATAGATGGGATAAGACTCTAATTGTACTGAGCTACAATAAGTAACTTGTTTCGTGAAGAAGATGTATGGTTTAAATAGTATGGAAGGTCCTGCCTATATCTGAATGAGGGTCGAAGTAAAACACCTAGGGACAGGTGGGATCATTACTGAGGTTATCAGCAAAAGGCATTAAAAGCCCAGAATACCTCAATTCGCAAAAAATGACTAAAAACCCATGAACCTATGTTATACCCCCTTCTCTATTCCTCAAACCCATGAACCTATGGTATACCCCCTTCTCTATTCCTCTCTCTCTTTCTACCCCTTCCATTTTTTATCTAGCAGCAGTCCCACTCTTTTCTTGACCAAATAACTAATAACACGGATATTATAAATAATTCAATTTTATTAAGTTGCTCATATACCCTTTTTTAAATACCAAAAGGTCCAAAATCAAACTAGCACTTGGTTTATACTTATGTTACAAGATTACGAGAGGATTTAAAAACAGGAAATCCGAAATAAAGTCCAACAAAGGGTAATTGCGAAACTAATCATAATATACAAGAAAAACCCTAAATTGATCTTTGCAAGCCAAAAAATACAATGCAAGTTGAGCTAATTAACTGAATTACCTCAACTATATTGCCAACCAAGTAAGGAAGTTGCTTGTTTAGTTTTATTTTTTCTTGATTCTCCTTAATCTTCTCCTTAAAGGAGTCCAACTCAAGATTAGTCCTTTGTGACTCCTCCTGTTCCAGATACAAATAAGTTAAGTTAGATACAAATAATTAACATGTAATATATATAGAAAACACGAAAGACATCGGGTAACCTTGAGGATTCGAATCTCGTTATCCAGAAGGCGAGAAGCCCTAACAATGTCGTCAGTGGACATAGAAGCGAGCTGGTCATCTTCGAAACTACTATCTTCAACCATCGGCGACGCCATAACTTCTGATCTCCTAGAACACACGGCAAAAACCAATAGATTTTTAGGGAGAGAAAAAATATGAGAGCCTTTCCAACTTTCAGCAAAGCCAAGAGAGAGGAGTTTTATTTTCGCTGTCTTGTTCCAAAAGCAAATAATACTGAAACGGGTATGGACCGAAAGGGAGTGGTTAGTTCGAATTGGGCAGAGTCTTCAATTTAAAGGCCCAATTTAATTCCGTTTCCCTTAGGTTATCTTTGTTTACAAGGATAAGTATTACACTTGTAATAAGATTATTAATTTCAACTGACTTATTTATTTTTAAATTTGAATTTAAGATTATTAGGTCCAAGGATTATAAAATGACTTAAGATTGGAGATTATTTAAAAGTTTTCTTAACATGTGCCTTAAGGGCACATGTTAAGCACGACTTCCAATGGATAGGCATTGAATTCAAGGAATAGGGCTTACTGAAATATAATTTTTAAATGCATATGCCCCACTGAAATATTATTTTAATTATATTTCAGTGGGTCTCATCCCTTGAATTCAGTGTTCATCCATTGAAAGCCGTGCTTAGCATATGTCTTTAGAACACATGATAAGATGACTTATTATTTAATACTCTCTTCGTCCCTTAATATAAGACGTTTTAGAGAAGTTTTTTTTGTTCCTTAATATATGACGTTTTAGAATTTCAAGTAAGCATTAATTGATTAGTTTTCAATATTACCTCAAGTATTAAATATAACTTTGGTTCTCTCACTATTTTTTGCCTAATAAATAACAATCTCTTTTTTCAATATAAAGACAATATAGACATTTGATATTATATTTAATGTTATATAATTATTTTCTTAATGCTTGTGCACAACTTTAAAAAATCTTATATTAAAAGACAGAGAGAGTACTATGTCTAGATAGGTATTATAATTCCATCACGTAGGATTAAAAATTTATGAACGAAACTAACCTTTATAAATGAGGTACTCTAATCCCATCATGCCTATATAGGATTTCTTATAAATGAGGTACAGTAATCCCATCATGCCTATCTTTTGGCAATTTAATGCTAAATTTTGGAATTAAAACTCAAAATGAGCTTGGTAATTTCTTAAAATAAAAAATTAATTATAATATGACACTCAGTTTTTGTTAAACATAACTTTTGTGAAATGTGCGACGAAAAATAGAAATTCACATAAAAGTTAGGCCGGAACAATAAAGCGAACAAAATAAGTGACTGAAAAAATAAATACATAAATTACACAGGTAAAACAAATGTATTTATTTATTTCCATGTAATTTATGGACAAAACTAACCTTTATAAAGCTTACAAAATTTATAAGCTTGAAAATAATATTTAAAGTTTATGGTTAGTAATAGTATATATTTTGAGTAAAAAAGTTTATGGTTAATAATATTATATATTTTAAGTAAAAAAGTTTTTTTTTTACTAAAATCAAAACTTATTTTGAAAATACATATACATTTACTATTAAAAAGTTTATCGTTTATTTTTCTTAAAATAATTTTTTCATGACGAGCTTCATCATAATTGCCTCTAGACTCTGGTATGTACAGGTGATATGTTTAAATATATTTTTTTATTTATAGGTGCCTTTTCGATGTATAAACAAGTTTAAATTATAATTTAAAATATGTTATTATTGGTAAGAGTATAATAATCCAAATGATATTTTTTATCCAATCCTTTAATTAATCTTATAAAAAACAAACATAACATGAGATTATTTTAAGTTATCCCATAAATAATCCCATAAAAAACAAACATGTGAGTAGTACTATTTAATCCTAGGATTAATAGTCTTGGTATTATAGTCATATGTATTATAGTCCCAGGATTATAATCATTGCAAACAAACAAGGCCTTAATGTTTTGGATATTTACTAAATTAATTGGACTTAGGGAGGGGGTGTTTGATAAAACTTGAATGAATCTGAATCTGAATCTGAATGAGCTGAATTTGAATGAAAAAAATTATTTAATAATTGACATGTCTAAATAATCTGAATAACATATTTTTATTATTTTATCCCTCTGAAAAATTCAAAAAATTGTTGTAAATTTATTTAATATTACTTAATATAATAGTTAATATTGTAAAAAAAAAAAAAATCATTCAGCCGCTCATTCAGCCAAAAAAATGAGACAGCCATTCAGCCCAAATGGTCTGAATGGCTGACTGATTCAGTCATTCAGACAATTGTTTTTCAAAATAAATGCACTGAATGACTGAATCGGTCAGCCATTCAGTGCTAATCAAATAGCCCCCTAATAAAGTTGACTTCAATTAGGGGTGCTATTTGAATCAAACTAGTCTCATCCATTTTAAAAGAGCTAAGAACACAAACCAACCAATAGTCCAATACCCAATATTTTCAGAGCCGGACTGTTCATCGAATAGAAAAAAGTATCAGGTGGGTCACTGGTTCAACCAGTGGTCGGACCGCTATTGACCCAGTGACGTCATTAATATGTAATAAATAATAAATAAATAATATATTAATTATTATTATATATTATATATAATATTTAGTAAATATGTAAAATTAATCAATTTATCTACACACAAAAAACTTAAACATATTTGTACAATATTTTCTTTATACAATTTTAAAAAATACTAAATGTATATGAAAAGAAAGATATTAAATCAAATAATACAAATAAACATAAAAAGGAATATACTTTTGGCATATTCTAATCAAAACATTCAAGTTTCAACAATGGTTGAGTACCCTTCTTTTATCATATTTTTGTAAGGGAGTATGCTTTTGGGCATTTTGGCATATTCTAATTACAAGACAGAGTACATAACTTCTTTTGCTTTTTATAATGAGCCCCTTCTTTTACAGAGTACAAAACTTCTTTTGAATACTCCCCAACAGAGATTTGGTCATTTCGGAGTTTTCTTTAAGGTCTCCAGAAAATAGACGGTAGGAGTTTCCATGAAATCCTTATTTCCTGAGGGACTTCTCTAGCTTCCGTGGACTCACCCACACCCAATCCAACAACGTTCATATGCTGATACATACGCTAATGCTAAATCCATTCTTAGTAGTTAGTAGTACAAAATTAAAAGCCTCAGAATATATATATGAAGAGGAAAAAGAAGAGTGCAGAACTTCTTTCACTGTGTATTGCCGAGAAAAAGTAGAAGTGCAGAGCTGCAGATTTTTTTTCCTAAAGCAAGTAGGAACTGGTCTAACCCGTGAACCAGTCACCGGTTCGTTAGGTCAGGCGGTTCAACCATCGATTTGCCGGGGCCGATCGATTTCGGTTTTTTCGGTTCAACCATCGATCTTGTCCGGGTCTGAAAACTATGCCAATACACATCTATAACTCAACCCAAACCAAACTATTGTTTAACAGTTTAATTTTTTGGTAAAATTATTGGGTTTGGACTTTCCTTAGAAAGTGTTAATTTATAATTTATTTAGTTTGAATAAATTAATATTGATAAAACTAATATTATTAGAGTATAACAAATAACAATATTCATAATTTGTAAAACTTGTTATTGATAATAGCTTAAGATTATAGAAGTTTATTTAGGGTTAAATATGAGGTTTAGTACTAGAATGTCTATAAAATATACAATATTTATCTACTATTTATGTATTCGATCGGTTTAATTCGATTTACTTTTTTTGATATAGTGGTTAACCCAAACGATCAAATCAACCAAATCGATTTATAAACATATCTAACTAAATCAAACTAATTAACTTGTATAACCCGACCATAAATAATCGATTTAATTTGATTTGATTAGTTTTTTTTCTTAATTTAGGTTATGAACACCCCTAATTTCTATGCCCGAACTAAAAACACAAATAATAAGGGATAATATAATTAGTCAAGTCTTGTAATTTCACCTCTATGAAATTCAAAAATCATAGCTCACTAAAATAAGAAACAGTGAATTCAACGTTACTAATCTAATACAACAAATAACTAAGCCAAGAGTTGGCCTAACAAGCTAAATGTTGTATCCTAAGCTAAAATACTGGAAAAAAAACTTGAATAAACCAGAAGAACTATGAGTTCTAGGACTAGATATGTGCGTTCTAGATTGGATGTGTATCCTAGATTGGACGTATACCACTTTTGCACGCAAGAATGCTGATTGTTATTTATAGAGTTGTCACTTAACTGTTGCACTGCCTTAGCTATCCACTTAGCTACGTTCTCCTTGAAATTCGACCTACTAACCCACTTACTGTTGATAAACACTTAAATTCGCCAAACAGATTCATTGTAAGACCCCAACTTTTTATGAATAAAATTTAATTTTCTCTACATATTATTTTAAATAGTAAGGTGTTGATTTGATAAATGTGATAAGTTATGGGTGATATGTGCAAATTTTACAAAGTAAGCAAGTTCTCATAAAATATTCGTTTGGTCGGGGAATATTCGTACGACGGCGCAATCATTGGTTGACCCCATAACGGAATAATTATCGGATATAGAAAGCGACAGAAGTAACCTTTTTATAAAAATAATGGCAAAACTTTTACCGTTAACTGTTGAAATACCTGGTGAAAAAAGTACAGTAATACGCGTTGTTGCACAGTAGCACACTGTATTTCACAATACTTCTAATTATTGATGCTTACGTAAGAAGTCACTCAGTTTCATTCAATAATTGTCACAGTAGTTGCTGCATAATATCTCATATTATTGATTCAATTATTGTCACAGTATCATCTGTATAATACTTTATATTATTAAATCAATAATTGACACGACACAGTTACTCATATTATTATTAGCATTAATGACAATGTCTAGAAAGTTCTGTCAAGAAAAGGGGTTAGGTTATTTAATTGCGCCAGTAAGGAGAAATTCTTATCGGAAAGCCCCCTCTTTCTTGGGAACGATCTGGTTGTCAATATTGTGAGTTATAATATTAATGATAAATTATCGATAAAAATATTTTCATTGTGTTGGGAATATTAATGTTAGTGGAAATCGACAATTATTTCGATAGTAGTTGATTTCTAGATATTAAATTGACCAAACGGGCAATTAATCGAATAAATGAGCAATTAATTGCTATTGGTTCACATGCAAGGAACTATTAGTTCACATTCAGATACTATAAGGGGATGTTGTACAAGATTGATAATACTTAAGGGACTAAATTAAAAATAGAGGTAAAGATGAAGGTACTAAAGTATAATTAACCTTATAATTTGCCACCTTTCCCTGGCCTATAAATACTCCTCCATCCATTCATTATTTCCTACCATTTTGAAAAGCAAAGTTATAATCACAAACTATAGTGAGAGAAACTATAGAGAGAAAATAAAAGAGAAAGAAAAAGAGTATTATGCTATTGCGCTATTTCAGTATTGAACCTCCTACTAAGGTAAATGATGTTATTTTCTTTTGATACTCGTAAGGGTTGTCATTCTATTCCTTCTTAAGCTGTGGGAATAACTTGCCTACGCGGACTGCCGCATGCACAGTGAATAACCCTCCGTATTCATTTTCTTTATTAAATTGTGGGAATAACCTGTCTACGCGGACTATCGCATGCCTGGTGAATAACCCTTCGTATTCATTCTTTATTAAATCGTGGAAATAATCTATCTACGCGAACTACCGCATGACGGGTGAAAATTCATTTGCAGTTTCGTATATTAATTCATCAGATTCCTAAATCTAAACTTACTATTGTAAGTATTGCTTCTATAATTCCTGAAATGATTAGAAATTGCTTAAGGTTTTCGCTTCATCTAACATTATTTCACTGAAATATTGGTATGAACTTGTTATTGAAATTTTAATCTTTTCATGTCGGGATACTATTCATTCGAGTACTATTCATGGAGTACTATTCACAACAAAATTAATTTTTTTTCTGTCTAAATTATTTTTAATTTATGAATCTTATTCTTGAAATTGGATCCATGTTTTGATCTTCATGTTGACAATTTGAATATTCTTGAACTCTAGATAAATTGAATTATAAATCTTTAATATCTATCCTTGATCTCACTGGATTCATTCTTTATATCATTGTTATAATCCTCAAAATTAAATTATGGTGAAAGTTATCTTTGACCCGTAGTGTAAAGATGAACTGTTGATTGATGAATATCTTTGGCCCGTAATGCAAAGATGAACAGTTAATGGATAAATATCTTTGGTCCGTAGTGCAAAGATGGACAGGTGTTTGGCATGATCATGACCACTAGAGAGATAAACGATTATCTTTGGCCCGTAGTGCATAGATAATTCGTTGATTGGAAATAATTATTGATTGGTGTTACAGGGATAAAATATTGATAATGGACTTTTAAATCATAGAAGATAGTAGACATCATTCTCTACTTGACTCTTCTAATGGATTGCTATTTTTGTTGCAGTTATTGATCTAAAACTTGTTGTCTATTGTATTCTATCAGATTTTTTTCTGTTGAGAACTAAGGATAATTTGTTCTATATTATCTTAGTCATAATATTCTTTTACTGGGCTAGTTGAGCTCACCCTTTTCTTTCATTGTTCTCTTCAAGAAATGAGAATATAACTGTGACTAGTCGGGGAATGGAGTGATGGTCCAAGATAGTGCTATACTAGTCCTCACTATTTATAAAATAGTGTGCTAATAATTATAATGAGAACTTAATTTGAGCGTTAATATTTTTCGTATTATATAAGACATAATATCTGTATTGAAGCTCATAGTCTGTGTGGTCGTATTTTGCACTACACTTTAATGTAATAAGATTTGTATTTGGATTCTGTACCATGTATTTAGCGACTCGGAATGGGTTGTGTACTGGACCTATTTTGGGGGCGTCACAGTTGGTATCAGAGCTTAGGGATATGATCTCTGGCGGAGATCTGGGAATAAAACTAGGAGGGGAGAGACGAGTAAAACCTTCGCTAGTGGGTCCTACCTAAGCTTATTTATTATTTAATTGGTCGGTCAAAATATAGGGATATTATGTGACATGTCAATTTCTTTAATTAACCCTTGTTTTGTGGCGGTATTTGAGAATGACATCTAAAAATCTAAGCAATGGAGCATATGAGACCATTGAAACACCGCCAATCAATAACCAGGATAATGTACATCAGGAGGGCAATAATCCTCCTATAAACAACACCACCGACCAAACGATGAACGATGGGGTGTTTAGGAGATTTCTACAATTCAAACAAAACTAGACGAGAGAGACTCTTGTTCAAAACGCAGGTGGAAACAATGGTAACTCGCGGCTTGTCACTGCCAAGCAATTCAAGGAGTTGGGACCGCCGGAGTTTTTAGGAAAGCTAGAGCCACTCAAGGCAAAGGCTTGGATTATGCAGATCACCAAAATATTTGATGTCCTGGGATGCATAGAGGAGCAAAAGGTTGCCTTCGTCACCTTTATGTTGCCTGGAGAGGTAGATTACTAGTGGGAATCTATGAAACGTACTCAGCTGTCTGCACTTAAGATGTTTTGGGAGAAGTTCAAGGAATTGTTCAACGACAAGTACTTTTCAGAAAGTATTCGTCATATGAACAGAATAGTATGACTGTATCACAATACGAGGCCAAGTTTGCAGAATTATCTCGGTTTACATCCCATTTGGTGGATAATGAGAAACGAATGATACAAATATTTTTAAGAGGTTTGAAACCTGAAATTCGTCAATATCTCGTTTCTCATAAACTTTGTTTGTATTCAGATGTTGTGAATAAGGATCAATTATTGGAGCGAGATAATGAGATTGTTCAACCAAAGGACAACAACTATAGTCGTACCGGTGGCAACAGTCATCGGAACAATGATAACCAGCGTGGAGAAAATTATCATCCTAGAAATGGTAACCACTTTGGTAGTAATCATGGCCAAGATAATAGAAGAAGTGAGTCAGGTGAAAATTTCAAAAAGAGAAGATTTAACAACGACAATGGAAAGACATCGGCACCAACACCAACAATCGTTTCTAGGGGAGGGGAACGACCACCGGTCGTATATTACAAATGCGGACAAGAGGGACACATCAGTCTAAACTGCACACAACAATCCAAGGTGTGCTACAATTGCGGAAAGGAAGGTCATATAGCTCGAGTGTGCCCTATAGCGAAGTCAAGTTCAGCTGGGATGGTGACACCAAAGGCTGTCCCAGACAAGTCAAAGTCGGTGGTTTAAGGGAGAGCATTTGGCGTGACTTCCCAAAATGGGAAGAACCCGAACGAAGTCATCACGGGTAAGCTAATCATAAACTCTTGTGAAGTCTATACCTTATTAGATACCGGTTCTATCCATTTTTTTATTTCACCTGATTGTGCTCAACGTTTGAACTTGACCCCTAAGAAATTAGACTTTGATTTATCTGTTAAAACTCTGTTGGGAGAAACCTTCATTACATCCACAGTTTACAAATCTTGTTTGATTAAAATTGGCACCCTCACATTACCTGTTGATCTCATCTATTTGAAAATACTTGCATTTGATGTGATTTTAGGAATCGATTGGTTAACTACTCATCATGCTAAAATTGATTGTTTTCGTAAGGTTGTTTGCTTTCATATTTCTAACCAACCTGTTATACGAATTCAAGCAACCAAACCACTAAAATTAATCACTGTCATTTCAAGTCATAAAACCATTCGTTTATTAAAAAACGGATGCCAAGCTTTCTTAGCCCATGTCACCGATTTAAACAAGAATATGTCAAATTTGAATGATATTTCTGTTGTTAATAAATTCCCTGATGTATTTCCCGAAAAACTTCCTGGCCTACCCCCAGAACGTGAAGTTGAATTTTTTATTGACCTTAAACCCGGTACAAAACCTATTTCCAGAATCCCATATCGAATGGCTCCTATTGAACTTCAGGAGTTAAAGGTCCAACTACAGGAATTATTAGACATCGATTTTATTTGTCCTAGAACATCGTCTTGGGGTGCTCCTGTTTTATTCGTAAAGAAGAAAGACGGGAGTATGCAACTTTGTATTGACTATCTAGAGTTGAACGATGTCAACATCAAAAATAGGTATCCGTTACCTCACATTGATGACTTGTTTGACCAGTTGCAAGGTGCTAAATTCTTCTCAACGATCGATCTTCGTTCTGGATATCATCAGTTAAAGATTAAAACTGATGACATTCCAAAGACTGCCTTCAGAACTCGATACATGCATTATGAATTCTTAGTCATGTCTTTTGGATTGACTAATACTCTTGCTGCCTTCATGAATATAATGAACCGGATATTCAAGGAATATTTAGATTATTTTGTGGTTGTCTTTATTGATGACATCCTCATTTACTCCAAAAGCTCATGAGCACCACTTGAAGCTGATACTCGAAAAGCTTCGTGAAAACAAGCTATATGCCAAGTTAAAGAAATGCGAGTTTTGGCTTGAGGAAGTAGCATTACTTGGGTACGTGGTATCCAAACATGGAATATCAGTTGACCCGACGAAGATTAAAGCAATACAAAGTTTGGAGCAACCTAAGTCAGTAACCGAAATACGTAGCTTTCTGAGCTTAGCTGGTTATTATCGGAGATTCGTAGAAGGATTTTCTCGAATCGCTACTCTATTAACTCAGCTGACTCGAAAAGATACAAAATTTGGATGGAGCGAGGAATACGAGAAAAGTTTCCAGGAACTCAAGAGGAGACTCATTTCAACACCTGTTCTGACAATACCATCTGGTTCGGAGGAATTTGTCATCTACAGCGATGCATCAGGCAAAGGGTTAGGATGTGTTCTCATGCAACATGGGAAAGTCATAGCCTATGCATCACGAAAACTTAAAGAATATGAGAGGAATTATCCTACTCATGATCTAAAGTTGGCATCAATCGTTTTCGCGCTAAAGATCTGGAGATACTACCTGTATGGGGAGAAAGTGGATATCTATACGGATCATAAGAGTCTTAAATATTTCTTCACTCAAAAGTAACTCAACATGCGACAACGACGTTGGCTTGAGCTGTTGAAAGATTACGACCATATCATCCAATACCATTTTGAAAAAGCGAACGTGGTAGCGGACGCGTTGAGTAGAAGATCATATGCGGGAACGAGTGCGATGCTGCCAACACAAAGGCCCATTTTGTATGACTTGCAAAGGATGGAGATAGAGTTAAAGACTCCAGGGACCCACGTGAAGATGACAAATATACGCGTAGTGTAACGACCATGAATTTTAAACTCCTTATTTATTAAATATGTGATTTAATTTTAACGAGTTAGTTTTGTAAGTTTATTTAAACCTTATGTAGTGGTGAGAATTTGTGAAATGATTAAAGGAAGTCACTAATGAGTTATTTAAATTAGTGGACTGACCTTAATGATTTAATATCAGAGAATTGATGAGATTATTAATAATTAAATATTCAACTTATTTGAATATAGTGGCATGAATTGAACATAGTGATTAATTTTAATATTGAGTAATTAATCGATAACGTATGAAATTATTATTGTTGGGATTAATATATTAATGAGCAAAGAAGTAATAAATATAATAATATTATATTTACTTGGTTAATTGTTTTATACAAGTAATATATTAAACCTTGTAATATGTGGTGATTATCTTCATATTACATAAAGTGCAATGTGCACATTAATGTGGCTATGTATATTATATATAGACTATATAGTAAGATTTATTTGCATTAGTAGAGTTACACAATAATATTTCTTATGTGACTTGAAGTGTGTAAGTAAACATTCATGTATGCCTCATCAACATATAGTAATATCAATGAATAATTATTAACTGATAAATGATTTCAATAAGTTGTTATAAGAATTATAATAACAGTTGTGTTGGTAAATACTAATAATGCCTAATTGAATTATATTTGGTATTAAGAGAAATGTACATGGATTATATGTTATCATATGTGTAACCCAAATTGATACATTGTATTGTTGGTTAACTAATTAAAATGACATTGGGACTTATATGTATACATAATGTGTACATATATTTTATAACTTCAGTGTTTGTATATGCTACACTTAATATATGCTAGTTGCTGAGTTATATATTGGAGTCACCCCCCTCAATTTCCTCT
Organism: Panax stipuleanatus; assembly: GCA_020205555.1. NCBI lineage: Eukaryota > Viridiplantae > Streptophyta > Magnoliopsida > Apiales > Araliaceae > Panax > Panax stipuleanatus. Next base: position 11,789,701 of record CM035120.1, read on the forward strand.
TCACGTGTATGCCCACATGCTATGTTACTCTATTTTCTTCCTCTCAAATTCATCTAAGCTAGCCATAATCATTATAGGGGGAGTGGGATTTATGATTGCATTCACCCACTTCTTGTTATCTAGCATGCAATCATGTAATCCTTTGTGTTGATTTGGTGAGTAAAATCCAGAACCGTGTATTTATTTTTCTATATAAGAGTTCTTCCCCTTCTCAATTTCTATTGCTGAGATTTTCTTGGAATTGATAGAAAGAGAATTGATAGTGAGTAGCATAGTAGCATTATATAATCTGTAACAGCAAGTTTGGTTTCCATCACAGAGGTATAACTTCCCATTCTCATTCTCTGCATAATTTTCAAAATTCTTGATTATTGAATTGATTCATGGATTGAGTAATTAATTGATTGGGATATGTTATTAAGTGGTTATATGATGTTAAAATAGTTTAGAATTGCTAAATGTTATGTTAGAAACGATTTTCGTTGGAAATTTTGTGAATTGGGCTAGAAAGCTGCCGAAGCAGCCTGCGTCTGTGTTTGGTCTGTGCCCGGCGCAGCTGCGCCAGTTTTGAACTAGCCAGCTGCGCAGGGCCTGCTGCAGAATTTTTGCTTCTGTTTTCGTTTTCTGTCCAGGTTAGCTTGATGGTAACCTTTAGTCAAGCATGGGAACTGATATGAATCCATAATATAAACTTCTTGGTATCACATGGCTATGTTAGCATGTTTTATGAAAGGAAAGTATAAGGTTTACGAAGAAAAACTTATGTTTTGAAAATGAAACTTGTAGCTTTGAATGCGAACTTTGCCGTATAAGTAACATGCATGTATTCTGATATTATGAGCATGATAGTAGGTTTATATTAACTTTAAATGCATGTTTAAAATGTTGAAAATATTAGCATACGAGATTGATGGATTTAAAGGTTTTCAAAGGAGAAACTTAAGACATTTGAAAACAAACTTGACCAAGATTTTGTCTTGTGATTTCTGACCTTGTGAACATGTGTAAATAACTTAGATATGTATATGAAGAAGTATAACATGAGGCATATGTGTACTTCATGAATGATCAGTTTTGATAGCTTGGCATTAAAGGACTTTTCTAAAGGAAACCTTGAAGACTAGTTGTCAATAACTACATTACAAGTATTCTAGGATCTAATATCATGGTTAAGTGTGTCATGATTTACAAGCATGCTAGCTAGTCATATGTATCGTTAAATAGTAGAACATGGATTTCACATATGTATACTTAAACCATAGGAAATGAATTTCTAAGGCATGAAATAGGTGGATTAAAGTTTACATGTATAGTATACGCATGAGCATGCATGTTATGTATTGTTTAGCCTTGTTATGTGATAACATGACCTTAGTAATCAACTTTGAAGCATGAACTTGTATTAGTTAAAGTATGTGAATTACCGGCATGAAAACATGACTTCAAATTGAATATAGAAAGAGCATGCTAGTTTCGAATGAGAAATTTTAACTTGATAAGCATGTGTATTGGTTTAATGTCAGTAGTTGCATGCTAGAGTTACGCCGATGCTAGAGTTACGCCGGGACACTTCAGGCCCGTACAATTTGCTTAAGTCTGATTTTAACAGTTAGCATATTATGATGCTATAAATGGTATGTTTGATATTAAACGTGATTTTATAAACTTATACGATAAGTGGATTATTATAAGTATAGACTTATATTAGTTTATAAATGCTAATTGAAAGACCGACTTATTAATGATAGGTTGTTTCAACGAGTTTAATTAAAGCTAGAACTTATTTGTAGCTGAGCAAGCAGGCAAGTATTCTAAATTCTTGCACTACTTTATTCAATGAATCGTGTAAGCGAGTTTCTTAACTTTACTTGATTTGAATGCAAGTTCCCTTACACTCTTTATTGTGCAAGTTCCTATCCTTCTCATATTATATTGAGCAGGTTACTATCGTATTGACAGTTAATTATTTAAAGCTTGAACTTTATTTCCAAGCATGCTATTAGGTGGTTTAATTACTTTACAATTATTCCACATCGATTTTATTGATATTCGCACTTGGTGCACTTGAGTTCGTACAGTCTTGGACTTGTACCTTATTTAAAATTCTATAATTCTTGAACTGTGTCAGATAGAGTCTGAACCCTTGTTCGATTAGACAATTGTATGAAGTTTTATAAAAGCTATCCAGACCAATTGATGGTATGGATTCTTAGACTAAAAAGAACACCCCTTATATATAGGGTAGTACCCCAGGTATCTAATATAAGATACAAACAGCAGAGTTGAATGTTATGCATATACATAGCGTACGCGAGGCTGATCCCCTCAAGTACTATTCTGTAGCCAGTAACCAAAGGGTCAATCAGCTATTGATTCCGTTGGAGTTTTACAGTTCAAAAGTCTACTTGACTATCAGTTATTCTAAAAGCAATCATTATTCTTGCTTCCGATATTCATATTGTTGAATTCATTGTTAGATATTTTCTATTCATCATGATATATCCTTTATTGTTGTATTTAAACTTGCTGAGCAAACTTGTTGCTCATTCTTGCTATATCATGACTTATATTGCAGTTAAGCCCGAGACTTCAGGGAAAGACAAGGGAAAAGGGAAGATGTAGGATTAGTTTGCAAGGAGCAGACTTTATCTTTATGCTTAATTAAATTACTGTTATGTAATATGAACCCTAATGACTATTCTAGGGTATGTTTGTATGACTGTTTTAAGGTTATCGAATCTTGGGATTAGTAACACTTTTTGAATGAACGACGTACGTTTATTATATTCCGCATTTAGTTATCGTATGTTGTTTAGAGGTGGATGTTTGTATTGTATCGTGACGACCGGACCGGGGTCAGAGGACCCGAATTCGGGGGTGTCACACGTAGAACCATCTTTAATTGATAAAGTTAAAGTTGCTCAAGATACAGACCCGGAGCTGATGAATATGAAGAAGAAGGTGCAAGAAGGTGCTATTCCAGAAGCAAAAATCGACGAAGAAGGAATACTTAGAGTCAACTCCAGATTTTGTGTTCCTAACAACTCTGATTTGAAGTATAAAATCATGATGGAGGCACACAACACACCGTTTACAATCCATCCTGGAAGTACCAAAATGTATCGTGATCTTCGACATACATTTTGGTGGAGCAATATGAAGAGAGAAATCGCGGAGTTTATCTTGAGGTGTTTAACATGTCAACGTGTCAAGGCGGAGCATCAAATGCCAAAAAGTCCATTGCAACCACTTGAAATGCCAAAATAGAAGTGGGAACACATCAACATGGATTTCATTACGGGTCTTTCTAAGGTTTCTCAAGGCATAGATGCAATTTGGGTTATTGTCGATAGATTAACCAAGTTTGCTCATTTTTTGCCTATACGAGAAACTTATTCACTTGAACGTCTTGCTGGTATGCACATAAATGAGATTATAAGACTGCATGGTATGCCGATATCCATAGTTTCTGATCGAGACCCAAGATTCACTTCACGATTTTGGGTCAACTTGCAGAAAGCTATGGGCACTGATTTACGATTCAGTTCTGTATATCATCCTCAGACAGACGTTCAATCAGAAATGACTATATAAACTCTTGAAGATCTATTAAGTCTCTGCATTCTAGACTTCAAAGGAAGTTTGGAAAATTACTTACCATTGGTGGAATTCTCCTACAACAACAGTTATCATGCAAGTATAGGCATGGCTCCATTCGAGGCGCTGTATGGACGAAAGTGTCTTTTCTCCAGTATGTTGGAATGAGGTGGGTGAAGCAACATTGTTGGGACCAGAGTTAGTACGTATGACTACGGAAAAGATTCAAATGATCTGACAACGTATACAAACAGCACAAGATCGACAAAAGAGTTATGCTGATCTTCATCGAAGGGACATGGAGTTTAATGTCGGAGACCATGTATTGTTACGTGTTGCTCCATGGAAAGGAGTTACGAGATTCAGAAAGAGAGGAAAGCTCAACCCACGATTTATTGGTGTATTTGAAATCCTCGACCGAGTAGGAACTGTGGCCTATAGACTCGCCTTACCGCCAAGCATGTCTCGTGTTCATAACATTTTTCACATATTCATGCTATGTAAATATGTGAAAGACCCAAACCACATTAATGAATTAGAACCAAACGAGATAGCTAAAGATTTAACGTATGAGGAGGTACCTGTCAAGATCTTGGATAACAAGAAACATATTCTACGCTCAAAGGTTATACCTCAAGTCAAAGTTTTATGGAGAAACTATGATATTGAGGAAATGACCTAAGAGTTAGAGTCTGAAATGAAAGCAAGATATCTTCACCTCTTCGAAATACCAGGTACGTACGTCAATATCGAGGATGAAATTTCATAAGGGGAGAGGTTGTAAGACCCTAACTTTTTATGAATAAGATTTAATTTCCTCTACATATTATTTTAAATAGTAAGGTGTTGATTTGATAAATGTGATAAGTTATGGGTGATATATGCAAATTTTACAAAGTAAGCAAATTGTCATAAATATTCATTTGGTCGGAGAATATTCTTTTTGTCGGGGAATATTCGTACGACGGCGCAATCATTGGTTGACCCCATAACGGAATAACTGCCGGATATAGAAAGCGATAGAAGTAACCTTTTTATAAAAATAACAGCAAAACTTTTACCGTTAACTATTGAAATACCCAGTGATAAAAGTACAGTAATACGCGTTGTTGCACAGTAGCACACGGTATTGCACAGTACTTCTAATTATTGATGCTTACGTAAGAAGTCACTCAGTTTCATTCAATAATTGTCACAGTAGTTGCTGCATAATATCGCATATTATTGATTCAATTATTGTCACAGTATCATCTGCACAATACTTTATATTATTAAATCAATAATTGACACAACACAGTTACTCATATTATTATTAGCATTATTGACAATGTCTAGAAAGTTCTGTCAAGGAAAGGGGTTAGGTTATTTTATTGCGCGCCAGTAAGGAGAAATATTTATCGGAAACCCCCTCTTTCCTGGGAACGATCTGGTTGTCATTATTGTGAGTTATAATATTAATGATGAATTGTCGATAAAAATATTTCCATTGTGTTGGGAATATTAATGTTAGTGGAAATCGACAATTATTTCGATAGTAGTTAATTTCTGGATATTAAATTGACCAAACGGGCAATTAATCGAATAAATGAGCAATTAATTGCTATTGGTTCACATGCAAGGAATTATTGGTCACATGCAAGGAACTATTGGTTCACATTCATGTACTATTAGGGAATGTTGTGCAAGATTGATAATACTTGAAGGACTAAATTAAAGATGGAGGTAAAGATGAAGGTACTAAAGTATAATTAACCTTGTAATTAATTTGCCACCTTTCCCTGGCCTATAAATACTCCTCCATCCATTCATTATTTCCTACCATTTTGAAAAGTAAAGTTATAATCACAAACTATAGTGAGAGAAACTATAGAGAGAAAATAAGAGAGAAAGAAAAAGAGTATTTTGCTACTGCGCTATTTCAGTATTCAACCTCCTACTAAGGTAAATGATGTTATTTTCTTTTGATACTCGTAAGGGTTGTCATTCTATTCCTCATTAAGCTGTGAGAATAAACTGTCTACGCGGACTGCCGCATGCACGATGAATAACCCTTTGTATTCATTTTCTTTATTAAGCTGTGGGAATAACCTGTCTGCGCAGACTATCGCATGCCTAGTGAATAACCCTTCGTATTCATTCTTTATTAAATTATGAAAATAATCTATTTACACGAACTACCGCAAGACGGATGAAAATCCATTTGCAGTTTCGTATATTATTTCATTTTAGATTCCTAAATCTAAACTTACTATAGTAAGTATTGCTTCTATAATTCATGAAATGATTAGAAATTGCTTAAGGTTTTCATTTCATATAATATTATTTCACTGGAATATTGGTTTGAACTTCTTATTGAAATTTTAATCTTTTCATGTCGAGGTATTATTCATTCGGGTACTATTCACGGGGTACTATTCACAATAAAATTAGTTTTTTTCCGTCCAAATTATCTTTGATTTATGAATCTTATTTTTGAAACTAGATCCATGTTTTGATCTTCACATTGACAATTTGGATATTCTTGAACTCTGGATAAATTGAATTATAAATCTTTAATATCTATCATTGATCTCACTAGATTCATTCTCTATATCATTGTTATAATCTGTAAGACCCCAACTTTTATGAATAAATTGAATTTCCTCTATATATTATTTTTTTTGAAATAGTAAGGGGTTGATTTGATGAATGTGGTAACTTATGGGGTGATTTATGCAAGTTTTATAAAATAAGCAAGTGATAATAAAATATTCATTGTTGTCGGAGAATATTTGTTTGGTCGTGGAATATTCTTGTTGTCGGGGAATATTCGTACGACGGCGCAACCATTTGTGGGCCCCAAAACGAAATAACTGTCGGATGAAGAAAACGACAAGAATGAGTTTTCTAAAAATAACGGCGTGGTTGTTACCGTTAAAACTGTTGAAATACCTGGTGATTAAAATACAGTAATACGCGGTGTTGCACAGTAGCACACGGTATTGCACAATAATTTTAATTATTGATTCTTATGTAAGAAGTCACTACTCAATAATTGTTACAATAATTACTGTTCAATATTTTATATTATTGATTCAATAATTGCTACATTGATAATTGCATAATATTTTATTGATTCAATAATTGTCATTGCACAGTATTTCAAATTATCAAATCAATAAGTCATATTATTTGAATAATATTATTAGATAGCATTATTGGCAATGTCTACGAAAGTTATGTCTAGAAGGGGTTATTTAATTGCGAGCTAGTAAGGAAAAATCCTTATCGGAAGGCCCCCTCTTTCCTAAGAACGACCTGGTTGTCAATATTGTAGTTTTGTAATATTATTTGTGAATAATTAATTATTGATTTATATGATAAGAAAATAATTATTTTTGTGGATATAAAAGAAGGAATTAGTGCTGAGGTGTTTTTATCAGTATTGGTTGTTAAAATTGTGAATTATAATATTAATGATGAAAAAATATTATTAAAAATGTGTTTTGTGAAGCCAAGTGAATTGAGATAAATAGAGGGGCTTTTATTGAAGTATTTGTTGTAAGTTTTGCTTGTTACATAGACCCCCACTTATCCAATTTTCAAAATTATCGTTAGAAGTTATCTCAGTTTTGTTATATATATATATATATATTTTAATGAGTTTGAAAATGGGGGGGGGGGGGGGGGAAGAAACGTGTGTGGGAGGGAGTAGTATTATATATATATATATATATATATATATATATATTATATTTAAAGTTTTTATTTTATTAGAATATTTTATTGCATAGTAATAAATTATAAAATCAAATTTTTTCGCCGGTGCGCGCCCGTGAACTTTGTCCTAATTTTTCCTGTGCAATCCGTGATTTTATTCAAATAGTACCCTTCCATTCTCCTATAAATAGGATGCTTAATTTTAGAAATGAAAATCACACCAGAATCAGAGAATTCTTCTTCTATAATATTGAGCGTATTTTTTTAGAGTTTAAGGAAGCTTTGAGTGTAGAAAACAGTGCAAGTTTTCTTTAAGAATATCCCCGCCCTACCAGTCAGAAATACTCTTCTTTTAAGGTAAGGGGTATTATTTATTTCATATTCGCTTACGATATTATTTTTCGTATTCGTAAGGAATTTTTTTTTCGTTCAATATTCGTAGGGAGTATTATTTTCGTTCAATATTCATAAGGAATATTATCTTCGTTCAATATTCGTAGGAATATTATTTTCGTTCAACAGTTGTAAGGGATGTTATTTTTTTTCGTAAATGATGTTATTCTTTTCAATATCATTATACCAAAATATGGGCATGGATTTTATTATGAAATTCTTACTTTTTTCTTCGGGGTTACTATTCACGTATACGACACTATTCACGTATACGGCACTATTCACGAAAAAATTAAATTTTTTTCTATTTGTCGAAGTTGGCTATTATGGGTCCTATCTTTGATTGGATCCAAGTTTTGATCTTTATTCTTGAATTTTGCTCCACAAAGTATTATTTTGGAGTGTTCCTGAACTTGGATAAACTAAATTACGAATACTTTATCTTTGTCCTTTATCTCACTGGATTCGTTATTTATATTATTTTTCATCATCCTCAGTTCTAAATGGTGATATAACTGAATATCTTTGGCCTGTAGAACAAAGATGAATGATTACATGATGAATATCTTTGGCCCGTAGTGCAAAGATGGACAGGTGTTGAGATGAACATGACCAACTGTTGATACAAATGAATATCTTTGGCCCATAGTGCAAAGATGAATATTTGATTTGAGATGTATATTGATTGATGTTACAGGGATAAAATATTAATGATGGACTTTTAAATCATAGAAGATAGTAGACTTCATTCTCTACTTAATTCTTCTAATGAATTGTTATTTTCGCTGCGAATATTGATCTGAAACTTGTTGTCCATAATATTTTAATTTATTGAAGGCTAACGATAATTTATTTTTTATTATCTTAGTCATAATATTCTTTACTGGGCTAGTTGAGCTCACTTTTTCATCTATTGTCCTCTTTAGGGAATGAGAATGTTGCGGGAACTAGTCGGGGGACAGTGTGATGGTCAGAGTTAGATCTGTAGAAGTCCTCACAATTTTGTAAAATAGTGGGATAATAATTGTAATGAATAAGGGATGAATTTGAATGTTTATATTTCGTATTATATACGATTTGTATTGAAACTCATAGTTGTATGGTCGTATTTCTCACGACCTTTTGTTATAAAAGATTTGTATTTGGAATTTTGTACCTTGTATTTGGTGACTTAGAATGGGTTGGTATCGAACCTATTTTGGGGGCGTCACATAATCCCCAAACTTAAATTGTGGTGAAAGTTATTTTTGGCCCGTAGTGCAAAGATGGACATGTGTTTGACATGATCATGACCATTGGTGATACAAATAATTATCTTTGGTACGTAATGCATAGATAATTCGTTGATTGAAAATAATTATTGATTGGTGTTACAGGGATAAAAATTTTGATAATGAACTTTTAAATCATATAAGATGTGACGCCCCCAGAATAGGTCCAGTCAACCCAACCCATTCTGAGTCGCCAAATACATGGTACAAATTCAAATACAAACTTTATATCACACGGTCATGTAAAATACGACCACACAACTGTGAGTGTCAATACAAATCGTATATAATACGAAATATCAACATTCAAATTCATTCTTTATTTATTACAATTATTATCCCACTATTTTACAAAAATAGCGAGGACTACTATTGCTCTAACTCGGACCATCACTCTGTACCCCGACTAGTTCCCGCAATATTCTCATTTCCTGAATAGGACAATAGATGAAAAGGGTGAGCTCAATTAGCCCAGTAAAGAATATTACGACTAAGATAATGGAAAATAAATTATCGTTAGCCTTCAATAAATCAGATAAAATATAATGGACAACCAATTTTAGATCAATATTCGCAGCGGAAATAACAATTCATTAGAAGAGTTAAGTAGGGAATGAAGTCTACTATCTTCTATGATTTAAAAGTCCATCATCAATATTTTATCCCTGTAACATAAATCAATATACATCTCGAATCAAATATTCATCTTTGCACTACAGGCCAAATATATTCGTTTGTATCACCAATGGTCATGTTCATCTCAACACCTATTCATCTTTGCACTACGGGCCAAAGATATTCATCAGGTAATCATTCATCTTTGCTTTACAGGCCAAAGATATTCAGTTATATCACATTTTAGGACTGAGGATGATGAAAAACCATATAAATAACGAATTCAATGAGATAAAGGACAAAGATTAAGGATTCGTATTTTAGTTTATCAAAGTTCAAGAATATTCCATAATAATACTTTGTGGAGCAAAATTCAAGAATAAAGCTCAAAACTTAGATCCAATCAAAGATAAGAACCTTAACAAGCAACTTGGACATATAGAAGAAAATTTAATTTTTCTGTGAATAGTGCCGTATACGTGAATAGTGCCCCCGACGAAAAAAGTAAGAATTTTACAATAAAATCCACGAAAATATTTTGGTATAATGATATTGAAAAGAATAACATCATTTATGAAAGAAAATAACATCCCTTACCTCAAAAGAATAGTACTTCTGACTGGAATATCGGATATACTACCGAAGGAAACTTGCACTGAATAGTAACACTCAAAGTATCTAAATACTCACAAAAATACGCTCGATATTATAGAGAGAGAAAACTTCTGATTCTGGTGTGATTTTCAATTCTAACCTAAGCACCCTATTTATAGGAAAAGCTTAGGATGCCAAAGTAGACTTTTTAATAAAATAATATTTTTTAAAATTTTTTTTTCGTCGCCTGGCTGCTAAGAAATCAGAATTTTTCAACAAAAAACAAAAGTGGGGCCTACTAAAAATATTTATTTTCTAAAACTTCAATAATTCATAATAAATAGCCCTTTTATCAGAAAAATACAAATTCTATGTCTTCCTATAGGAAATTTAATTCTCTACAACTTTGTAGAAGAAAGTTTTTTCAAATTCTAAGCATAAATTATCCGAAATTCATAAACGGATGATTTTTCACACCAAAATACTGATAAAAACACATCAGCGCTAATTCCTTCTTTTATATCCACAAAAATAAATATTTTCTTATCATATAAATCAATAATTAATTATTCACAAATAATATTACAGAACTATAATATTGACAACCAGGTCGTTCCCAGGAAAGAGGGGGCCTTCCGATAAGGATTTCTCCTTATTGGGGCGCAATTAAATAACCCATCCTAGACAGAACTTTCTTAGACATTGTCAATAATGCCATCTAATAATATTATTCAAATAATATGAATTATTGAGTTGATAATGTGAAATACTGTGCAGTGACAATTATTGAATCAATAATACAAAATATCAACTGTAGCAATTATTGAATCAATCATACAAAATAGCAATGTAGCAATTATTGATATAAAATATCAACGTAGCAATTATTGAATCAATAAAATATCATGCAATTATTGCATCAATAATATAAAATATTGAACAGTAATTACTGTAACAATAATTGAGTAGTGACTTCTTACGTAAGAATTAATAATTCAAAATACTGTGCAATACCGTGTGCTACTGTGCAACACCACGTATTACTGTATTTTAACCACCGGGTATTTCAACAGTACTAACGATAACAACTACGCCGTTATTTTATAAAAAGGTTATTTCTGTCGCTTTCTATATCCGACAGTTATTCCGTTGTGGGACCCACAAATAGCTGCGCCGTCGTACGAATATTCTCCAACAACAAGAATATTCCACGACCAAACGAATATTCCCCGACAACAAGAATATTTTATAACCACTTGCTCATTTTAAAATATTTGCACATTTCACCCATAACTTTTTACATTTATCAAATCAACACCTTACTATTTCGAAATAATATATAAAGAAAATTAAATCTTTATTCATAAAAGTTGCGGTCTTACAACCTCCCCTCCTTATGAAATTTCGTCCTCGAAATTGACGTACGTACCTGGTATGTCGAAAAGGTGAGGATACTCGCTTTCATTTTTGATTCTAACTCCCAGGTCATTTCCTCAATAGCATGGTTTCTCCATAAAACTTTAACTTGAGGTATAATTTTCGAGCGTAGGACATGCTCCTTCCTATCCAAGATCTTGACAGGTACCTCCTTGTACGTTAAATCTTCAGCTATCTCGTCTGGTTCTAACTCAATAATGTGGTTTGGATCTTTCACATATTTACGCAACATGGATATGTGAAAAACATTATGAACACGAGACATACTTGGAGGTAAAGCGAGTCTATAAGCCACATTTCCTACTCGGTCAAGAATCTCAAATGGACCAATGAATCGTGGATTGAGCTTTCCTCTCTTCCCAAACCTCGTAACTCCTTTCCACTGAGCAACACGTAATAACACATGGTCCCCAACATTAAATTCCACGTCTTTTCGATGAAGATCCACATAACTCTTTTGTCGATCTTGTGCTGTTTGTATCCGTTGTCGGATCATTTGGATCTTTTTTGTAGTCATACGTACCAACTCCGGTCCCAATAATGTTGCTTCACCCACCTCATTCCAGCATATTGGAGAGCGACACTTTCTTCCATACAACACTTCGAATGGAGCTACGCCTATACTTGCCTGATAGCTATTGTTGTAAGAGAATTCCACCAATGGTAAGTACTTATCCCAACTCCTTTTGAAGTATAGAACACAGAGTCTCAATAGATCTTCAAGAGTTTGAATAGTCCTCTCTGATTGTCCGTCTGTTTGAGGATGATAAGCCGAACTGAATCGTAAATCCGTGCCCATAGCTTTCTGCAAACTGATCCAAAATCGTGAAGTAAATCTGGGGTCACGATCCGAAACTATGGATACTGGCATGCCATGCAATCTCACAATCTCATTCACGTACATATGAGCAAGACGTTCAAGGGAATAAGTCTCTCGTATCGGCAATAAATGAGCAGACTTGGTTAATCTATCAACAATAACCCAAATCGCATCTATGCCTTGAGAAACCTTGGGAAGACTCGTAACGAAATCCATCGTAATGTGTTCACACTTCCATTTTGGAATTTCCAGTGGTTGCAATGGACCCTTCGGTACTTGATGCTCCGCCTTTACACGTTGACAAGTTAAACATCTCAAAATAAACTTCGCGATCTCTCTTTTCATATTGCTCCACCAAAATGTATGTCGAAGATCACGATACATTTTAGTACTCACAGGATGGATTGTAAATGGTGTGTTGTGTGCCTCCATCATGATTCTATGCTTCAAGTCAGAATCGTTAGGAACACGAAGTCTGGAGTTGACTCGAAGTATTCCCTCTTCATCGATTCTCGCTTCTGGAATGGCACCTTCTTGCACCTTCTTCTTCATCTTCATCAGCTCCCGATCCGTAGCTTGAGCAGCTTTAACTTTATCAACCAAAGCTGGTTCTACGCGTATACTTGACATCATCGCACTCGTTCCCACATATGATCTTCTACTCAATGCGTCAGCTATCATGTTCGCTTTTCTAGGATGGTATTGGATGGTATGATCATAATCTTTCAACAGCTCAAGCCAACGTTGTTGCGGTATGTTGAGTTCCTTTTGAGTGAAGAAATATTTAAGGCTCTTATGATCTGTATAAATCTCCACGTTCTCTCTGTACAGGTAATGTCTCCAGATTTTCAACGCGAAAACGACTGCTGCCAACTCTAAATCATTAGTAGGATAATTCCTCTCATATTCTTTGAGTTGTCGCGAGGCATAGGCTATGACTTTCCCATGTTGTATGAGAACACATCCTAACCCTTTGCCCGAAGCATCGCTGTAAATAACAAATCCATCCGAACCAGATGGTATTGTCAGAACAGGTGCCGAGATAAGTCTTCTCTTGAGCTCTGAAGCACTTCTCGCATTCCTCGCTCCAAATGAATTTTGTATCTTTCCGAGTCAACTGAGTTAATGGAGTAGCGATTCGAGAAAATCCTTCTACGAACCTTCGATAATAACCAGCTAAGCCCAGAAAGCTTCGTACTTCGGTCACCGACTTAGGTTGCTCCTAGCTTTGTATTGCTTCAATCTTCGTCGGGTCAACAGATACTCCACGTTTCGATACCACGTGCCCAAGAAATGCTACTTCCTCAAGCCAGAACTCGCATTTCTTCAGCTTGACATATAGCTTGTTCTCACGAAGCTTTTGAAGTACCAACTTCAAGTGGTGCTCATGATCTTCATGACTTTTAGAATAGATGAGGATGTCATCAATAAAGACAACAACGAATTGATCCAAATATTCCTTGAATACATGATTCATCATATCCATGAAAGCAGCAGGAGCATTAGTCAATCCAAAAGACATGACTAAGAACTCATAATTCCCGTACCGAGTTCTGAATGCAGTCTTTGGAATATCCTCAGTTTTAATCTTCAGCTGATGATATCAAGAACGAAGATCGATCTTTGAAAAGAATTGTGCTCCTTGCAACTGGTCGAATAGGTCATCAATACGAGGTAGCGGATACCTATTCTTGATGGTGACATGGTTTAACTCCCGATAGTCAATACAAAGTCGCATACTCCCGTCTTTCTTCTTTACGAATAAAACAGGAGCACCCCAAGGAGACGTACTAGGACGAATAAAACCGATGTCTAACAATTCCTGTAATTGGACCTTTAACTCCTGAAGTTCAATAGGAGCCATTCGATATGGGATTTTAGAAATGGGTTTTATACCGAGTTCAAGGTCAATAAAGAATTCAAACTTCACGTTCTGGGGGTAGACTGGGAAGTTCTTCGGGAAATACATCAGAAAACTCATTAACAACGGAAATATTATTCAAATCTGACGTCTTCTGGTTTAGATCAGTGACATGGGCTAAGAAAGCTTGACATCCGTTTTTCAATAAACGAATAGCTTTGTGACTTGAAATGACATTGACTGATTTTAGTGGTTTGGTGGTTTGGATTCGCACAACAGGTTGATTAGGAATATGAAAACTAAAAACCTTACGAAAGCAATCAATTTTGGCATGGTAAGTGGTTAATCAGTCAATTCCTAAAAACACGTCAAATGCAAGTATTTTCAAAGATATAAGATCAACAGGTAAGGAAAGGGTACCAATCTGAATCAAGCAAGATTTATAAACTGTAGATGTAACTAAGGTTTCTCCCAACGGAGTTTCAACAGATAAGTCAAAGTCTAATTTATCAGAAGTCAAGTTCAAACGTTGAGCACAAGCAGGTGAAATAAAAGAATGGGTAGCACCGGTATCTAACAAGGTGTAAACTTTGCAAGAAGTTTATGATCAGCTTACCCGTAATCACCTCGTGTGGATTCCTCGCGTTTTGGGCTGTCACGACAAACGCTCTTTCAGGAATCACCGACTTTGACTTGTCCGAAACCGCCTTTGGAATCACCACCCTCGCTGGACTTGGTTTCGCAACTAGGACAATCTCGAGCTATATGTCCTTCTTTTCCACAGTTATATCATGCTTTGAATTGTTGTGGGCAGTTTGGGCTGATGTGTCCTTCTTTCCCGCATTTATAGCATACGACCGGTGGTCGTTCTCCTTCCCTAGAAACAGTTGATGTGGTGCTGATGTTGACATCTTCACGTTCTCATTATTGTACCTTCTCTTCTTGAAATCTCCTCTCGATTCGCTTTTTCTACTATCATGGCCACGATTACCACCGGAGTGGTTACCGCTTCTGTCATACTTTCCTCCCCGCTGGTTGTCATTGCTCCGATGACTGCTGCCTACCGGTATGACCTTGGTTGTTGTCCCTTGGTTGAACATAATCACTATCTCGTTCTAACAACTAGGGCCCTGTTCACTACATCCGAATATAGAGAAAATTTGTGAGAAATGAGGTATTGACGTATTTCGGGTTTCAAACCTCTCAGAAACATCCGCGTCATACGTTCCTCATTCTCCACCAAATGAGGTGCAAACCTGGACAGCTCCGCGAACATAGTCTCGTACTGGGACACTGTCATGTTGTTTTGTTCCAGTCTGATAAACTCTACCTCCTTCATATGACGAATACTTTCAGGAAAGTACTTGTCATTGAATAGTTTTTGAAACGCTTCCCAAGACATCTTGAGTGCGGCAGGCTGGGTACGCTTCACAGACTCCCACCAGTAATCTGCTTCTCCACGGAACATAAACGTGGCGAATAGAACCTTCTGTTCCTCTGTGCATCCCAAGACATCAAATATCTTGGTAATTTGTTTAATCCACGTCTCCGCCTTGATCGGATCTGGCTTTTCCAAAATCTCTGGTGGTCCCAATTCTTTGAAGTGCTTGACAGTGACAAGCCGCGAGTTGTTATTATCTCCACCTGTATGTTGCACACGAGTCTCCCTCGTCTGATTTTGCATGAACTGCAAAAAACTTCTAAACATCTCATTGTTTATCGTCTGATCAGCGTTGTTTTCAGGATGAACATTGCCTTCTTGTTGCACGTTCTCCTGGTTGGTGATTAAAGGTGTCTCCACGGTCTCATTCACTTCATTGTTAACATTCTCAGCTGCCATTCTCAAATACTGCCATAAAACAAGGGTTAATTAAACAAATTAACATATTACATATTAACCCTATGCTCCGATTGACCAATTAAATATCACATAAGCTTAGGTAGGTCACACTAGTGAAGGATTTACTCGTCTCTCCTCTCCTAGTTCTATTCCCCGATCTCCGCCAGAGACCATATCCCTAAGCTTTGATACCAACTGTGACGCCCCCAGAATAGGTCCAGTCAACCCAACCCATTCTGAGTCTCCAAATACATGGTACAGAATTCAAATACAAACTTTATATCACACGGTCGTGCAAAATACGACCACACAACTGTGAGTGTCTATACAAATCGTATATAATACGAAATATCAACATTCAAATTCATTCTTTATTTATTACAATTATTATCCCACTATTTTACAAAAATAGCGAGGACTACTACTGCTCTAACTCGGACCATCACTCTGTCACCCGACTAGTTCCCGCAACATTCTCATTTCCTGAAGAGGACAATAGATGAAATGGGTGAGCTCAACTAGCCTAGTAAAGAATATTACGACTAAGATAATGGAAAATAAATTATCGTTAGCCTTCAATAAATCAGATAAAATATAATGGACAACCAATTTTAGATCAATATTCGCAGCGGAAATAACAATTCATTAGAAGAGTTAAGTAGAGAATGAAGTCTATACTATCTTCTATGATTTAAAAGTCCATCATCAATATTTTATCCCTATAACATCAATCAATATACATCTCGAATCAAATATTCATCTTTGCACTACAGGCCAAAGATATTCATTTGTATCACCAGTGGTCATGTTCATCTCAACACCTGTTCATCTTTGCACTACGGGCCAAAGATATTCATCAGGTAATCATTCATCTTTGCTCTACAGGCCAAAGATATTCAGTTATATCACATTTTAGGACTGAGGATGATGAAAAACTATATAAATAACGAATCTAATGAGATAAAGAACAAAGATTAAGGATTCGTATTTTAGTTTATCAAAGTTCAAGAATATTCCATAATAATACTTTGTGGAGCCAAATTCAAGAATAAAGCTCAAAACTTAGATCCAATCAAAGATAAGAACCTTAACAAGCAACTTGGACATATAGAAGAAAATTTAATTTTTTCGTGAATAATGCCATATACGTGAATAGTGCCCCCGACGGAAAAAGTAAGAATTTCACAATAAAATTCACGACAATATTTTGGTATAATGATATTGAAAAGAATAACATCATTTATGAAAGAAAATAACATCACTTACCTCAAAAGAATAGTACTTCTAACTGGAATATCGGATATACTACCGAAGAAAACTTGCACTGAATAGTAACGCTCAAAGTATATCTAAATACTCACAAAAATACGCTCGATATTATAGAGAGAAAACTTCTGATTCTGGTGTGATTTTTAATTCTAACCTAAGCACCCTATTTATAGGAAAAGCTTAGGATGCCAAAGTAGACTTTTTAATAAAATAATATTTTTTTTAAAATTTTTCTGCCGCCTGGCTGCTAAGAAATCAGAATTTTTCAACAAAAAACAAAAGTGGGGCCCACTAAAAATATTTATTTTCCAAAACTTCAATAATTCATAACAAATAGCCCTTTTATCAGAAAAATACAAATTCTATGTCTTTTTATAGGAAATTTAATTCTCTACAACTTTGTAGAAGAAAATTTTTCCAAATTCCAAACATAAATTATCCGAAATCCATAAACGGATGATTTTTCACACCAAAATACTGATAAAAACACATCAGCGCTAATTCCTTCTTTTATATCCACAAAATAAATATTTTCTTATCATATAAATCAATAATTAATTATTCACAAATAATATTACAGAACTACAATATTGACAACCAGGTCGTTCCCAAGAAAGAGGGGGCCTTCCGATAAGGACTTTTTCTTACTGGCGCGCAATTAAATAACCCCTCCTAGACAGAACTTCCTTAGACATTGTCAATAATGCTATCTAATAATATTATTCAAATAATATGAATTATTGAGTTGATAATGTGAAATACTGTGCAGTGATAATTATTGAATCAATAATACAAAATATCAATTGTAGCAATTATTGAATCAATCATTTAAAATAGCAACACAGCAATTATTGATATAAAATATCAACGTAGCAATTATTGAATCAATAAAATATCATGCAATTATTGAATCAATAATATAAAATATTGAACAGTAATTACTGTAACAATAATTGAGTAATGACTTCTTACGTAAGAATCAATAATTCAAAATACTGTGCAATACCGTGTGCTACTGTGCAACACCACGTATTACTGTATTTTAACCACCGGGTATTTCAACAGTACTAACGGTAACAACTACGCTGTTATTTTATAAAAAGGTTATTTCTGTCGCTTTCTATATCCGACAGTTATTCCGTTGTGGGACCCACAAATAGATGCGCCGTCGTACGAATATTCCCCGACAATAAGAATATTCCACGACCAAACGAATAATCTCCGACAACAAGAATATTTTATAACCACTTGCTCATTTTAAAATATTTGCACATTTCACCCATAACTTTTCACATTTATCAAATCAACACCTTACTATTTCGAAATAATATATAAAGAAAATTAAATCTTTATTCATAAAAGTTGGGGTCTTACATAAGATAGTAAACATCATTCTCTACTTGACTCTTCTAATGGATTGCTATTTTCGTTGCAGTTGTTGATCTAAAACTTCTTGTCTATTGTATTTTATCAAATTTTTCCCTGTTGAGGACTAAGGATAATTTATTCTATATTATCTTAGTTATAATATTCTTTTACTGGGCTAGTTGAGCTCACCCTTTTCTTTCATTGTTCTCTTCAGGAAATGAGAATATAGCTTGGATTAGTCGGATAATGGAGTGATAGTCCGAGATAGTGCTATAGTAGTCCTCACTATTTTGTAAAATAGTGCGATAATTGTAATGAGAACTTAATTTGAGCGTTAATATTTTCGTATTATATACGACATAATATCTGTATTGAAGTTCACAGTCTGTGTGGTCGTATTTTGCACGACAGTTTAATGTAATAAGATTTGTATTTGGATTCTGTACCATATATTTGGCGACTCAGAATGGATTATGTACTGGACCTATTTTGGGGGCATCACATTCATGCTCTTATCGAGCTTACTAACTAAGCCAACAACCTTCATCGATGTATCCCTCAGCCTTCTCCAAATCACCCAAACCACTATGGCTTTGGGCCTTCTTTCAAGGACTATTATCCAAGGGAACTAGAATCTTATTTCCCCCGCTCTATTGATGAAACCTTGTTGCTGGAGCGATCTAGTCATGACTGATCCAACTATGGAAAAACTGAGAGCATATCCTCTGTCCCCAAATCCTCTGTCCCTTTGTGTCCCACCACTTAAATATTGGCACATATCCTCTTACTTAATATCAATTAACTCTAAAATTAAAAAAAGACAAGTGTCAATATTTAAGTGGTGGGACACAAGGAGACAGAAAATTTGGGGACAGAGGATCTGCTCTCGGAAAAACTACCTCCCTGCGTAGCTGACACATACTCTCTACTGACTACTCTGCTTGGGTTGACGGTGTCGCTACTGCCAAAGGGAAAGTGTAGTGCGAAATGGGCATTTATGACGCTATAGCTATTAAAATAAACAAGTCAACACTAACACTATCTATTTAATTTCTAGTGTTAAGATTCTCAACACTAGCACTAACCTATTTATGAATTGTGTTAACGTGTCCACATGTTTAATCCGTTTACTATATAAATTAAAAATTTTAAATAAAATAAATAAACATCATTCACTTCTTTTATTGAATAAATAATGTAATTTATTCACGTAACATTTATTTACACAAAAGATAAAATAACATGATTAGAAAAGTAATAAAGAAAGCTAAAACTCAATTTTAAAGTAAATTATAACGTTATACCATATTTAGTTTTAAATTATTTTAAATAAACATGTCTAATCGTGTTAAACGAGTCAATCTATTAATTATGCGTGTTTGACTAATTTAAATTTTGTGTTGAATGTGTCAACCTATTTATGACACGGATACTATTTATACTCAACACTAACCCTCTTATTTTAATTCGTGTTCGTGTCATGTTAAAAATTGGCACTACTTGCCTAAAAGCAAGTGAGTTTAGCTTCAATATTTATATTCTTCTTTAAAATATCATTTTTCTCTCCAAATTATCCTATATAAAAATTTGATTGAATTCTTTTGGTTCTTAATATACTACTCAGAAAAATCACTCCAAAATATTTTAAACTTTTTTTCTCTCCAAGGTAAATGCTATTTAATTTTATATACTTCATCTGTTCCAAAATATAAAAATATGAATGATTTTTTAAAGTCAAACTACGATATTTTCAAATTCAAAATTGAATTGAATTCTTTTAATTTTAATTGATATAACGATGAAATTTCTAAACTATCTAACAAGCACTACCCATTGTACGATTTATTTTTTAATAATTTTAAATAAATCATCTCAATTTTGAGTTTGAAAATGTATTAAATTGACTTTCAAAAGTCAATAATGAAGATATAATTTGAAACAGAGGTATTATTATTTTCTATTTGTGTTTGTTAACTTATTAAACAAAACTTTTGATTATTTTTATAAATATAATCATGTCTTCATCAAGCACAGGTTATGAAGGAAATAGAGAAAATTTGTTGACTTTGCTCATCTATGTAGTGAAATTGACATATGCTATGTAAATAAATTTCAATATCCTGCTTATAACTATTAGATTCACCAAGTGACAATGACAATTTTAAACCGAAAGCATTGCTCATCATTTAATGATGTTAACCAAGCAAAAATATTGTACTCCAAATGACAATGCAAATTACATCATTTTCAATCAAAAGCAATATTGTTCATATCTGATAACGTTGACCAAACAAAAGCATGATTCACCATTCACAATTCAAATTACATCATTTTCGCCGAACAAAAGAAAACATTGTTCAACACTTCACTAGCAGCCTAATTTACTTGTTTGAAACACCTTTTTATAGGACTTAATGTACCTCAACTCAACTTTTTACTATTGGTAGCATGCTACTTAAGAGATCTCCTTTTAAGTAATGAAGGCTGTGAAGATCGATGCTGCTGCACTTATGACTTTAAGAGCTGAGAAAATGAAGTTTCTTGCCACATGTATTGAACTAAACCTCCTGGTGGTTAAACCCACTTAGAAGTGCCGTTTGGTTGAGAAACAAACTAAGAAATGAAAAACACAAAAAGATTACACTTGACTTGCATTCAACTTTTGTCTAAAAAAATTACAAAAAGCTGAAATTTGTACCTTATATTCGAAATTGTGACCCCTTAGTTTTTGCCTATATTCTTATTCAAATTACCCCTCTAATTGAGTTGTGATTTCCTAATATTTTTTGAAGCCCTATACGAAAGAAAGCAGCAGCCCATGAAAGCTCTAGATCATTTCTGAGTTTTTTGTGTATAATTAGAACTATCTTAATATCTATACATATATATGGAGGGTGTATAGTAACAAAGTACTTGCACACCATCCATTAACTTTTGTTAACGCCGTTACTAGTAGAGTGAGAGTATGCTATTTTTTTGATACTACAGGTGGTTGAAAGTTCACTTTTAACTACAGGTGACTATAAATAACTTTGAGTAAATTATTGTTTGTGTATAATTAGAACTATCTTAGTGACATTGTTGCCACTAAGTGTAACTGCCACAGATTTGAAATTCTCTTTTGTAACTGTTCCCTCTCTTTTTTTCAAGGTGACAGTTGTAAGAGCCCAATAGGTTATTGTCTGTAACTGCTCATAACAGATCAGCTTTTCAGAATTGACTTCCCTTTAGTTGACCATTGACTTCTTCAGTTCGTGGAGTAACCTGATGACATAGATTAGTACTCCACGATTTCTTTATCTGGTCGACGATCTCTTTGTCCACTTCAACGATCGTCGTCTGTAGCCATGCTTCGACAGACAACTCTTCATTAATCTCCAACAGGGAGTTACATGATTCATCAGCATCTTGTATTCTTCTAAGGGGTTACTATATGCTTCTGCAGAGGACCTTGTGATGCATTCAATATCAGCACTTCTTCTGGGTTAAGGTTGCTCAGAAAGGGCTGGCCTCTTAGTATAAAACTTAGGGTCAGGTTTGTCTCTGAGGCGCTTATCAGAAGAAAAGCTCTTTAGACATGGTGGCAACAATGTCATCACAGTGGGCTTCTCTGCCATGGACTTCACTTACCAACATTGAATATTCGTTGATGTTGGTATTTTTCTAGACTGTGATCGTGGGGTCAGCATGCTCTTACACTACAATCAGGTGTTTGATCGTAGGTACTTCACGATTGGAGTGGATGGTTAATGTGGTTACCAGTAGCACGTTTTGGGACGTTACTACTGGGGATGAAGATTTATTTGGTTCATCAGTCACAAAGTTTTGGGACTCTGTAACTGGGCTATGGTTGTTTTGGGTAAGCTTCTGTTTTAGGAACTTGACAGAAATGGACTCGTTCTTCATGGAGTGGTCAACAGATATGCAAGAGAGGTTGACCAGTCCTCTGAGCTTATCTCAGGACTTCTAGCAAGAATCTCACATCTTTATTTTCTCCTTAAACTCCATCACCTCCATATCATCAGTGGTTCTTTCATAATCTTCACCATCTCCATCTCTTCACTTGCTTTTACCTTGTCATCAAGTATAACTGCCTTCAATGTTTGGGAGATCTTAAGTATTTGCTTCATTATGCTCCCTTGTTAATCTGAGTGCTGCTAGGCTTGTAAGACCCCAACTTTTATGAATAAAGATTTAATTTTCTTTATATATTATTTCGAAATAGTAAGGTGTTGATTTGATAAATATGAAAGTTATGGGTGAAATGTGCAAACATTTTTAAAATGAGCAAGTGGTTATAAAATATTCTTGTTGTCGGGGAATATTCGTTTGGTCGTGGAATATTCTTGTTGTCGGGGAATATTCGTACGACGGCGCAGCTATTTGTGGGCCCCCACAACGGAATAACTGTCGGATATAGAAAGCGACAGAAATAACTTTTTTACAAGATAACGGCGTAGTTGTTACCGTTAGTACTGTTGAAATACCCGGTGGTTAAAATACAGTACGCGGTGGTGCGCAGTAGCACACGGTATTGCACAGTATTTCGAATTATTGAGTCTTACGTGAGAAGGAACCTACTCAATTATTGTTACAGTATTTACTGTTCAATATTTTATATTATTGACTCAATAATTGCTACGTTGATATTTTATATTATTGACTCAATAATTGCTGCATTGATATTTTATTGACTCAATAATTGCTACGTTGCTATTTTTTTATGATTGATTCAATAATGGCTACAGTTGATATTTTGTAGTATTGATTCAATAATTGTCGTTGCACAGTATTTCACGTTATCAACTCAATAATTCATATTATTTGAATAATATTATTAGATAGCATTATTGACAATGTCTAAGGAAGTTCTGTCTAGGAGGGGTTATTTAATTGCGCGCCAGTAAGGAGAAGTCCTTATCGGAAGGCCCCCTCTGTCCTTGGGAACGACCTGGTTGTTAATATTGTAGTTCTATAATATTATTTGTGAATAATTAATTATTGATTTATATGATAAGGAAATATTTATTTTGTGGATATAAAAGAAGGAATTTGTGCTGATGTGTTTTTATCAGTATTTTGGTGTGAAAAATCATCCGTTTATGGATTTCGGATAGTTTATGTTTGGAATTTGGAAAAACTTCCTTCTGCAAAGTTGTAGAGAATTAAATTTCCTATAAAAGGACACATCATTTGTATTTTTCTGACATAGGGGCTATTTATTATGAATTATTGAAGTTTCGGAAAATAAATATTTTTTAATAAAATGGTGGGCCCCACTTTTGGTTGGTGTGGTGGCTGATGGCTTTTGGAGGCTGCTGGAGTGAGGCGGCTGGAGAAAAAAAAATTATTATTTTATTCATTTAGTCTCCTTTGGCATCCTAAGCTTTTCCTATAAATAGGGTGCTAAGGTTAGAATTGAAAATCACACCAGAAATCAGAAGTTTTCTCTCTCTATAATATCGAGCGTATTTTTGTGAGTATTTTAATACTTTGAGTATTAGCATTTAGTGCAAGTTTCTTTCGAAATTATATCCGATATTTCAGCCAGAAGTACTATTATTTTGAGGTAAGGGATGTTATTTCTTTCGTAAATGATGTTATTCTTCTCAATATCATTATACAAAAATATTGTCATGGATTTTATGTTGAAATTCTTACTTTTTCCGTCGGGGTTACTATTCACGTATACGGCACTATTCACGTATACGGCACTATTCACGAAAAAATTTATTTTTCTTCTATTTGTCCAAATTGCTTGTTAAGGTTACTATCTTTGATTGTATCCAAGTTTTGAGCTCTATTCTTGAATTTTGCTCCATAATTGATTATTACGAGGTATTTTTGAATTGGATATACTGAAATACGAATCCTTAGTCTTTGTCTTTTATCTCACTGGATTCGTTTTTTTTAAATGTTTTTCATCATCCTCAGTCCTAAAAGATGAATGATTACTTGATGAATATCTTTGGCCTGTAGAGCAAAGATGAATGATTACCTGATGAATATCTTTGGCCTGTAGTGCAAAGATGACAGGTGTTGAGATGAACATGACCACTGATGATACAAATGAATATCTTTGGCCTGTAGTGCAAAGATGAATATTTGATGAAATTAATATTGATTGATGTTACAGGGATAAAATATTGATGATGAACGGTTATTTCCGCTGCGAATATTGATCTAAAACTTGTTATCAATAATATTTTATCTGAACTGTTGAAGGCTAACGATAATTTATTTTTCATTATCTTAGTCATAATATTCTTTACTGGGCTAGTTGAGCTCACCCTTTTCATCTGTTGTCCTCTTCAGGAAATGAGAATGTTGCGGGGACTAGTCGGGGGACAGAGTGATGGTCCGAGTTAGAGCAGTAGTAGTCCTCACTATTTCTGATAAATAGTGTGATAATAATTGTAATGAGGACTTAGTTTGAATCTTAATATTTTCTACATATTTGTACTGAGACTCACAGTTGTGTGGTCGTATTTTGCACGACCGTATGATATAAAGTTTGTATTTGAATTCTGTACCATGTATTTGGCGACTCAGAATGGGTTGGGTTGAATGGACCTATTCTGGGGGCGTCACAAGGCTTCAGCAGACTACTGCTCCCCTTTAGTTGATACTATCATCTTAGAGAAAGATGGACTATTCTTCTGTACATAAATAAGTAAGGTAGCCTTACATATCTCCTTTTGACTGGAATCTTCATGGTTGAATAAGCTCCATTAGATCATAGAGTGATTTCTTCAAAACTGGTCACTCCACGACTGACTAGACACTACGAACGTAGTTTCTATCATTCAGGCTTTAGCATCTTCTATACTCGTGGAGCTTTGCTTCTATGATGTATACTTTATAACCCTTAATTGATGATCCCTTGATATGAACTTCCTTGATGTTCCTTTTGAGATGATGTGATTTGCATGGATAAGCATGGAAGGTCTCTTACATCTTGACATAAATAGCCAGCTTCCTTGTGATGATCAACAAAGTATTTTGGAATCCATTTAAGTTCATGTGATCTTCATTCATGGGGATTCAGCAAATCTTTAGGAGCAAGCTTTGGCATTGGATGACCTTGACTTAGAGCATTGCTGAGATATCTTTAAACTTGTTGCTGGTTGAGTCTTTGTAAATGAAGTCATCCGCTTCAGTTTTCCTTAGTGAGGTCAGATAGACCAAGTACCTGCATGTTAAATGAATTTCTATCTTGGTACTCATAGTTACTTGGGTCCTGCTAGGTTAGTTTCCGTAAAATCCTAGTTTCTCATATTCTTGGATTTACATCATATAAACATCAACAATCATATTTATACATATGACAGTTATAATGTATGATTGTGAGTGTGTGTATGATTAAGCATTTTGATATGATAATATTTTTCTTTGGTTATTACACTCTTTGCTTTGCCATTTACACATATTTTGAATGTTCACAGAGTGAGGATCAGCTCTATTAATTATTTGCATATGGTTAGTTCGTGGAGTTGATCAATTTCTAAGAACCTTCGATATACACCTTTAGTGTTGATCATACTCTACGTATTATCAAAAACACAAAACATTGGCTTGTGTGAATTTATAAACATACCAACCCATTAGCAAAGGTTGAGTAATTTAAACTTCTTAGTTTGTAATATACTTAAGGCATATGTCAGATTTCTTTCAAAATGTTGTCTTTAATTATAAATATGGGTGGTGAGAAGGTCTGTTAAAAATTAGTTTCTAACTACAAATGTACTTTCTCTCTTTCTCTTTTTGGGAAGAACATGATCTCTTGATAGAATACTGTTATAGCACATAAGATGATGCAATATGATGCATGTGTATATTAATGAAGAATCATACCTTGACACAATCAGTTACTTGACAGTCATTTTTCCTGCTCATTTGCACAATGATGTGAGGCGTTGTTGTGCAAATCTTTGCATTGTCAATGCTGACAGCTTTTGTTGCTTCATAGGGCCTTAGCTCAATCAAGCAGAGTCTTGGAGTTATGATCAGAGGAAAGTCTTAGCAACTTGAATTCTTTGACGCCCTCGAACCTCAAGGTTCAGATACATGGATTTAGCCAAATACATATTTGAGGAATTCTCTTTTCTCCTCTGGATAAGTATCTCATTTCTTGTATAAGCATCTCATCTTTCAGAACAGTGGACGTCAGGCTTTTAACTCTTGATGCTTCTTGACTTCCCATCACTGGGCTGCAGACTGCTGATTAACTATGGGCAAGGATTGACCTGATTGCAATAGCATTTTAGGACAAGGACTAATCTGGACAGCTTCAGGTGTATATGTACATTTACCTGTACGTACAATTTTCAACGTGTGAGCTCATCTACATTCACAAGTGACTTACTACTAAAACTAAGTTTAGAACTTTGTTTGTGCCTAGGACCAAACTCAAAGCCTTAGCTTTTGGATATAGTATGAGAACTTGCTCTGATACCAATTGTTAGTTCCCAGAGGGCACACAATAGATCTAGAAGGGGGGTTGAATAGATCTTTTTTAATTTTAAAATGTTTTTCCATTTCTTTTGTATTGCTAAGTAATTAGCAGATAACAAACATAAGAATCAGTTCATGCACAGCAGAATAGGTTAAAGATCTCCTTTAAAGATATATTGATAAACATTGTTCTAATGTTAGTTTAGGTGTAAGTGGTTATAGCAGTTATAGTGCATAATGTAAATGACATAAAGTAAAAGACACAAGGGATTTTAAGTGGTTCAGAGACTCAAGCTCCTGCTCCACTCTTCTGCTTCAACAAGTAGGGATTCCACTAAAGAAAAAGGTAACTCTGTAATCACTAAGATTCCTTTAAGGCTAGCAGCCTTGGAACTCTAGTTCACTAAGAACTTTTTAAGCCCAACAGACTTGGAACTGTAGACTAAGCCCAACAGACTTAGAATCTCTTATACCCTCCGGTACTCAGCAAGCCCTTCAGACTTGACTTTGATTTAGTCACGAAGACAAGGACCCATCAGGCCCTGGTTTCTTGTTGGTTTGTTGTTGTTGGTGCTGAGCTGCTAAGATGACTTTAAGTTTGTTCATATTCTTGTACTTTAGCAGCTTGGTGTGATCTTCTGGCATTCTGCATCGAGACTGGATCACCGCTGATGGACTGCTAAGATGTACATGAAGCTTGACATCCTTGAGTACTTAGCAGTCTATCACATCTCCTTGGTGCAGCTGATCTTTGTTGTTGATGCTTGACATCGTCTGATTTCAGCTTAGCACACTATCACCATTGAGGATCTGCTAAGTCTTTGCACTTCAGGTATACTCCATCTGGTACTTAGCATCCCTTGAACACTGGTTGTCTTGTGTGCAGATTCTGCTCTTCATCTACTTCTCTTTAGCTCAGGTTGTCCATGTAACGATTGAGATTTTATATATTAAATTATAATATTTATTGAGTGAATAAATATTTTATGTGATTTTTTTGAGTTAAATAAATAAATTATGTGATTTTGTGAACTGATTTAATTAAGAGTAATATTTAATTAAATTGATATATTAGTAATGGAGTAGCATAATTCTAATTTAGTTGAGAATAATTAAATTAGATTTAAAATTATGTGCTAAGTATTTGTTGTAATTTACTAAGTGTTACATGAATGTAATTTCAAGTGTGACAATTGAGTATTCTATGAATGTTAGCTTTTATTTAATTGAATTAGAATGTTGTAATTTAATTAAATAAGTGTAGTATTTAATCTATGGAGTAAAAATTTATTAAAAGAATGGAAAAGAGTTTTTAAATGATTTTTAACCAAACAAGGCCCTTACTTTTGTTTTAAAAGGCTTTTGCCAAACAGGACCCTTGCACTAGCTTTAAACCTAATTTAACCAAACAAGCCTTAGCACTAAAAGCTATTTTTTTAATTAAGGTTTGCCAAACATAGCCTTGTGGCTTTTGAAATCTTATAACTGATAATTTATTTTGGGGATTAATTTCCCTTAATACATATTATTATATCAGTTAAAGTATACGTATTATATTTTATATGTTTACGTTAGTTGAGTCTAAGCCTAAGTCTAAAAGAAAGAAAGAAAAACAGAGAAGAGAGTTAGAGAGAATATTCAGAGAAGAAGGAGAGGAATAAGAGAAAAGAAGAAGAAGCTTTGAGAAGGCAAAGCAAGCCCCATCATCATCACCACCATCATCATCTCCATTTCTTCTCCTAATTCAAACTAGAAAGGGTATCATCTTAACCCTTATAATCAATTCATATGTTGTGTTTATTCTTTGTCAAATTAGGTTTTTCATAATCATGAACTTTATATGTATATATGGTATTCATATGTAATTGTATGCCATGAAAGGATTTTCAGAATTCAATTGTTGTAAAAACAAGTTGTAAAAGTTATGTTCTTCAATATTTCTTAGTCTAAAACTTCTCTGTAAAAAGCTTTTCGTGTAAATTACTTGATCATGATGTATATATGTGATGTATATGTATATATTGATGATTATATATGAGCTATATTATTGTGTTAGCAATTCAATCCATGTATTTTTGATAAACAAGAAGAATTGAGTTCATAATGATTTTCTATGAATTGATTATTGAAAAATGGCTTTTGAAACTATCAAATTGATGTTTGATTGTGGGTTATTGTTTAAATTGATAATGGATTATGTTAGTATGTTAATAATAGGAGTTATTACAATTGGAATTACTTGAATTGATTGAAAAACGAATTCGTAATAGCAATTTTCGTCAAGAATGCTTAATATCGTAGTTTTCTTCAAAAATCATGAAAAACATTGGATTGATCATGTGTTGTATGGATTTTTCATGTTATAATCATGTTAAAGAGTTTAAAATATTGTTGTTAGCAAGTTTCATGTTAACCATGTTGAGAAAAATTGAATTCGTTGTGAAGAAATAAGCCAAATTGGCTTATTTCTCTTCCAGTTCGCGAACCAGCACCTTCACCAGAGCAAGGACACGCCTCAGCGGGGCTATTTGCCTTACCCTTGCTGTCCGGGAATTTTGGTTTTTGTTTGTTGAGTTTTCATGCCCCGTTTGTTTAGCTAACTTATTTCTATGACTTGATAAGTGTAATAGGTAATAAGATAACATGTTTTTGATGTGTTTAAGATAGATTGAAGTGTCATGTGAATGTGTTACATGTGTATGGGTGTATTACTTTCATAAGGTACATAAAACGATTTAAAGCATTATAAGCTTATGAAATGTATGTCGTGATATGTGGCTAGTTAGCAACCTATATTGTAAACAACGTTGTGAGTTGGACTTGAGTATGAAGTTCGATGGTTTAAACGTTGTAGTTGGATACTAATAGACGCTTTAAACGTAATGTACTGTGTAGGGTAATTGTGGAAGTGGTTATAGTTATTAAAGTGTAGCTTGCGCTTGAGGCAAGTTTTCTATCTCTAAACTTGTTATTTATATTGTGCAAGTTCTCTAATCTTCATTCTTACACGTTAAGCAAGTTTCTATTTCTAAACTTGTTATTTACTTTGTACAAGCTTTCTAAACTATTCTTGTACGCTATGCAAGCTTTATCAATGCATCTTTTTATTGTGCAAGTTCTCTAACCCTTGCTCAAGATGTCATGCAAGTTTATTTCCAATTCTTAACTTGTTATGTATTGTACAAGTTATATCGTATTCCAATGTTCATAATGTAATTATTGTCATAGTGTTGTGATCTTGACTTAATTATTCAAGCAAGATCTACTTATTCTTTCAATTGCTTTAAGTTATTTCTAAAGCATGCCTACTTATTATGTAGATTATTTCTATATCTTATAATTGGTTCATGATTTTTATATTATTGAACTGTTAAAGCACTGTGGGTCGATTCAACTACTTCTAGTTGATGATAGTTGAAACTCCAAAGTTCCTTTATCTATCCAAACCAAACTTTCTTTGGTGCGGACTTGTATTCAAATACTGAGAATGAACAACCCTATCTATTTAGGGGACATGGTACGAAGGGCTGATCCCCCTGAGTACGAGTTAAAGGTCCATAGTCTTAATGATTGTTAAAGGTTTAAATAAAAATATTTATAACCTAGGACATAGTTCAAGGTCGTATGACCTTCAGATAAAGTCTATACTCAAACTTTAAATATGATGGAAGAATTATTATTCAATTCTTTATTTTGATGAAAGTAAGGTGATTCAAACTCTTTTGAAAATATCCACTATGTCATATCACTGTTGTATTTCAAGTGAGCTTTTGTTTGCTCACTCTTGCATATTTTTACAAACCCTTGCAGTTAAGGCCGAGAATGTTGACATTCCGTCAATAAGTAAAGAAAAAGGAAAGATGAGCAAGTGAAGGCTTGTGGTTTCAAGTTTATATTGTAATAAGATTTAGTTGACGATGTTTTATTTTCGCATTTACTTTGTTTGATGTTAAGGTTTAGATAACCCTAGGATTTTATTTGGATAAGTTGTAATCCTTTATCAAGGAAGATTTTATTTAAGCTTATATGAAGGTTGTAATTTACTATGCAATTCTTTATTATTGGGTAGATGTATGTTTTAACTAGAAAGTGAACACCAAATCATGCAGAAACGAAGTACCCGAATTTGGGGGTGTTACAGTCCATGGTGAATCGTAGAGTGGCTCTAGAGATCTGCCTTCTGGACTGCCACTCTATCTCTTGTCTTCTTGGCTATCTCGACTCTCAGCACAGATGCCATTGTGGTTGGCATTCTCCTTGGTGTGGAGTGAAGCCTTTAGCAGTTAAAGCTCTTCATCATATCTGCTTCACTTCTACTCTGGTAGTCTCACTGCCACTAAAACATTTTCTGTTAAGCTCTGTAGAACTCTCGTAGAGTCAACAACACTTCACCTTTGAATCTTCAGCTGTTATATACTCATCCATCAGCTTTCCATTGGAATATAGTCGTTGGAAGCTATTTGAATTGCTTCAAGGGTTCTGAGTTATTTGGTGCAGACTGCTGACTTGACGTGACAACACCTTTTTGACTTTCCTGACACAGCATTCTGCTACTTTACCTACCACCTCTGAGATGTCACTTTCACTAGTCAGGCTGGTAGTCACCTTTACTACTCCTTTTTGTTTCCTCGATCCTAACCAAAGAAGTTGACTTACTGCATCGATGCTCTCAATCAGCAACGTTCTATTGTCAGTCTTCATATTGAGACATTGCTGAGACTCAATAATCAGACGACCGAACTCCACGATTCTGATGCAGACGTCTATTTGCTTGATCGTAGTTTGTCTGGATGTTACAAGTTGATTGGCATTGATAACACTACGATTCTGAGAATGTTCTTTGGATTGACAATGTAGAACCTCTCGCTTTCCACTCTTGCAGTGCTTCAACGATTCTACTTGCCTTGACTCGCATCAGGAAAAGATAAATTGACTAACTGCTTTGGCCCTTCTGGTTTACAAGACTTCTTCTGGTTAGTCATGCTCAACTCTCTCATCATTTTGCTTTGTGATCTCCCGTTCACTCTTCATGGTGAGGCTGAGCATAGATAATCCTTTTCGTCTGTTCTCTATAGGTTGGCCAATATCTCTGTATGCGTTTCATCAGTTTTTGCTGGCAAACACCACGATCGTAGTCACCACTACGATCATTGTCTTCTATTGGTTTGACAGACGCTGCAATCGTTGTCTTCCTTTTGACAGCCACTTCATTCATTGTTTTCTAAAGATCGCTTGTAGAAGACTTCTTCTGAATGGCTTCACTTCTCAATCAGCCTTGCTGATAGAGTTGGTGCTTCTATCTTCTGTTTGCTTACATGCCATTCAGAGAGTGCTCTTTGATCTTCTTTAGGTAGACTGCTGTCTGAACCTTAACTACTCTTTCCAGAGACTATGATCTTTGTATACTTTAGTAGTGCTCAGTTGTTGAGAATAGTGGAGTGCTCTACGATTCTTCCTTGGCATTTGTGAGCACTTGACTGATTATGATTCGGCCTTAGTTCTGCAGACTACGATCTCGATCTGGCTCTGGCTCTAGCTTTGCAGACACTACGACTCCGAGTGTAATCTGTGACTCTGAGAGTAGATTATATGACATACTACCATCTCTGCCTTAACAGCTGCACTCACTTGACTGATCTGCCCGACTACGATTTCTGCCTCGATTATGATCTGCAGACTCCATAATTTTGAGTGAAGCCTACTATTCTTGACTTGGCTCGGAAGGTGCTCGGCAGGCGCTTCGACAGGCTGTCTCCACGATTCTGAACTTGGCTTCCTCGATAGACTACGGCTCCGAGAAAGTCTTCCTCGACACACCACGATTCTTCCTTGTCTTTTCTCGGCAGACTACGACTTCGAGAGTGGTTATCTTTACAGACTACGTTTCTGCCTTGATAGACTCCGATTCTTCCTTGTCTCTTCTGGCAGACTACGAAGCCTGGTGCAGTGCTTGACGATCAGACTGGCCTATCTATTACATTTTATAAGATCAACCTAACAAGCTTGATCTTTCTATTCACAGTCCTTGTACATTGTAATCTTTTGAAGGACTTTACAAAGCTGTTCATTTATGTAGGATCAACCTAACACATTTGATCTTTTCAGTCTAAGTCCTTGTACATATGTCTATCATCTATTAAGGACTTTACAACTTTCATCAATGCAGACATATTTGCATATTCATTCATTAAGTTCATAATCAAATCTTATATAAATAGGAATAATATTCTCATGCATATTCCTAACATATATGTTTAATTATCCTTTTTTAATACAATACACTTTAATTATAGTTTTATTTGTAATTAAGACTATCTCATTTAAATTGTTGGTAACTTATAAAAAAACTAAATTAATTTAATTAACACATATTTTTGGATAAATTGATACAAATATTAAAATTTTAAATTAAATTATTAATGGAGCTCTTTTAATTAGAGTGATTGAGTATGCTAATAGTTTAGTTTTTGTTGCAACAAAAATTATTATTTGAATTCTTAGTTTCATATTATGATTTTTATATGTTAAATTTTCTTGAGTATAAGTTAAAAATTTAGGATGTTTATGATTTTGATTATAATTTTTTAATATACAGTTAGTTTTTGTGCAATGTTGAATAAAAGAAAATATAATAATATTTATTACTATCTCTATGTTGTAAAAAGATTTTTCTCTTAATATATTTTTTTAGTAATAATATTTTTTATTTTTACTGTAAATGATTATGTTTAAGTGTGACTTATGTTTAGTTTAGTATATGAGAAAAATAATTAATATAATTTTTAATATTTTTTATATGAATAATAAGATTCGTTCTGTAATAATAAGTTTGTTTTATGTAAATTTTAATATTTGAAAAAAATAATTATATTTTTTTTGCATTAATTTGTACTTTTTATGGGTATACTTTTTAATTACAAAAAATATATTTTAATATATATCACGTAAATTTTAAACTTTGAGAAATTTAATTAGTAAAAATTTAATACTTTATTTTCTTGATAAAATGAATATTTATTATTTTTTGACATTTATGTTATTTATTGCATAAGTTCATAATTTATTTAATTAGATCAACTTTAGTAAAAATTATAGTATACAAATTTATATATATATATATATATATATATATATATATATTTGCTAAATACAAATTTATATTTAGTGGATAAATTAAACATTATAACTTGAAGGGTGTATTAGACATTATATTAAAAATATTTTTGGATATTAGTTAGTCAACCACACTAGGGTAGTGTATGTTACATATTATAGACAATAGGGGTACTAACTGTTACTTAAAAAATAGGTAAAATGCAAAGTCGACCACTGAACTTTAATAATTTTTGGGTATTGAGCCTCCTTTTGTTGGTCAACGCAAATTAAGCCCATTTCTATTAAAAAATTTGGATTTTGAGCCCTAGGACGCCACATGGGCATTGACCGCCTACTTAGCACCAACTGGCACCGCTCACGTGTACTTTTGCCAAATTAATTGTGAAAGTCTAATAATAATCTAGAAGGGGGGTTGAATAGATTATTACAGGTTTAAATATTATATTAGGTCTTTTTGAATTTTTGAATAATTAATATGTAGTGTTAGAAATTAATATGTACGACAGTAAAAATTCAATCACACAATGCACAGAGATTTATCTGGTTCACAACATACACTTCTGGTATGTTGCTACGTCCAGTCTCAAGTTCCTATTTGGAACTTGAGATCCTATTACTATCAGTAATAAATACTTCTTCAATAGGCGGAGAAGCCTTTACAAAGTTTTATAGACAAACTTTCAACTATTCACAACTACCTATCTTGGATAGCAAGCTTTCAGCTCCCTTCTCAAGCTTAGTTGTATCTTCTTATGAGTTCAGTTCTATTCTATGATCTGGTCTTGAAACAATAACCTCTTCCTCACCTCATAAGTTCACTAGAGACCTAACTCCCAGCTGACCTCTCTACGACTCTGGTCTTAGTCGAAGAATTGCTTTATCTTTCTCACAGGTTCATAAAATAAACTAACTCTACCCTTTTCTTTTTACAGAGAATTTTACAACAAATTGCTTCTAAAATAAGCAGATAAAATTTAGTACAGATTGATGCTTCTCAAATAAGCAGATATCAATTAAAGAACAAATATTTTTATAAAAGTTCAATGACTTTTATTCTTGAGAAAATA
The DNA here is from genome assembly GCA_020205555.1 of Panax stipuleanatus. NCBI lineage: Eukaryota > Viridiplantae > Streptophyta > Magnoliopsida > Apiales > Araliaceae > Panax > Panax stipuleanatus. The sequence goes on from CM035120.1 coordinate 11,825,102, forward strand.
TGCTTCTTTGTAAGTAGATATTAATATGTGCTTTGATCAAATAATGCTTCTGTGAAAAAAAATATGTAATTATGCACTGTTATAAAAGTTTAAATAACTTTTATATTTTATGTAAATTGTGCTTCTTTTGTAAGCAAATAAGTAATTTTTAGCTTATGCTCAAAGATACTTCTTTATAAGCAGATAAATGATTTTAATGAAATTTATAAAGAATTATTTATTCTTTATAATAAAGAGTGTTTTTCTATGGATTAAAAAGATTTGTTTCTCAGATATTCATTAACAAGTATTATATAAATGATTTTATGTTCCAATACTTGTGTATAAAAGATTAAATTAATTTAAGCAATAATTATCAAAGAATAACAGTTTATTCAGTTAAGCACGACTTGATATCACAAATATGCTTGTTTAACTCAGATAATATATATTAATATTTTATCTATTATGTGATTTTATAAATAAAATCACTTAATACTATAAGGAATCGTACGGTTTGATTCCCTCACTCAAGAGGAATATCTCCGTAGCCTTGCGACGTCTAAGTATAACAAAATTTATATCCTCACAATTTATATTTTATATAAATATTTTCAATAGATCACTACGATTTTCAAATCTTGTTAGAATAATTCACTCTTTTTGGAGGAATATCTCAGTGTCGTTTTGAACTATCAAGTGTCGTATCTATTTACAATATTTATATAAATAATATCAATAAAAAGTTACTTAAGACTATAAGGAATCATACGGTTCGAATTCCTCTCCGTAGATGTGTATCTACGTAGCCTTGCGACGTCTAAGTAAAACTTTTTATTTGATAAATAAATGAAATATAGATATATAAAATTGTGTATAACAATTTATATTTGTATATCTATAAATATAAAGCAAGTAAGAAATAATTCAACTAAATTAACTCAAATGACTTATCTCAATTACTTGGACCAATTTCCTCTTCTCAAATAATCAGAACTTTTGTAAGAAGAGATATAAAGCTTTAGAGAGGGTATGTAGGCAAGGAGAGTAAGCTTTTCTTTTCACTTGAATTGGCAAAAACCAAATGAATGAAAGACTCCCTATTTATAGAATTTTGAAGCCAGGGGTAAAAATGGTAATTTTTGAAAACTGATTCTGAATGAGAGATGAGATTGCTTTAGTTTAGTTTTAATGGTTTGGATCAATTTGAAGCACACGGGTTGATAAACGGAAAGAACTCAAATTTCCGCTCGGGCACTTTTTTGATCACTTAGCAATAAATGTTCAATTTGAATGCCATTTCCAATATGCATTAATTCAGTCAAAGTAACCAACCATGTCCCAAAAGGTTTGTCCTCTTTTCATTTAACATCCATACATGGTTTATATGTATATAACACACACACGGTTTATATAGTACGTATTTATATATAAGCACACAAATACCGGTTATATATTATTATATACTATAATATATAATACTTATATATAGAACATATATGCATGCAATAAAACATTTTTGCCCGATTTTGGTTTTGAAAGAAAATAGGATCTCCTTGCCTTGGAAATATTTATATGAATTAATTTATTTAACACTTGATATTTAAATTATCAAGGTCAAAATTAATTCAAAAATAAATTAGAAAATAGTTTATATAAAAGTAAAAATAATTAATTAAATCTCAAATCTATTTAATTACTTCATAATTGTTATCATCAAAATATACTAAAAGAAATGAGACCTATCAATCTCCCCCTTTTTGATGATGACAATTATATAAAAATATTTTCTATTAAGAACTTCCTTTACTGTTTAAGAAGCTCCCCCTTACACTAAGAAAATTTTTAAGTCCACATCTCATAGCAGTTAAGGCAGTTTATAACAGTTAACTTAAAGTAGTTAAGGCAGCTTATAGAAAAATATTTTCCTTTCTTCTCCCCCTTTGTCAACATAAAAAATGATGGGGAAAGAATAATCTTGCAGAAAAGATTAGGCAAGTAATCCTGCACAGAGAGTTAGTAACAAGCATATTATACATAAAAGCTAGATAAGTTATTTCTAGCAGAAGTAGTAGTAGGGGGTTTTGGTATTTAGTTAGTTTACAGTTATCCAAAATAGTTAGTATTATTACAATAACTGCAAATAGTTAGTTAGATATCGTCAAGATTAAGAGGAGAGAAATTCTGAGCAATTTCTGGAAAATTGTCATCCGGATCACCTGAGAACAGTGATGGTACAGGATCAAAGGGTGCAGCACTAGAGGTTGCAGGAAACTGGTAAGGATTCATGAGTAGTCGATTGTTCTCCATCATAAAACATATAATGGACTTAACAGTAAGCAAGGACAGATGCAAATCTTCCAACTTTTCTAGCATAGAATTTTAATTTTGTAGAAGAAGTTGATTCATACTGTTAAGAGAGTCTATTTTGGTGACCATATTGTTGTTAGACTCTATGACCTCAGGATCAAAAGGCTTAAAGACAATCAAGGATTGATGTGGAAGATTTAGATGGGAGACAATGTTGCTAGTTGGAACTAGTTGAGATTGGTGTTGTGAGAAATTGATTTCTAGAAAGGTAAAGATGCGAGAAAGCAGCAACCCAAAACCCAGACAGTTATTGTGAAAACAGAACTCAAAAAAGGATAAGATAAAGTAAGCCAAATTGTACAGCATGCATTCATTCAAAATACTTTTGATAAGTTCCAAGTCAAAAGGCAGCATTTTTCTATCTTCTCGAACCGGCATGAAATTATTTCTAAGGATTTTCCCCAAAAATTGACTTTCAGTAGTAAGAAATTCCAGACCAACTTTACAAGGATAATCAAATAGTATAGCAGGTACCATTTGATCAGAGACAACAGACAAATTGTGTTTAAAGAGCATGCATTCTTCAACAGAAATACCAGATGGATGGAGATAAAAGTTGAGCCTAGGTAACTCTAATGTTGAAGGATGAAGATAAAGTGGATTAACAAGGAAGAGTTCATCAATGACATATGCTTGACCCTGTATGCAAGTGGTGATACTAGTTAACAGTTCAGTTGAATCGTTAGAAAATTCCATTTGAGTATAAAATTCAGAGATGAGACCAGGATAAATAGATTTGTATTGAAAGGTCACCAGATAATCCCACTCAATATTTTTGATCTTTTCAAATAAGTCTGGAAAACTCTTAAAAGTGATCACATTTCCTAGAGACAAATTATGTCTCATTACTCTATATTTAGCTTGGGTCGATGCAGTAGTAAGATGAGGAACACCATGAGCGAAATGCAGTTCAGAATGCAGAGGAAGTTTCTTACGTTTAGATGAAAAAACTTTAGACATGATGAACAAAGAAGCAGGAAATAAAGGTGAGAAAAAGAAGTTAAGTAATGACTGGACATGTGAATGCACCATACTGAAAATGGAACTTATATATTAAAGAGATGTAATGATATGCTGCAAAGAACTTAGACTATATGGAGAGGCAGTCATGATTATTAGTAAAGATAAGTATAGATTTACAAGTTATAAGACCTTACTGTGAACTGTAGTGAAAAACAAAAAGCATTTAATCTAAACAGTGAAATGAATGTTTTCAAATCTTACACTTAAGAGGTCAAACACAATATTTAGTAAACCAAGGAATGTGCCACATGTCAAATGTATAACACATAATAGGGTCATAAATAGTCAGTTTCTTAAAATAAATTATAGGATTACAGTGTTTGTCATTTATAACATTCCTTAATAGAACACGACAAGTAATTATTCCACAGATAAAGATATAAATAGAAATGAGGTATACCAGAAGATGAAGACTGACATTAAAAAAAAGGCAGGTATTATGTAAAATCTATCATTTATATCATATCTCAATGAGATATGGCAAGCATTGGGAATCAGACTAGGAGTTCATTGCTCATAAGTAGTTTGAAAATTATCAGAACAGAGAAAGCTTTATAATGAAACAAACAAAAAAAATTAAAGCCAATGGACATCAGTATCCACACAATATATATAGCAGATAGTAGTGACTATACTTAATAGCTAAAGCCAGTGGACATTAGTATCCACATATAATGTAAATAGTATGACTTAAGCACCAGTAGTGAAAAAAAATTAAAAAGTTACATAAAAGGATTTACCTGAGTGAGTATACTAAGCAAAAATTATACCAGTGTAGTGTATCAGAGATGCTGTTGTCCAAACAAAACAATTGGGTGACATGAACAGCCTTTTGCTGTTTCTCAGAGAGAAACATATTCGCTCAAGCAGAAGTGAATAGATACATAAACAAATAGGTATATATATATAAGTATATATAACATTTTTTTAAAAAAATTGGTCTGGAGTTTTTCGATCTGGAAGACTTATACAGAGATAAAATAAATTACAAATCTGACGAAACAAGATAATATTTATGAACAAAAAATGTGCAGATTTTTAAAATTGAATGGATTTTGGAAAGATAAATTTAGGATTTTGTTTAAAAAAAATCAGAGGATAAGATGAATAGTTTTAAAAAAAATGATTTATCAGAGAGATTTGGTCAAAAATACCTTAAAGAAAAAAAACTGTTACGATTTTAGGGTTTTGTTTAAAAAAAAATCAGAAGATAAGATGAAGGGTTTAAAAAAAATGATTTATTAGAGAGATTTTTTTTAAAACTCAAAACCCTAAAACATAATTTTCACAGATCTGAAAGACTTCTGAAAGAGTTTGAGATTTAAACCAACATTTGAACGGGTTAATCAATTTTGAAAAGAGAAATTAAATTTTTTTAATTTACAAACAAACCAGCAAATGAACTGTTACGAACTTAAAAATAATTGAGACCTTTAAAAGAAAACGATGAACCAGTGGTTGTTAAACCAAAAAAACCCGGTGATTTTGAGTCAAAGAAGAAGGAAATTGTGGATATTTACAGAAAATTAGGGTTTTTGCCCTTTTTTTTAAAAAAATACTCAATCAAATAGGTTAATAGCCAAATCTACCCAAACATTGGAGATAGAATCGAGAAAATGTCATCAAGAGAAGTGATTTTCGTTAGCATTTGATGTAACAGAGACGATAGAGAGAATCAGAGGCGAGAAAGCTTTGAAGATGAGAGAGAGAACCGAGAGAGAAGGAGAGAGAAGCAAGATAATCGGGAGTGAGAGATAGAAAGAGAAAGAAAGAAAGCTGAAAAATGAATTAAAAATTAAAATTTTATATTTATAGTTTGACTAACCTGGTTGATCCAACGGTGGATAGTAAGCTGGATTAAGATTAATGGCTGGGATTTAATCTGGGATGTGAACAGTTGTGTTTCTTTATTTAACATTGATCCAATGGCTGAGATGGAGTCTTAGTTTTGATCGAGCAGTGATCCGTGTGTCCCTTATTGATTGAATCTAATTTGTCTTTGGAAGGCGTGGATTGAAGCAGATAACCAATGGATTTGCACTTAAATGAATGGTCCAGATCAGCTCTTGATATATGTATATATATAAACTAAAAAGCCTAAATTGTTAAACATTATTTGCTAATAAAAAACTTAAAAACACAATTAGTAATTAAAAACATAATTTTACTATTATAATATAAATATATAAAAAAATAATATATATATAATATAATTAAAAAAAAAAGAGGAAATATCTAACATGACTAATTCAATTCGTAATTTGCAAAATCTATCCGAACTCAGTGGTTTAGTAAATATGTCAGCGATATTTAATTCAGTGTCAATATATTCTAATTTAATAATTTCGTTATTAACAGGATCACGTAAAAAATGATGCCTAATGTCTATATGCTTTGATCTAGCATACAGAACGGTATTTTTACTAAGATTGATAGTACTTGTATTATCACATAGAATTGACACACAATCAAATTTCAAATTATAGTCAGCAAGGGTTTGTTTCATCCATAGTATTTGTGCACATCAACGTGCAGCAGCAATATATTCAGCTTCAGTGGTTGAAATAGATATCGAGTTTTGTTTTTTAGAGAACCAAGAAACTAAACATCCTCCCAGAAACTGACATGTACCACTGGTACTTTTTCGATCGATATGATGACCTGCATAGTCAGAATCTGAGAAACATACAAGATTAAATGATTGATCTTTAGGATACCATAAGCCTAATTTAGCTGTTCCTTTAAGATACCGAAAAATCCTTTTTATTGCGACCAGGTGAGATTCTTTAGGATTTGCTTGAAATCTGGCACATTTACAAACACTAAACATAATGTCAGGTCTACTGACAGTTATGTATAGTAAACTTCCAATCATTCCTCTGTATTTCTTTGAGTCAACAGTTTTTCCATTTTCATCAGTAGTTAATTTATTAGTAGTTGACATAGGAGTATTAAGAGATTTTGCAGATTCTAAGACAAATTTCTTGATCATTTCTTTACAATATATAGATTGAGATATATGAATACCTTTTTCTTCTTGTTTGATCTGCAGTCCGAGGAAGAAGTTTAATTCTCCCATCATACTCATTTCAAATTCTTTCCTCATACTTTCAGAGAAGTCATTGCACATAGTAATGTCAGTAGAACCAAAAATAATGTCATCAACATATATTTGAATTACCAGAATATCATCATCCTTATTTTTAGTAAATAAAGTGGTATCAATAGTACCCCGTTTAAAGCCATTATTTAGCAAAAATTTACTCAGTCATTCATACCATGCTCTGGGGGCCTGTTTTAAACCATATAAAGCTTTATGTAATTTATAGACATATTCAGGATGACTAAAATCTTCAAAACCAGGAGGTTGTTTAACATAAACTTCCTCTTCTATAACACCATTCAAGAAAGTAGATTTGACATCCATTTGAAACAGCTTAAAATTTTTATGACATGCGAATGCTAATAACATACGAATAGATTCAATTCTAGCAACAGGAGCATATGTTTTATCATAGTCAATACCTTCCAATTGATTATATCCTTGTGCAACTAATTCTGCCTTATTACGTACAACAGCTCCATTTTCATCAAGTTTTTTACGAAACACCCACCGAGTTCCAATAATTGAAACATCCTCGGGTTGTGGAACTAACTCCCATACTTTATTTCTAGTGAATTGTTCAAGTTCATCTTGCATGGCCATTATCCAGTCTTCATCAAGTAAGGCATCTTTTATATTTTTAGGTTCAATTTGAGACAAGAAAGATAAGTGACCAGCTAGATTATGTGCTTGTGATCTAGTGATAACCCCTTTATCAATATTACCAATTACATTTTCTATAGGATGATTTTTAATAATGTGAGACTCTTTGGGCAAATCATTTAACTGAGGGTTTGGGTTTTCAAGAGGATTCCCATCAATAGGTAGAGATGCATTATCTAGTTTTGGTTCTTTCATATTTCTTAGAATATCTTCAATGACAACATCACTGTCAACTAACGCTTTATATTTTGGAGGAGGATGCGTTTCATCAAAAGTTACATTCATTGACTCTTCCATAACTAGACTTCTTTTGTTAAACACTATGTATGCTTTACTATTAAGAAAGTATCCAAGAAATATTCCTTCATCAGATTTGGGATCAAATTTCAATAAATGTCCTTTAGTATTTAGAATAAAACATTTACTCCCAAGAACACGAAAATAGTTTATTTTTGGAGTTCTTTTATAATAAAGCTCATAGAGAGTTTTGAGCAAAATAGGTCTTAATAAAACTCTGTTTAAAATGTAACATGATGTTGCCACAACTTCAGCCCAAAAATATTTTGGAAGACGGCATTCATTTAACATGGTATTAGTCATTTCTTGCAAAGATCGATTTTTCTTTTCAACTACACCATTTGACTGTGGTGTATAAGAAGCAGAGAAGTTATGACTTATACCGTTCTCATCACAGAACATAATAAAATCAGAATTCTCAAATTCTCTTCCATGATCAGATCGAATATAGACAATAGAACTTCCCTGTTGATTCTGAATCTTTTTACACAAAGCGAAAAAGGAGTTAATTGCCTCATTTTTAAATTTAAGAAAATTAACCCATGTAAATCGTGAATAATCATCAACCAAAACTAGAATATATACAGCACCACCTATGCTATGTTTAGGGATAGGTCCGACAAGGTCCATATGTAATAGTTCTAAGGGTCTAGAAGTTGATACGGTAAGTTTAGGTTTATGTGATGCATGAATTTATTTTCCTAGTTTACAAGCTTCACATATGTGATCTTTTAAGAATTTTAATTTTGGGAGACCACGAACGTGTTCTTTAGAAGAAATATTATTTATAAGTTTCATGTTGATGTGTCCTAGTCTATGATGCCATAACCAAGGATTCTCATTTGCAGATATAAGACAAATGTTATCTAGATGAGAATATGCATCTAAGTCACAAGTATACACATTTTGATAGCTAGGATAAACTAAAATTAATTTACCAGTTTGATCAAATATAGAGCAATTATGTGTACTAAAGGATATTTTAAAACCACTATCACATAATTGACTGATAAATAGAAGATTATACCCGAGTCCAGTGACCAACTGAACGTTAGAGATGGTTATGTAGTTATTACCAACACTTCCAACTCTAATTATTTTTCCTTTATTGTTATCTCTGAATGTTACTTCACCAATGTCTGTATCTTGCAAATTTTTCAATTTTGATTTGTCACCAGTCATATGTCTTGAGCAACCGCTATCAAGATACCATTTACTTTTATTCAGATCTGCTGCAAGACATACCTGCAATATATGTACTAATTTTACAAATTGGTACCCTCTAATAAGAAGGGTACTTTGGGTAAGTTTTTCACTTTGTATAAGAAACATTTGAAGTTTCCTTTTCAAAATTTGGCATAGGATAATCAGTTTTAGTAGAAATAAGCATTCTATAATAACTGGATTTTGAGAAGTATGATAGTACTATCTATGAAATTCTTTTCTTGTGATAGTTGGTGTAGTGTATGTCCCTTTGGGAACCCAAATCATTTTCCTTTATAGTTTCCATTTCTAGCATTGCACATGTAAAAAGAATGGCCATTTCTATTACAGTAGGAGCATTTGGTGAAAGGGGATATATGAGTTTCTTTTTCTTTGATTTTAACATGATATAATCCTTTATCTTTTGATTTACTTGTTTCTCCAGTATATCCCAAACCTTCCTTATTAAAACTGCATTTTTGTTGATTTAGCATGACATCAAGATTTTCTATTCCTTTTGTAAATTTATAAATTATAGAATTTAGATCGTCACGTTCTTTAGTCAAATTTTCAATTAAAGAAATATGTTTTTCTAATTCCAGTTTTAAATGTGAATTCTCAATCTTGATATTTCCAATTTCTTCAGTTATCGCTTGATCTTGTACTTGAGTATCTTCATTTATTACAGCCAATGTTGAATTTTTTATTTCAAGATTTTCAATTGAAATGATAAGTGTTGAATTTTCTATTTCAATATTTTTATTTATTCTTTTAAAATGTTCTAATTCTTCTTTTAATGAATTATTTTCTAAATTTACTTTGTTTAAATTTTCATTAACTAGAATTACATTTGTATTTTCAATTTCAAGATTTATATTTATTTTTCTTAATTTTTCTAATCCTTCTTTTAATAATATCTCATTTTCTTCTTTTTCTTCATTTAAACTTTCATTACTTATAATTAATCTTGAGTTTTCTATTTCAAGGTCCTTATTAATTTTAATTAATTTTTTTAATTCTTCTTTTATTTTTTTCATTATTTTCATATAAATAACTGTATGCTCCTTGTAATTCATAGTGCTCTTCATTTATATTTTTTTAATGTATATGTTGAAAATGAAGTATTAGGTAATTGATGTTCAGAGTTTACCTCAGATCTTGGTGATGAGTCATTGTCTGCCATTAAACAAATATTTACAATTTCTTCTTTTTGTTCGGCAGTCTCTTCTTCATCACTTAAATCCCATCCTTCTTCTGCTACCAGAACTTTGTTGTTGACAAGTTTTGGGAAATCATTTTTGAAATGTCCAGGCTGATTGCATTCGAAACATGTGTTTGAATTCTCATTAGAATTGACATTTCTGAAATTGTTGTTGAAATTCAGATAAGGCACACTTAGAAGGGGGGATGACTAAGTGTAGGAACAATTATGACCAATTTTTAAACTTAAGTAACAACTACTAAATTCAGCTTACTATATTAACTAATGCAGCGTGCTGGATAAATACGGTATGCTTAATTAAAACTTTAATCTTGTTATTTAATGAAAATAACTAGCTTAATTGATTTCTTTGTAAAAGCTCTTGGTGTCAACAATTTATCTTATGATAATGAAAATACTTAATTTTTATTTATCAAAACAATTAAATATCTTTTTGTGAGCAAATAAGATAAAGCAAGTAAAAATATGAACACCAAGATTTTTACGTGGTTCAACTATTACCCTCTATAATAATAGCCTAGTCCACGTCCAATACCAACTAGTATTGGAGACTCAATTTATTTCTTTAAATTGACTCTTTTTACAAAACAGTTCAAAACCTTGAATTACAATAATTCACTTGAGCACCTTTGCTCCTTGTGCACCTATGCACTCTTTAAGCACCTATGCTTCCTTGAACCTGTTTGTAAACAATTTTTAATCCACCCGGATTAAATTTCTTTAGATAATACTTAGTCTAAAAATATAAGATTACAAATATAGAGGTCTAATGATCAAAGCAAATAATCAATTTAACAATGCAAGGCTTAACTAAATGAATGCAATGATCAAAGAGTAAAATAGATATCACCAGTTAAAGCTCACGAAAAGTTGCTGAAAATAATCTGAATATTAATTCCACAGCAGCTTGTAAGTTTGCACCGAAAATTATAGAATAGCTTTTCACGTGTATGAGTGCAAAATAATTAATTCAAGTGTTGTGTATAACAATGACAACACAATTTATTTTTATAGTCCAATAATATTACCGTTGCAAATAATTCCGTTTATCACACTTCATTTACGTTGCCAACAGATCTCTAAATAAGATAAGTAACGTTCAAAATGTATTTCCGTTGGAAAATATTTTCAAGGATAACAGATATAGACTATTTCAAAGATAACTTGTTAAGATAAGAATTGCTTCATGCATATACCAGGTCTCTTAACAAATATCTACCACTACAAGTAATGCTCACTCTTGATAAGATATATCACTTCCGAGATAATATTGCTTTTAAAATAACTAGGCATAGGAGTGTTAATATCGTAAATAACTCAACCCATATCTCCAGGATAATCATGATACCCAATTTTCGAGATGTAAGCAAATTAACCACCAATTGATATTCATTATTATACAGCCGTCTTACTCAAAACACTTTCCAAGGTATCATATATCATACAACTGATTCCTATTAAACCTTTCTACACATGTGCATGCAAATAAAATTATGTCATTAAATTAGAATACTCTTGGAAATCTAAGTGATACCAACAAATAAACTTTATCCAATACTATATGATATGTTAACAGTTCATTTCCGTTTTAATCATGCATAAAATATTCATCATATTATATGCACATAAAAATAGTCCTAGAGCCTTGTATCGAAAAATCAAATATTTGCAATGACCTTACAATTATTTCCTTGAGACTCAAAAAGTCTTCATAAGCTTTTTGACCATCAATGATTCCTTTATCAAATTCCTGAAATTTCACAGTAAACAATTTAGTACATATAATCAAATCATCATCAAAATATTAAGGTTAGAATATTAACAAGTCAACATTCTCCCCCTTTTTGATGATGACTACACCAAAAAAAAATTATAACTCCCCCTAAATTCATGCATACTGTTTCAGGATATTTATAAACTCAAAATGCCCAACATTCTTGTAGATTAGTATTATATATAACCAAAAAAAAATTTAAAACAAACTTTTTCAACATCCAACAATCAACATCAATCATCAAAGTCTGCAAAAAAGAACACAAAATAAAACTTAATAAACCACTTGATAACGCCAGCAGCAACAACCACAGCAACAGATCAAAACCAGCATCAGATTCAAAACCCAAAACATCTCCCCCTTTGTCATCAGGCAAAAATAGACGTTCATGTGGTCAGATATCAACATCATCAATGTGGACCACTGGGATAGGATGGGTAGTAAAGTAAGGACGATGTAGAATACGATGAACTCTTTCTTCCATAGAAAATTCATGAGCAAAACGAGGAGGACGAGGAATAAAAGTTTCATTGGGTAGAGGAAGGTCTAAGAAATCTCTGGCATATTCAGCCATCCAATTGCATTGAGGCCATTCACGAATTATAGAATGCATTATGTCAAAATATAGCTTCCGAGCAACATCATTCATACGAACAGCCACAAAATCAGCAAGTTCGCCTAGTTGACAACTGACAAACTTAACTTCTTGACTCAATTGACAAGAATTTCTATTAATCTTCCTTGACAGAGCTTCAACCATAGCCATAGTATGCAACTCGAACCCAGCCTGCAAATCAATGCACTCGTTTTCCATCCGAATAAGAAATTGTTGTAAATCGTTTGCACGGATTGACAACGTACCTTTTTCCAAAACATTAAGCCTATGCTTAATATCAACTACGTCAGCCTTCATGGGTTCCTGATTCTGGAGAATTTTAGTTAACATGTTCAAGATCTCCGGAGAGAGTTCAGATGGTGTAGGTAGCGGTGTAGAAGAGGAAGGAGTAGAGACAGTAGGAATGGGATCAGGAGCAGACCGAACAAACAGACCATTATCCAGCGATAGATGAGATTGTTTCAAATAGGCAAAGTCAATAAATTAATTATGAGAGAGAATCACTTCATCCTCAAGATAGATGTTAAAATGTTGAAACACTTTTGTTAGAAAACAACCATATGAGAGACACTTTTTAGACTGACGAATGCAACTTAACATATGGGATAACATCATGTGAGAGAAATTAAAAGACAGACCTTTCAGAATCATAGCCACAACAACCAAGTCTTGATACGTAAAATTTGAACCACCACCAAGGAGGGGAAACAGATTGTAACGGACCAACTTATGAATTATACTAGCAATAGGACAAACATCAATTGTTTTTGGAGTAAACAGAGTTGTGATAGCAGAATTGTTCATAACAATTTGAAGTTGTTCAAGAGGTGGAAAAGGAATATTGGCAGCACCTTTCAAAGTGAATGGACAAGGTCTAGAAGATGGAATACCCAGGATACTACCAAAGTCCACAACAGTAAAGAACAGTGATTTTCCCTTGACATATGTCGTGTAACAGTCATTGTGGCACTTGAGATTGGTATAGAACTGTTGAACCAACCTCGGGTAGGCCTTAGTGGGAGGAAACAACATTGATGTTAACCCACAAGATTTGAAAAGTTTTCAGAGAGGAGAATTGTTAACATAAAACAAATCCAGAATTTTTTCATAAACAAATTGTTTTGTAGTAATAGAAGTCTTAAATCGTTCTTCAAAAGTATGTCCTCTAAAGAAATTATCCGGTAAAGCGGAGAAAGAAGTACCAGAGTTTACCAGAAAAGGAGGATCAGTTTGAGAGGAAGGATCTGCCATATTTGGAGACTGATTCAACTTCTGTTGATCAGTGGATTTTAAGAAAGAGAAAGTGGAATTGGAACCATCTGAGTAAATCTCATTGGACGATACATGCACGGACGCTTGCTTGCCCTTTCGCTTGGACTTCATCTTTGTTTTGACCGAATATGGTGATCGTGACTGGGAATCGTCGTTGATGGTGATACCGGACGATCGTTTACTGGCCCTTGTTTTCATACTTTTAGAGGTGTAGAAAAATGAAGCAAGAGAAAAATGAAAGGTTTGAAAAAATATGAAGTGGATTAGTAAAGTAAGAGAGAGGGAGAGGCGGAAACCGAGAGGACACCTAGAGAAGATAACGCTCTTCACAGCTTTTCAAATCTTCAAAGATAATTATGAAACACTGTTATGATGTGATAATACCGAGAATATAGCCATATCTAGATACGTTTCCCAATAATAAACAGCAACTGATATTGTTAGATAAATGAACCAAGCAAATCAGGCTGACATATACTATTTAATAACATGCAGATATACTATACCATATTAAGTACTGTGAACACATATTATACCATGCACAGTCCAAGATCCCTTCTTAACATACAAAATCTCTCTTCACTTAAGGGTTTAGTAAATATATTAGCTAACTGATTTTCGGTAGGAATAAAAATTAATTTAATCAAACCTTTTGAAACATTATCCCTTAAGAAATGATGCCTTACCTCAATGTGTTTTGTATGTGAATGCAAAGTAGGATTTTTAGAAATATCAATTGCACTTGAATTATCACAATATATAGGCACACTATCACATAGAATATCAAAATCACATAAAGTTTGTCTCATCCACGGTATTTTAGAGCAAGAACTCCCTGCAACTAAATATTCACCCTCAGTGGTTGATAAAGCAACTGACGTTTGCTTTTTACTGTGCCAAGATACAAGACTTTGTCCCAAAAATGTACAAGCACCACTTGTACTTTTTCTATCGATTTGACATCCTGCATAGTCAGCATCTAAGTAGCCAATTAGTTCAAAATGATCACAAATTGGATAAAACAAACCTATATTGATAGTGCCACTTAAATATTTGAGTATTCTTTTAAAAGCCTGTAAGTGGGATTCCTTTGGTTTTGCTTGAAATCAAGCACAAAGACATACACTATACATTATGTCAGGTCTAGAAGCAGTTAAATATAATAAGCAACCAATCATACCTCGGTATTTCGTTAAGTCTATATCTATACCTTTTTCATCAGAAGTAAGCTTTATGGATGTACTCATTGGTGTAGCCTTTGAAGTTGATCCTTCAAAACCAAATCTTTTGAGTAACTCTTTTGTGTACTTGGTTTGATGAATATAGATCCCTTCCTTTGTTTGTTTGATTTGGAGTCCCAAAAAGTAATTCAGTTCTCCCATTAAGCTCATATCAAACTCTTTATGCATACACTTTGAAAACCACTCACAAAGAAAATCATTAGTAGCACCAAATATTATGTCATCTACATATATTTGCACAATAATAATATCCTTATTTGCATGCTTAATAAATAATGTAGAATCAATTTGACCTCTAGTAAATCCATTTGAAAGTAGGTACTTTACTCAACCTCTCGTACCAAGCCCTTGGAGCTTGTTTGAGACCATAGAGAGCTTTCTTAAGCTTATAGACATGATTTGGATATTTCTCGTGTTCAAATCCGGGAGGTTGCTTTACGTATACCTCTTCATTGATGTATCCATTGAGGAAGGCGCTTTTCACGTTTATTTGATAAAGCTTATATTTCTTGTAACATGCAAATGCTAACAAGATACGGATAGACTCTAATCTTGCAACTGGGGCATAAGTTTTATCGTAGTCGATCCCTTCTTGTTGATTGTATCCTTGAGCCACCAATCTAGCTTTGTTGCGAGTGATAGTTCCATGCTCGTTAAGCTTATTCTTGAATATCCATTTTGTCCTTATAATAGAAAAACCTTCAGGAGGAGGCATAAGTTCCCATACTTGACATCTTTCAAACTGTTGAAGTTCCTCTTACATTGCCATAAGCCAACTTTCATCAAGGATAACTTCCTTAGCATTCTTTGGCTCAATTTTTGACAAGAATGCAGAGAATGCACAATAATTTTGTAAGACTCTTCGTGTGGTGATTCCTTTGTTGATATCTCTAATGATATTTCCTGGTGGATGATTCTTGAGATATCTCGCAGTCTTTGGCATAAGAGCATCATGCATTGTCTCTTCTTGTTGGGAAGAGTCTTCCTCAAGTTCTTGTGTTATTTCTTATTTTTCTTCATGCGAATTGTTTAATTCAGCTTGCTGAACTTCTTCATTTGGTCTGCTGAATGTACCTTTTCGGTTTGCTGGATTCGCTAAAGTTTCCAAGTTATCTGCATCCTCATCTCTTTCTTTTGGAAGATCATGATTAGTCTCACAGAATGTAAAATAAACAGATTCTTCAACACTTAACTTGTTAACATTAAATACACGATGTGCCATACTATTTTGTGAGTATCCAATAAAAATACCTTCATAAGATTTAGCATCAAATTTTCCCAAATTATCACTAGTATTGAGAATAAAGCATTTAGAACCAAAAACTTTGAAATAACTTATGTTAGGAATTTTACTGTTTAAAAGCTCATAAGGGGTTTTCAAAATGATTGGAAGAATAAGTACTCTATTCAAAATATAGCAAGATGTGTTTACAGCTTCGGCCCAAAACTTCTTAGGAAGTTTACTTTCTTGTAACAAGGTTCTAGCTGTTTCTTGTAATGTTCTATTCTTTCTCTCCATTACTCCATTTTGTTGAGGAGTTCTTGGAGCTGAAAATTCATGGCTAATTCCTTTTTGATCACAAAATATTATAAAGTCCTTTTGAAATTCAGTACTATGATCACTTCTAATTCTAATGAGTTTGAAACTATACTTTGTTTCAAGATTTCTTATTAACTTTTCAAACTCTTTAAAAGCTTCATCTTTTGTTCTTAAAAATAATGCCCATGTATATCTAGAAAAATCATCAACTATTACAAATGCATAAAACTTACCATTAATATTTGCATGTCTTTCTGGCCCAAACAAATCAAGATGAAGTAATTGCAAGGGAGAAGAAGTTGATACCATGTTCTTCGCAGTGAACGATGTTCTTACTTGTTTCCCAAGTTAACACGGAATGCAAACTCCCTTCTTTTCATACTTTATTTTTGGCAATCCTTTGACAAGGTTCTTTGAGGATAGTTTCTTGATTAAATCCATGTGGACATGTACCATCCTCTTATGCCATAGATCAGCTTCATCTTGTATGGTAGCAAGACATAGTTCTTCTTCCTGTTGCTCAAAATCAAGAGTATATATATTTCCTTCCCTTTGTGCAACTAGAGTAGAGTTGTTAGAACCATGTGAAATTGTGCATTTTTCTTTTACAAAAGATACTTGATGACCACTATCCATTAATTGACTAACACTTATAAGATTAAATTCAAGTCCACTAACAAGATGTACATTATCAATATTGACCTTACCATTACCAATTTTACCTTTCCTGATAATGTCGCAAGTTCGATTATCACCAAAGGTAACCGTTCCATTTTTCTTCTTGATTTTCAATTCCACGAACTTTGATTTGTCACCAGTCATGTGACGAGAGCATCCACTATCAAGAATCCATTTTTGAGATGGAACCCTTGCCTTGAAACATACCTGTCAGGAAATGATAATTCATCCTTTTGGTACCCACATCTTTTTGGTTCCTTTAATGTTAGTGGCAAGTATATCAGTATATCACTCTTTTTAATCAATACCTTTTTAATCTTATTTTTCTTAAAACAAATTATGTCTAAGTGACCTTTAATACCACAATTTCTACATGTTGTAAAAGGAGAACAATAGTTTAATTTAAAACGTGATTTTGATTTTAGCATGTTAACATTTCCCTTTTTATGCATATGGTTGTAGCCGATTCCTTGTCTTTCAAAAGTAGGTCTTTGTTTACCTAAAATGACATTCAAGTTTTCTTCTCCTTGAACAAACTTAGCAAGAGATGATTTCAATGAATCTATTTCCTTTTGAAGTCCATTAGAAGGAATGACTTTACAAAGGGATTCATCACTAAATGTATTAATACATACATCTCTCATCTTAAGTTTATTAGTCAATTTTTGAACTTCATTATTCAAAAAATTTACTCTATTGAAAAGTATTTTGTTATAATTATCAAGGTAATCATTTTTTGCAATCAAAATATTTTCTTCTTTACTAGATGATTCTTTTTTGATTTCTTTCTTTTCATCTATTAAAAAGTCGACTTCATTCATTAATGAATTAACTAGTCCTTTTAAACATGCATTCTTTTCTTTTAATTTTTCATTTTCTTGTTTCAAAGAATTGAATTCATAAATAGATACCTCGTTTGAATCACCTTCTATTCCCATGAAGCAGACTTGAGCTAGTTCTCCCTTGGCATCAACCTCGACTTCGGTCTCCTCTTCATCACTCCAAGTGACAAGTTCTTTGTTTCTCTTGTTGTCCTTGAAGCCCGTTTTTCCTTTGTTCTTTAGTTGAAAACAGTCCTTTTTGAAGTGACCAGGACGTCCACATTCAAAGCATTTTTCTTCGGTTTGCTTTCCCTTGAACTTGTTTGAGTTGAACGTGTTCCTCCTCTTGTTCTTCCTTTGAAGTAGTCCTTTGAGTCTTCTTGTCATCATAACAATTTCTTCATCGAAGTCATCATCAAGTTCATCTTCATTTTCTGCATTAAGAGCTAAAACTTTTCTTCGAGGGGTTTCCTCCTCATCATCATATCTCTTTAGTTGATGTTCATATTCCTCAAGTTCACCAAAAAGAGTTAGAGTATCCATAGTAGAAATAGTAATAGAATCTTGAAGAGTAGTAATTTTAGAAGCAAACCTTTTGGGCATAGCCCGAAGTAACTTACTATTAATCTCACTTTGTGGGATGGATTTGTCAAGTAGCTTCAGAGAGTTTAGTAAAACAAGGAATCTCGCTTGAGCTATCTTTATAGTTTCGTCTTTCTCAAGTTTGAACATTTCATAGTCGTGCATGAGCATGCTTAGTTTGACTTCTCGAACCTTGGATGTACCTTCATGGCTCACTATTAAAGTGTCCCACATTTCCTTAGCAGTGTTGTAAGATGAAACTTTGTCGATCTCAGATTGTACCATACCGCTAAGAAAGGTGTTCATTGCCCTTGAATCGTAGGAGGCCATGTAGGTTTCAGTTGAATCCATTTCGAGCAAGGTCTTTGGAGTACCGTCATCTTTCCTTGGAGTAACTGGTCCATTCTCCATGATCCACCATTCCCAAGGATCCCTTTAAAGATAGATCCTCATTCGGAATTTCCAGAATTGTGCTATGTTAGAATCTTTCCCTACAAGTCACCTTTAAGACCAAGATAAGTAGAGCCAAGCTCTGATACCAAATGAAATTCAGATAAGGCACACTTAGAGGGGGGGGGGGTTGAATAAGTGTAGGAACAATTATGACCAATTTTTTGAACTTAAGTAACAACTGTTGGGTTTGCTAGAAACATAAGCATGCAATCAAATTACATAAACGCAGCGGAAGGGATGAAAAATCAGATTTTAAAATTTTCTTACAAACCCTTAGCCATGATCTTTCTTGTGCATCAATTATCAGTTAATACATAGAATGAGAGGATGGAATTATACCTTTGAAGATCCAAGCTTCCTCAGGTACAAGTTCTACTCCTTTGATTCCTCTGTAGTGGCTCCTTCCCTTGATCAATGTCAGCCACCCAAATGTTTGGCCTCTAACGGTGATCCACTAAGGAAGATGAAGAACTCAGGAAGATGGGTTATTGGCTTAACCCTTGTTTCTATCTCTATAGAATATGTGTACTCCCAACCTTTGAAAAAATTCACGTACCTTATTTCTGATATAAGACTCTCTTATATAGATATTAGGTTAACCCTCCTAATCCAATTAGAATAAGTTTTTTTTTAATTAATTAATTAATCACTTTTAATTAATTTATATCCTAATCTTATTAGGATTGAGAGAGAGTACTGATATTATATTAATTCCTAAACTCCTTTAGAATTAAAATAATAAAAATAATAATAATATTAATAAGACTCCTCTTATTAATTTATATTTAATATTTTTAAAATATTAAATAATAAATATTAAGCTATTTAATTTATTCTATCATCATAGATTAAATTAATTACACTTAATGCATTATTACTATTATGCCATTTTCTTCTTAAATAATTCTTCTTCCTTTTATGGTGTGACCCTTTAGGTTCTCCATATTAAACCGATTGTGAATAAATCAATTAGAACAATTCTAATTTTATTTAAATAAATAAATTAAACTAATAATCTATTTAAATAAATAATATTTATTCTACAATAGGGATAAGCCTCCCTAACGATCAACGACTTTCCATATAATATAGATTTCAACATTAATCATAAAAGAACCTGTGAGTTAATAGTTACCGTACAATTCAATCATTCCACCATACAATGTCCCAATTAAATATAGGACATGGATTTACTGTCAAGTCTTAATTTATTTAATCATATGTATTTCGATTAGAAAACGCACAACTCCAAATAATGCAAATTAGAAACCTCTTTCTAATTTCATTCTACCTTGGCCAAGGATTCCTGGATTGTCATTTAACGAATCACATAGGACATATCTTCTCTTTTACTAGAGGTGGTAGATTCTTTATTGATCATACATTATCTCTATATATAACTCATTATACCTAAGCATATCCTATATATGCCTTAAAAGGCCTTAAGGAATAAGTCAAAGTATAATTTGTTACATACAAGATACTATGATGATCTTAAGTCCAAGGATCACTTGTACTACTATCACATTAGAAATTTCTATTGACAGGCGAGTAAAACTCCATTAGGTATTCCATAGCGAGTCACGTTCAGTGAACTTATTCTCCAATAAGCACCTACATACTTGCTTTAGTATCTCCACACAAATGACCATGAGATCAGTCATCCTCATCCAATGAGCAAGCAACATATGTACCAATCTATCCGAATTTACTAATCCCCATTTTAGTAATCCCACAATTGGAAACTATTTTAGTTTTTAAGCTTTCTAAGAATTTAGATCTCATTAGCATGATCTCATCATGATTCTAAAAGCATTGCTTAAAACTATGGGTTATTTACATATTATAAAAATAGCACCATGTAGATAATTAAATGCCTTAAATGAATATCTTATTAATAAATAAATAAGATTGTTTACAAAGTATGTGCTTTATCATCATATATGATTGGCTTGTATGCACACTACTATCAATCTCCCACTTGCACTAAAGCCAATTGCCATGGTATCTCATACCCATCTTTTTTAAGTGACTATCAAACTGCTGTTGTGTTATAGCTTTAGTAAATAGATCTGCAATGTTATCTTGAGAGTCTATATGCTTTTCTTTCAATGATTTCTTTAATCAAAGTGCCGCAACATATGTTTTAGATTCAAGATGAGACTTAGGAACTATTCCTAGTTCTGTAATGAACTTTTCATCCGAAACATCAACTTGCAGCTTCACTTACAGTTATATACTTTGTCTTTGTCATTAAATCAGCACCTTTTTGCTGTTTGAAACCTTTTTAATTCACTGCACCACCTTTCAAGGTAACGACTTACCCTATAGTGGATTTACTGTCGTCTTGGTCAGTCTAAAAACTTGAGTCTGTTTAGCACTCTAGATTCATTCAGACCCATCATGTGTCATGATGACATCCTTAGTGTCAGTTAAGTACTTTGGGATGTTTATCACTGTCTCACAGTGATCTTCTCCAGAATCTGACTGATTAACATCAAGTCTCGTATATTTCATTGCATACATGATAGTAACTCATGCGATCTCTCTTTTACTGAGGACAATATTAGAGAGATACACTCC
Organism: Panax stipuleanatus; assembly: GCA_020205555.1. NCBI lineage: Eukaryota > Viridiplantae > Streptophyta > Magnoliopsida > Apiales > Araliaceae > Panax > Panax stipuleanatus. The sequence continues at coordinate 11,846,522 of CM035120.1, forward strand.
ATGGCTCATCATCATGAGGCACTCTTTTGGAGTTTGCCATGCTAAACGCCTTTAGCATCTAATGAATATACGTTTCCTTAGGTTAAGTCGAACATCCTTTTAAATCTATTAATACAGATTTATATCCCCAATGCGGGATGTTCTACCCAAATTATTCATGGAGGAATGTTTAGACAACTTTATTTTGATTGATTTTAGCATAGGAATTTCATTCCCTATCAGTAATTTATCATCAACATATAATACATAGAATAAAACAGCGCTCCCACTAACCTTCTTGTACACACATGGTTCATCCTCGTTTTTGATAAAATCAAACTCTTTGATTGACTCATCAAAACGAAAGTTCCATCTACGAGAATCTTGCTTCAATCCACGAATGGATTGTTGTAGCTCATATACATGATTTGCTTCAACCATTGAAACAAAAATCATCTGGCTGTATCATACATACATTCTCCTCTAATAATGTATATTTGAGGAAGGGACGTCTTAACTTCCATTTTGCCAGATTAAGTAAAAATAAGCTACAATCGCAAGCAAAATCCAAATAGACTTGAGTATAGCTTCCTAATCTATTTTAGATTTTATGGTCATCTACCATTTCTCTGAGTTTTTATTACTCATAGATTGTTCGTAATTCAATGGATCATCATCATTCATGATGTGTACCTCATCGTCATCCTCTATAACGAATCCATACCTCTCAGGTATCTTCAGTACTCTTCCAGATTTACTAACAGGGTGTGGTACAGTAGGTTCTTCTACTCGGTTAGGTACCTGACTTTGATCCATGGTAATTTGTGGTTCTTGAACTTCTTTAAGATATATCTTACTCCCACTGACCCCTTCATGGATAAACTCATTCTCCAAGAAGGCAGCATGTTTCGCAACAAACACCTTTTGATCAGTTGGATGATAGAAATAATACCCTACGGTTTCTTTAGGGTATCCCACAAATCTACACTTATCGAATTTAGTCTGTAGCTTATCATTTTCAAACTTTTTGACATAAGCTGAACAACCGCAAGTCTTAACATGCTTAAGATTTGGTTTTCTTCTAGGGCATAACCCCAGAAGAAAATTGGAAGGTCAGTAAAACTCATCATGGATCGAACCATGTCTAACAGTGTTCGATTTTTCCTTTCAGATACTCCATTTAACTGTGGTGTACCTGGAGGAGTCCATTGTGAGATTATACCATTTTCTTTGAGACAATTGAGAAACTCACCGCTTAAGTATTCTCCACCTCGATCTGATCGAAGTATCTTAATACTCTTCCCCGTTTGTTTCTCTACTTCACTTCTAAACTCTTTGAACTTTTCAAATGATTATGATTTGTATTTCATTAAATACACATATCCAAATCTTGAGTGCTCATCGGTGAAAGTAATAAAATAAGAATACCCACTCCTTGCACTTGTTGTCATAGGTCCACAAACGTCTATGTGAATTAATGCCAATAACTCTGTAACTTTTTCTCCTTTTCCACTAAAAGGAGATTTAGTCATTTTACCCATGAGACAAGATTCACAAGTTGGATATGATTCATAATCGGATAGCTCTAGGAGCCCATCCTTATGCAACTTGGATAATCTTGTTTCATTGATATGACCGAGTCTACAGTGCCGCATGTAGGTATAATTAATATCATCTCTTTTCCTTTTCTTAGTTTGTTCAATTTGAAATATATTTTCTTGCAAGTCAAGTATATAAAGCCCATTTCGCAAATTTCCAATACCATATAAAACATAGTCTTTATAAATAGAACAACCATTGTTCTTTATAATAACGTCAAAACCTTCCATATCCAATACAGAAATTGAAATAATGCTTTTAATAATATTCGAAACATAATAACAGTTATTAAGATAAATGGACTTGTCCGAAGGCATTGCAAAACAATAAGTTCCTATAGCTAATGCAACAACCTTGCTCCATTCCCCACTCGTAGGATCACCTCTTCATTGTTCAGCTTTCTACTTATGACCAGTCCCTACACAGTGTTACATATGTGAGACCCACAGCCGGTATCCAATACCCAACTAGAGTTATGACTTTCAGAAAAATTAATTTCAATCAAAAACAAACCTTGATTGGAAGTCGAAGCTTCTCCAAGCTTCTTCTCTACTAGAAACTTCTTGCAGTTCCTCTTCCAATGTCCCGGCTCGTTGCAATGAAAGCACATTTCTTTAGCTGGTTCAGGTTTCTTTTGTTCCTTTTTTCCCCTTTCCCTTAGCCTTCTTGGATTTCTTCTTTTCAGAAAACACATTGGGCCTCTTCCTTTTATTGAAAGAATCCACCATCAAGACATGGTTCTTCTTGGATGAGAAGTGACCTTCTGCAGTTTTCGACATGTTAAGCAGCTCAGGCAAGCTGACATCTAGCTTATTCATGTGAAAATTAATCACAAACTGCGAGAAGGTCTCAGGGAGTGACTGCAAGACCAAGTCTTGACTCAACTCCCCATCCATGACGAGCCCAAGCTATCCAAGGCGTTCAATTAAATTGATTACCTTCAGAACATGAGTCTCGACGGCAGTGCCCTCGGTCATCCGAGATCGGAAGAGCTCCTTAGATATCTCATATCTAGCAGTCCTACTCTGTTCACCATACAACTCCTTGAGGTGAAGCAGCATAGCAGAAGCATCCATAGTTACGTGCTGACGCTGAAGCTCGTTATTCATGGATGCGAGCATGATGCATTGAGCCACAGATGCATCATCTTGCCATTTATTAAAAGTGGCAATCTCCTCCTCAGAGGCTGTTTTTGAAACAGATTCAGGGATAGTTGAATTTAGGACATAAGAAATCTTTTCAGCAGTGAGAACAATTCTCAGATTTCTTAGCCAGTCCTCATAATTCGGCCCGATAAGCTTATTTGCATCAAGTATGCTTCGTAGTGAGATTAGTGATTTTGACATTTTAATAATTCTGCATGTGAAAAGACAACATTTTTAGCAAATATTCATTTTATTTACTTTGCACACCAAAATAAATTTAGGTCTTTATTTTAAATTGGTATCTCCTACTATTTTCATCAAACTATATTACCCTCACTTATATAGTTCGGTAATATCTAATTAAAGATTTGCTAGTGAGATTAAGGATCTCATTTTAAATGTATATAACTTTGTGGATAGCACAACAAGCGATATACAAATAAATAGGTAGACAACTCTTGTCAATACATCACCATGTAACTCTTTTTATTTTACCTCTTAAATCATAATGGTCATGTGTGTGCACATCCGAATTAAAATGATTTAAGTTAAGTCCAGCCTAGCACTTCCATAAATTCAAAAAAGAAAAATGTTCGTCCTTGTGGATAGCACAACAAGACTAGATCGTTCAATTTTCTTGATAAGCATCAAATGTGATTAATTAACATCTTAAATACTCAATACTCTCCTTGTGGATAGCACAACAAACTCATATTAAATATTTAATACTCTATTAATTAATCATGCAGAAGGCGACGTTCGATATTTTAAATATCATTTGAACGCTTTGGACTTAATATTATTTCTTTGAGGGGTTTGTTATTATTTGTCTCATCTTGTTTAGCGCGTATGCACACACACACACACACACACACACACACACACACACACACACACACACACACACACACACACACATATATATATATATATATATATATATATATATATAAAATACGCGTTATTTTATTAAACATCCAAAGCATGTTTGTATAAAATATAATATATATAATATTTAGCATGCAATATAAAATACTATATTCTACCCGGATTGATTATGGACTTTTATTCTAGTTTGGTTCACTAGAGCCACCAAGTGAACCAAAAGGTCAAACCTAGGAGTGCAAGATTTTAAATTTAAATATAACTATTATATTTAAATCCGGGCTCCATACAAACGGGTCTTCACGCGCTCCTTGCTCCTTGGTCTCCAATTTCTTCAAGATAATTCTAACTATCTTTATTACATAAACTATTTATAATTAAATAGAAATCTTGATCAGCAGTCAAGGGAAGTATATAGGAGGGAGATAGAATTTACACCGAGAATAAAATCAGCGAAGACGAGGTACGCAGACCCCATTTTATAAAACCCATACATTCAAGCATTCATCCAAAATAAAATCCAATCACATTAGTTATAGTCCATAATCAATCCCTTTTATTAACATACATATCATCATACGTATCAATAAAATTTATTCATCTCATGAAAGTAAATTCATTCCACATATGTATTAATATCAGTTAATGGGCAAAAGTTTGCTAAACTTTAATTTATTTTTTTGAAAAATAAACTCCTTTATTTCATTCAAAAATAATTCCAAATTAAACTCTTTAATTTTAGCAATTCTGAAATTATATTTCATATAAAATAAACATCTTTATTTTAAACCTTTATTAATTAAATAAACCATTTATTATAAAGGGAATCGGCGCAGCATGAAAACCAGGAATAGACACCGGCGCAGCTGCGCAGCAAGAATGCCTTGCACCGGCGTAGCTGTGCAGCTTCGCAGAATCTGAAAAAATTTTATTGCCCAAGAACTCGATTAATCGCATATCATACATATATGGAATAACATAAACTGATAATTAGCACAAGATTGGCTCTGATACCACTGTTGGGTTTGCTAGAAACATAAGCATGCAATCAAATTACATAAACGCAGCGGAAGGGATGAAAAATCAGATTTTAAAATTTTCTTACAAACCCTTAACCATGATCTTTCTTGTGCATCAATTACTAGTCAATACATAGAAGGAGAGGACGGAATTATACATTTGAAGATCCAAGCTTCCTCAGGTACAAGTTCTACTCTTTTGATTCCTTTGATTCCTCTGTAGTGGCTCTTTCCCTTGATCAATGTTAGCCACCCAAATGCTTGGCCTCTAACGGTGATCCACCAAGGAAGATGAAGAACTCAGGAAGATGGGTTATTGGCTTAATCCTTGTTTCTATCTCTATAGAATATGTGTACTCCCAACCTTTGAAAAAATTCACGTACCTTATTTCTGATATAAGACTCTCATTTATAGATATTAGGTTAACCCTCCTAATCCAATTAGAATAGGTTTTTTATATTTAATTAATTAATTAAATATTTTTAATTAATTTATATCCTAATCTTATTAGGATTGAGAGAGAGTATTGATATTATATTAATTATTAAACTCCTTTAGAATTAAAATAATAATAATATTAATAAGACTCCTCTTATTAATTTATATTTAATATTTCTAAAATATTAAATAATAAATATTAAGCTATTTAATTTATTCTATCACCGTAGATTAAATTAATTACACTTAATACATTATTACTATCATGCCATTTTCTTCTTAAATAATTCTTCTTCCTTTTATGGTGTGACTCTTTAGGTTCTCCATATTAAACCTGTTGTGAATAAATCAATTAGAACAATTCTAATCTTATTTAAATAAATAAATTAAACTAATAATCTATTTAAATAAATAACATTTATTCTACAATAGGGATAAACCTCCCTAGCGATCAACGATTTTTCAAATAATATAGATTTCAACATTAATCATAAAAGAACCTTGTGAGTTAATAGTTACCGTACAATTCAATCCTTCCACCATACAATGTCCCAATTAAATATAAGACATGGATTTACTGTCAATTCTTAATTTATTTAATCATATGTATTTCGATTAGAAAATACACAACTCCAAATAATGCAAATTAGAAACCTCTTTCTAATTTCATTCTACATTGGCCAAGGATTCCTGGGTTGTCATTTAACGAATCACATAGGACATATCTTCTCTTTTACTAGAGGTGGTAGATTCTTTATTGATCATACATTATCTCTATATGTAACTCATTATACCCAAGCATACCCTATATATGCCTTAAAAGGCCTTAAGAAATAAGTCAAAGTATAATTTGTTACATACAAGATACTATGATGATCTCAAGTCCAAGGATCACTTGTACTACTATCATATTAGAAATTCATATTGACAGGCGAGTAAAACTCCATTAGGTATTCCATAGCGAGTCACGTTCAGTGAACTTATTCTCCAATAAGCACCTACATACTTGCTTTAGTGTCTCCACACAAATGACCATGAGATCAGTCATCCTCATCCAATGAGCAAGTAACATATGTACCAATCTATCCGGATTTACTAATCTCCATTTTAGTAATCTCACAATTGAAAACTATTGTAGTTTTTAAGCTTTCTAAGAATTTAGATCTCATTAGCATGATCTCATCATGATTCTAAAAGCATTGCTTAAAACTATGGGTTATTTACATATTATAAAAATAGCACCATATAGATAATTAAATACCTTAAATGAATATCTTAGTTAATAAATAAATAAGATTGTGTAGAAAGTATGTGCTTTATCATCATACATGATTGGCTTGTATGCACACTACTATCAACAACTACTGAATTCAGCTTACTATATTAATTAATGCAGCGTGCTGGATAAATATGGTTTGCTGAATTAAAACTTTACTCTTGTTATTTAATGAAAATAACTAGCTTAATTGATTTCTTTGTAAAAGCTCTTGGTGTCAATAATTTATCTTATGATAATGAAAATACTTAATTTTTATTTATCAAAATAATTAAATATCTTTTTTTGAGCAAATAAGATAAAGTAAGTAAAAATATGAACACCAAGATTTTTACGTGGTTCAGCTATTACCCTCTATAATAATAGCCTAGTCCACGTCCAATACCAACTAGTATTGGAGACTCAATTTATTTCTTTAAATTCACTCTTTTTACAAAACAGTTCAAAATCTTAAATTACAATAATTCACTTGAGCACTTTTGCTCCTTGTGCACCTATGCACTCTTTAAGCACCTATGCTTCCTTGAACCTGTTTGTAAACAATCTTTAATCCACCCGGATTAAATTCCTTTAGACAATACTTAGTCTAAAAATATAAGATTACAAATATAGAGGTCTAATGATCAAAGCAAATAATCAATTTAACAATGCAAGGCTCAACTAAATGAATGCAATGATCAAAGAGTAAAATAGATATCACCAGTTAAAGCTCACGAAAAGTTGCTGAAAATAATCTGAATATTAATTCCACAGCAGCTTGTAAGTTTGCACCGAAAATTATAGAATAGCTTTTCACGTGTATGAGTGCAAAATAATTAATTCTAGTGTTGTGTATAACAATGATAACACAATTTATTTTTATAGTCCAATAATATTACCGTTGCAAATAATTCCAGTTTATCACACTTCATTTACGTTGCCAACAGATCTCTAAATAAGATAAGTAACGTTCAAAATGTATTTCTGTTGGAAAGTATTTTTAAGGATAACAGATATAGACTATTTCAAAGATAACTTGTTAAGATAAGAATTGCTTCATGCATATACCAGGTCTCTTAACAAATATCTACCACTACAAGTAATGCTCACTCTTGATAAGATATATCACTTCCGAGATAATATTGCTTTTAAAATAACTAGGCATAGGAGTGTTAATATCGTAAATAACTCAACCCATATCTCCAGGATAATCATGATACCCAATTTCCGAGATGTAAGCAAATTAACCACCAATTGATATTCATTATTATACAGCCGTCTTACTCAAAACACTTTCCAAGGTATCATATATCATACAACTGATTCCTATTAAACCTTTCTACACATGTGCATGCAAATAAAATTATGTCATTAAATTAGAATACTCTTGGAAATCTAAGTGATACCAACACATAAACTTTATCCAATACTATATGATATGTTAACAGTTCATTTCCATTTTAATCATGCATAAAATATTCATCATATTATATGCACATAAAAATGTCCTAGAGCCTTGTATCGAAAAATCAAATATTTGCAATGACCTTACAATCATTTCCTTAAGACTCAAAAAGTCTTCCTAAGCCTTTTGACCATCAATGATTCCTTTATCAAATTCCTGAAATTTCACAATAAACAATTTAGTACATATAATCAAATCATCATCAAAACATTAAGGTTAGAATATTAACAAGTCAACAATTGTTTGCTTTGAAATTTCCTCCTTTTGTCTTTGGCTTGAATATTTGTTTGCTCTTGAAGTTGTTGAAGTTGTTATTTGTCTTCATAAAGCCTTTGCCATATTTTCTTGCCTTGCTTTGAATTACTCTCCTGAGTTGTCTGGATAGTAGAGCAACTTCATTGTTGTCCAGACTTAGAAGTTCTTCATCATCGCTTTCTTGGTCTACTAAAAGGGCTTTGAAAGCGATTCCTTTCTTTTTGAGATCCGTGTCTAATCCGGCTTTTTCAACTAGCATGTCGACTTCATGGGCATGAAGGTTTCCAATGAGATTATCCATAGGATATGTGGTTAGATCTTGCATTTCTTTGATTGCTGTAACCTTTATTTTCTAGATGGATGAAAGGGCTTTGAGAATTCTTCTATTTTTCTCATTTGTAGTGTATGCCTTTCCCAATTGCTCTAGCTCATCAATGATTCTGGAAAAACATGTTTCCTTATCAATGATCTTTTCTCCTTCTTCAAGCTTGAAGCTTTTATATTCTTGGATTATGGTATCTTTTCTGGTTTCTTTGATATGATTGGTACCTTCATAGGTTATAATCAATTTTTCCCAAATTTCTTTTCCATTTTTGCAGTTGCTAACTCTTTTGTACTCTTTTTCAATCAAAGCACTTGTTTACACTTGTATAGCTCGGGATGCTATATTCATAGTCTCTTCTTCTTCAGTAGTGAATTCATAGATATCTTTCTAGACAGTCTTTTCTCCTTGAATTTTTGTTGGAACTTACACCTCGTTCTATGGCACACCAGATTTTGATTCCTTGAGATTTGGCATAAATTTTGAATCTAATTTTCCAGGTGGCAAAGTTGGTACCATCAAATAGTGGAGGTCTGGACATTGATAGTCCTTCTCCGCAACCAGCAGCATTGTAGTAGGCCATGGATCTACTCTTAGGTATGCCTATATATACTCAACAAACAAGTTAAAGAGCACCGCTCTGATACCAATTGAAAGTCCAATAATAATCTAGAAGGGGGGTTGAATAGATTATTACAGGTTTAAATATTATATTAGGCCTTTTTGAATAATTAATCTGTAGTGTTAGAAATTAATATGTACGACAGTAAAAATTCAATCACATAATGCACAGAGATTTATCTGGTTCACAACATACACTCCTGGTATGTTGCTACAGTCCAGTCTCAAGTTCTTATTTGGAACTTGAGATCCTATTACTATCAGTAATAAATACTTCTTCAACAGGCGGAGAAGCCTTTACAAAGTTTTATAGACAAACTTTCAACTATTCACAACTACCTATCTTGGACAGCAAGCTCCCAGCTCCCAGCTCCCTTCTCAAGCTTAGTTGTATCTTCTTATGAGTTCAGTTCTATTATATGATCTGGTCTTGAAACAATAACCTCTTCACCTCACAAGTTCACTAGAGACCCATCTCCCAGCTGACATCTCTACGACTCTGGTCTTGGTCGAAGAATTAATTTATCTTTCTCACAGGTTCATAAAATAAACTAACTCTACCTTTTTCTTTTTACAGAGAATTTTACAACAAATTACTTTTAAAATAAGCAGATAAAATTTAGTACAGATTAATGCTTCTCAAATAAGTAGATATCAATTAAAGAACAAATATTTTTATAAAAGTTCAATGACTTTTATTCTTGAGAAAATATGCTTCTTTGTAAGCAGATATTAATATGTGCTTTGATCAAATAATGCTTCTGTGAAAAAAATATATGTAATTATGCACTGTTATAAAAGTTTAAATAACTTCTATATTTTATGTAAATTATGCTTCTTGAGTAAGCTATTTTATGTAAATTGTGCTTCTTGAGTAAGCAAATAAGTAATTTTTAGCTTATGCTCAAAGATACTTCTTTATAAGCAGATAAATGATTTTAATAAAATTTATAAAGAATTATTTATTCTTTATAATAAAGAGTGTTTTTCTATGGATTAAAAAGATTTGTTTCTCAGATATTCATTAACTAGTATTATATAAATGATTTTATGTTCCAATACTTGTGTATAAAAGATTAAATAAATTTAAGCAATAATTATCAAAGAATAACAGTTTAATCAGTCAAGCACAACTTGATATCACAAATATGCTTTTTTAACTCAGATAATATATATTAATATTTTATCAATTATGTGATTTTATAAATAAAGTCACTTAGTACTATAAGGAATCGTACGGTTCGATTCCCTCACTTAAGAGGAATATCTCTGTAGCCTTGCGACGTCTAAGTATAACAAAATTTATATCCTCACAATTTATATTTATATAAATATTTTCAATAGATCACTATGATTTTCAAATCCGGTTCGGATAATTCACTCTTTTTGAAGGAATATCTCAATGTCATTTTGAACTATCAAGTGTCGTATCTATTTATGATATTTATATAAATAATATCAATAAAAAGGTACTTAAGACTATAAGGAATCGTACGGTTCGAATTCCTCTCCGTAGAGGTATATCTCCATAGCTGTAATACCTAGAAAATAAATAAATAAATAAATGACTATTTTTAATTTTTTTTTGTTTAAATATTTTAATTGGGCTTTCCTTGTGTTGGGTCAATATTGTATTTAGTTTATGTGGACTATAACAAATAAGGAATTTTATTAATTTGGGCCTTAAAACTAGATTGGATTTAATTTATATGTGGGTAATATCTAATCCTATTAAAATTTTGAATTAATAAAAGAAAAAAAAAACTTAAAACCCTAAATAACGTACGCTATTCATTAGTCTGATAAAAGAATAAAACGAAGAAAAGAGAAGCGGTGGCGAAGGAACAGAAACGAAGAGGGAAAGCTATCCTAAGGTAATACTATAACTTTTACTTTGATTAATAAATATCATTGTAACTTATTGTTATTGAGTGGGAGGAACATGGCAAGTGTTTGAATTTGTTAGTTAATATTTAAATGATTCCTGGGAGGGAATCATCATTGCTTGCAAACCAGAAACTTGGCGTGTATATATATATATATATATATATATATATATATATATATATATATATAGTGTGTGTGTGTGTGTGTGTGTGTGTGTGTGTGTGTGTGTGTGTGTGTGTGTGTGTGTGTAGTTTTTGGTCAGATTACTTTACGTGAATGTGCAGCACGTGAGGGACTCACTAGTATTCAATGAATATAATGATAAGTATATTAATAATAATAGTAATAATAATTCATTATCTGTACTAAATTTATTATGTTGTTTAATTAGTTCGAACGGAGGGAGCCTAAACGAATTATAATTGGAATATATTTCGGGTATTACATTGCTTACTTTAGGTACGGATTCCGTACTCCTTTAGTGATAATTCTTTTATTTTTGATTTGTTCATTTTGTTTTCGTTTAAAAGTTAGTTATTGTTTTGCATGATTGTTTGTTCTCAAATTCATGTGATCATTTCGTTTTAATATTGATCCTTAGAACTCGTGTTTGTACTCTTGATCTAGTGTATCATGTTTAGTATTTATTTCGATATTTGTAGAAAGTACATGTTAATATTTTTAGAGACTCGTGTTGATTCGTTCGATTTAACATGTACACATTAGAACCCTTTGTGTTAATATTGTGTCGCATGTGTTGTGACATAGTATTTTTGTTAAAATATACCGTAGGGTATACCTGAGCTATAACCACCTGTGGGTGTACCACAGGCATGTTCTCTTGGCACCGAGGCATGACACCTTCCATAGCGGTGTGATCAGTCCACGGCGTCTCCGTTTTGTGCTTCAATGGGAGTTGGCCATTTGGTGTTTTGTTGTGGGAGGCATATGGGTCGACCCTAGTTTTCTATTCTGTTCTGTTCTGCGAATTGGCGATGTTTGTGCCAAACACGCCTTTTCGATCTTACATACATTTGAATTCGCTGTCTAATGTGTGTGACTTGCCTGTGTGGAATTATTTGACCTTGCCTGTGTGGCAAGGTATATTTCTGTTTTATTTTGAGCTCGGTATGAAATAACACCCGGCCATTTGATTCAGCCTATTATTTCATTGTGTTAGTTTTGTTCGTTTCAGTTCAGTTCAATTCATTAATTGAGTTAGTTATTTCAGTTCTCTGTTTTGTATTCTATATCCGTACTGGGCATTTGGCTCATGCTGTGTTTTTCTTTCGGCAGGTAATCAAGGGGATCAAGGGCAAGTGTGACGAGAGCTTCCTTTTATCCAAATGTTTTAGATATTTTGTTTAGGTTGTCGAATGATTTATTAAGAGTTGTAATAAATATCATTTATTTTGGTTTGGGCTAGCTTGACATTTATTCTGGTTTGACCTTTTGGTATTTATTGGTTATAAATACAATTCTTTCGTGGCCTAGAGTTTTTGTTCAGTTTTGTTGTGTTTTGAGTAACCTCTCTTTCTATTTCGGAAAGGGGGTGTTACAGAGTTGGTATCAGATCCTAGGTTCTTTCTTGTAGAAAACCTATTTAGGTTTGACCTGTGAGTTATGGGTAGAATTCTAGGTTAGGTTTTGTTCAGTTTGATTTTCTGTTCAGCTATATTCAAATCTGTCTCTAATATGTTTTGCTTATATTCATTGATCTTTTCTTAGATGGCTCGTCGATCCGCTAGAGTTGCTGGGATGAGAGGTAATAATAGAGGAAGAGGTGATGGTCAGCCCAATGAGCAACCTAATGATCAGATTAATGCTCAATTGGCTAACTTGGTGAATCAGGCGGTTAATCAGGCTTTACCGCAGTTGGTGGCACAGGTTGTACAGGCAATGCAGCAGCCGCCAGAAATTCCTGAGCATAGGAACTCAGGAAATAATGGTCCACATGCAAACAAAGAGGAAGGAAATGCGGATGGTCTTGATCAGCAGGTGGTTCCAATGTATGTATGGTTGGAGAGGTTTCAGAATCAGAAGCCACAGTCATTCAGTTCAACCCCGACTCCAATCGATGCAGAGAATTGGATTAGTCACTTAGAGAAGATCTTTGATGTGTTGGGGTGCTTATATAACCAGAGAGTGTTGCTTGCAGCTTACAAGCTAGAGGGGGATGCACAGAGGTGGTGGAAAGCGCTGAAAACAACAAAGGGTGATGGGTATGTGGAGGCACTTAGCTGGGAAAAGTTCTGTGAGGTCTTTTATCAGCAGTACTTTCCAGCTGCTGATAAAGAGGCCTATGCTAGAGAGTATCTGTCTATTTGGTAGAAAGATGATGAGTCCATCACAGAGTTCATGACGAGGTTCACCAAGTTGGCAGGTTTTGCGGAAACCTCAGCAGGGACTGCAACGGAGCAGGTAGAAAAGTTCAAGTGGAGGATTCATTATAGGTATCGGCAACATCTCATTAACAACAAGTTTGCATATGTGTCAGTTGTGGCTAATGGGGCCAAGAATATTGAGATGGAGCAGCTAGACTTTCGGTCTTCTAAACCGGAAGGGAGTCAAAAGAGGGACAGAGATAGCCATCAGGGTCAAGCTTCGGGTCAGCATGGAAGAAATCAAGGTGGTCAGTGGAACAGAAATCGTGGTGGCCAGCAGGGGCAGTGGCGTGGCCAGAATCAGAACAGGGGTAATCAGCAGATACCTCAACAGGGGCAGAATCATTAGCTTCAGCTACCTTGGTAAGGTCAGAATCGCCAGCAAGGGCAAAATTGTAAGACCCCTAACTTTTATGAATAAAGATTTAATTTTCTTTATATATTATTTCGAAATAGTAAGGTGTTGATTTGATAAATGTGAAAAATTATGGGTGAAATGTGCAAATATTTCAAAATAAGCAAGTGATTATAAAATATTCATTGTTGTTGGGGAATATTCGTTTGGTCGTGGAATATTCTTGTTGTCGGGGAATATTCGTACGACGGCACAGCTATTTGTGGGCCCCACAACGGAATAACTGTCTGATATAGAAAGCGACAGAAATAACCTTTTTATAAATAACGGTAAAACTGTTACGGTTAAACTGTTGAAATACCCGGTGATAAAAATACAGTAATACGCGTTGTGCACAGTAGCACACGGTATTGCACAGTATTTTGAATTATTGATTCTTACGTAAGAAGACACTTACTCAATTATTGTTACAGTAATTACTGTTCAATATTTTATATTATTGATTCAATACTTGCATGATATTTTATTGGTTCAATAATTGCTACGTTGATATTTATATCAATAATTGCTACGTTGCTATTTTATATGATTGATTCAATAATTGCTGCCGTTGATATTTTGTATTATTGATTCAATAATTGTCACTGCACCGTATTTCACATTATTAACTCAATAATTCATATTATTTGAATAATATTATTAGATAGCATTATTGACAATGTCTAAGGAAGTTCTGTCTAGGAGGGGTTATTTAATTGCGCGCCAGTAAGGAGAAATTCTTATCGAAAGGCCCCCTTTTTCCTAGGAACGACCTGGTTGTCAATATTGTAGTTCTGTAATATTATTTGCGAATAATTAATTATTGATTTATATGATAAGAAAATATTTATTTTGTAGATATAAAAGAAGGAATTAGTGCTGAAGTGTTTTTATTAGTATTTTGGTGTGAAAAATCATCCGTTTGTGAATTTCGGCCATTTTCGGTTGTAATTTGAAAAAATTTTCTTCTACAAAGTTGTAGAGAATTAAATTTTCTATGAAAAGGACATAGAATTTGTATTTTTCTGACAAAATGGCTATTTATTATGAATTATTGAAGTTTCAGAAAATAAATATTTTTTTAATAGGAGGTGGGCCTCACCGGTGACTGGTGGTTGATGGCTTTTGGCAGGCGGCGGGAATTTTTTTTTAAAAAATATTATTTTATTAAAAAGTCTACTTTGGCATCCTAAGTTTTTCCCATAAATAGGGTGCTTAGGTTAGAATTGAAAATCACGCCAGAATCAGAAGTTTTCTCTCTATAATATCGTGTATATTTTTGTGAGTATTTAGATACTTTGAATGTTACTATTCAGTGCAAGTTTTCTTCGGTGTTATATCCGATATTCCAGTCAGAAGTACTATTCTTTTGAGGTAAGGGATGTTATTTTCTTTCATAAATGATGTTATTCTTTTCAATATCATTATACCAAAATATTATCATAGATTTTATTATGAAATTCTTACTTTTTCTGACGGAGTTACTATTCACGCATACGATACTATTCACGTATACGGCACTATTCACGAAAAAATTAAATTTTTTTCTATATGTCCAAGTTGCTTGTTAAAGTTCTTATCTTTGATTGGATCTAAGTTTTGAGCTTTATTCTTGAATTTTGCTCCACAAAGTATTATTATGGAGTATTCTTGAACATGGATAAATTAAATTACGTATCCTTAGTCTTTATCCTTTATCTCACTGAATTCGTTCTTTAAAATATTTTTCATCATCCTCAGTCCTAAAAGGTGATATAACTGAATATCTTTGGCCTGTAGAGCAAATATGAATGATTACCTGATGAATATCTTTGGCCGTAGTGCAAAGATGACAGGTGTTGAGATAAACATGACCACTGGTGATACAAATGAATATCTTTGATTGATGTTACAGGGATAAAATATTAATGATGGACTTTTAAATCATAGAAGATAGTATACTTCATTCTCTACTTAACTCTTCTAATGAATGGTTATGTCCGCTGCGAATATTGATCTAAAACTTGTTATCAATAATATTTTATCTGAATTGTTGAAGACTAACGATAATTTATTTTCCATTATCTTAGTCATAATATTCTTTACTGGGCTAGTTGAGCTCACCCTTTTCATCTATTGTCCTCTTCAGGAAATGAGAATGTCGCGGGAACTAGTCGGGGACAGAGTGATGGTCCGAGTTAGAGCAGTAGTAGTCCTCACTATTTCTGATAAATAGTGTGATAATACTTGTAATGAGGACTTAGTTTGAATGTTAATATTTTCTACATATTTGTATTGACACTCACAGTTGTGTGGTCGTATTTTGCACGACCGTGTGATATAAAAGTTTGTATTTGAATTCTGTACCATGTATTTGGCAACTCAGAATGGGTTGGATTGACTGGACCTATTCTGAGGGCGTCACAGTTGGTATCAGAGCTTAGAGATATGGTCTCTGACGGAGATCGGGGAATAGAACTAGGAGGGGAGAGACGAGTAAATCCTTCACTAGTATATCCTACCTAAGCTTATGTGGTATTTAATTGGTCAGTCGGAGCATAGGGTTATTATATGATATGTTAATTTGTTTAATTAACTCTTGTTTTATGGTAGTATTTGAGAATGGCAGCTGAGAATGTTAACAATGAAGTGAATGAGACCGTGGAGACACCTTTAATCACCAACCAGGAGAACGTGCAACAGGAAGGCAATGTTCATCCTGAAAACAACGCTGATCAGACGATAAACGATGAGATGTTTAGAAGTTTTTTGCAGTTCATGCAAAACCAGACGAGGGAGAATCGTGTGCAAAATACAGGTGGAGATAATAACAACACGCGAATTGTCACTGCCAAGCAGTTCAAAGAATTAGGACCACCAGAATTTCAGGGAAAGCCAGATTCAATCAAGGCAGAGACGTGGGTTAAACAAATTACCAAGATATTTGATGTCTTGGGATGCACGGAGGAACAGAAGGTTCCATTCGCCACCTTTATGTTCCGAGGAGAGGCAGATTACTGGTGGGAGTCTGTGAAACGTACCCAGCCTGCCGCACTCAAGATGTCTTGGGAAGCGTTTCAGAAACTGTTCAATGACAAGTACTTTCCTGAAAGTATTCGTCATATGAAGGAGGTAGAGTTTATCAGACTAGAATAAAACAACATGATGGTGTCCCAGTAGGAGGCTAAGTTCGCGGAGCTGTCCAGGTTTGCACCTCATTTGGTGGAAAATGAGGAACGTATGACGCGGATGTTTCTGAGAGGTTTGAAACCCGAAATACGTCAATACCTCATTTCTCACAAATTTTCTCTATATTCGGATGTAGTGAACAGGGCCCAGTTGTTAGAACGAGATAGTGATTATATTCAACCAAGGGACAACAACCAAGGTCGTACCGGTGGCAGCAGTCATAGGAGCAATGACAACCAGCGGGGAGGAAAGTATGACAGAAGCGGTAACCACTCCGGTGGTAATCGTGGCCATGATAGTAGAAAAAGTGAATCGGGAGGAGATTTCAAGAAGAGAAGGTATAACAATGAGAACGTGAAGACGTCAACATCAGCACTAGCATCAACTGTTTCTAGGGGAGGAGAACGACCACCGATCGTATGCTATAAATGTAGGAAAGAGGGACACATCAGCCCAAACTGCCCACAATAATTCAAAGCATGCTATAACTGTGGAAAAGAAGGACATATAGCTCGAGATTGTCCTGTTACGAAACCAAGTCCAGCGGGGGTGGTGATTCCAAAGGCGGTTTCAGACAAGTCAAAGTCAGTGATTCCTGGAAGAGCGTTTGTCGTGACAGCCCAAAATGCAAGGAACCCACACGAGGTGATTACGGGTAAGTTGATCATAAACTCTTGCAAGTTTACACCTTGTTAGATACCGATGCTATCCATTCTTTTATTTCACCTGCTTGTGCTCAACGTTTGAATTTGACACCTAAGAAGTTAGACTTTGACTTATCTATTAAAACTCCGTTAGGAGAAACCTTCGTTACATCTACAGTTTACAAATCTTGCTTGATTCAGATTGGTACCCTTACCTTACCTGTTGATCTTATATCTTTGAAAATACTTGCATTTGACGTGATTTTAGGAATTGACTGGTTAACCACTTAC
Source organism: Panax stipuleanatus (assembly GCA_020205555.1). NCBI lineage: Eukaryota > Viridiplantae > Streptophyta > Magnoliopsida > Apiales > Araliaceae > Panax > Panax stipuleanatus. Next base: position 11,864,274 of record CM035120.1, read on the forward strand.
CATGCCAAAATTAATTGTTTTCATAAGGTGGTTAGTTTTCATATTCCTAATCAACCTGTTGTGCGAATCCAAACCACCAAACTACTAAAATCAGTCAGTATCATTTCAAGTCACAAAGCTATTCGTTTATTGAAAAACGGATGTCAAGCTTTCTTAGCTCATGTCACTAATCTAAACCAGAATACGCCAGATTTGAATGATATTTTCGTTGTTAATGAGTTTTCTGATGTATTTCCCGAAGAACTTCCCGGTCTACCCCCAGAACGTGAAGTTGAATTCTTTATTGACCTTGAGCCCGGTACAAAACCCATTTCTAAAACCCCATATCGAATGGCTCCTATTGAACTCCAAGAGTTAAAGGTCCAACTACAGGAGTTGTTAGACATCGATTTTATTCGTCCTAGTACGTCTCCTTGGGGTGCTCCTATTTTATTCGTAAAGAAGAAAGACGGGAGTATGCGACTTTGTATTGACTATCGGGAGTTGAACCATGTCACCATCAAGAATAGGTATCCGCTACCTCGTATTGATGACCTGTTCGACCAGTTGCAAGGAGCGCAATTCTTTTCAAAGATCGATCTTCGTTCTGGATATCATCAGCTGAAGATTAAAACTGAGGATATTCCAAAGACTGCTTTCAGAACTCGGTACGGGCATTATGAGTTCTTAGTCATGTCTTTTGGATTGACTAATGCTCCTACTGCTTTCATGGATATGATGAACTGTGTATTTAAGGAATATTTGGATCAGTTCGTTGTTGTCTTTATTGATGACATCCTCATCTATTCTAAAAGCCATGAAGACCATGAGCACCACTTGAAGCTGGTACTTCAAAAGCTTCGTGAGAACAAGCTATATGCCAAGATGAAGAAATGCGAGTTCTGGCTTGAGGAAGTAGCATTCCTTGGGCACGTGGTATCGAAACGTGGAGTATCTGTTGACCCAATGAAGATTGAAGCAATACAAAGCTGGGAGCAACCTAAGTCGGTGACCGAAGTACGAAGCTTTCTGGGCTTAGCTGGTTATTATCGGAGGTTCGTAGAAGGATTTTCTCGAATCGCTACTCCATTAACTCAGTTGACTCAAAAAGATACAAAATTCATTTGGAACGAGGAATGTGAGAAGAGCTTCCAAGAGCTCAAGAGAAGACTTATCTCGGCACCTATTCTGACAATACCATCTGGTTCGGATGGATTTGTTATCTACAGCGATGCTTCGGGCAAAGGGTTAGGATGTGTTCTCATGCAACATGGGAAAGTCATAGCCTATGCCTCGCGACAACTCAAAGAATATGAGAGGAATTATCCTACTTATGATTTAGAGTTGGCAGCAGTCGTTTTCGCGTTGAAAATCTGGAGACATTACCTGTACGGAGAGAAATTGGAGATTTATACGGATCATAAGAGCCTTAAATATTTCTTCACTCAGAAGGAACTCAACATGCGGCAACGACAATGGCTTGAGCTGTTGAAAGATTACGATCATACCATCCAATACCATCCTGGAAAAGCGAACGTGGTAGCTGACGCGTTGAGTAGAAGATCATATGTGGGAACGAGTGCGATGATGTCAAGTATACGCGTAGAACCAGTTTTGATTGATAAAGTTAAAGATGCTCAAGCTACGAATCCGGAGCTGATGAAGATGAAGAAAAAGGTGCAAGAAGGTATCATTCTAGAAGCAAGAATCAATGAAGAGGGAATACTTCGAGTTAACTCCAGACTTTGTGTCCCTAACGATTCTGACTTGAAGTATAGAATAATGATGGAGGCACACAACACACCGTTTGCAATCCATCCTGGGAGTACCAAAATGTATCGTGATCTTCGACATATATTTTGGTGGAGCAATATGAAAAGAGAGATCGCGGAATTTATTTCGAGATGTTTAACGTGTCAACGTGTAAAGATGGAACATCAAGTGCCGAAGGGTCCATTGCAACCACTGGAGATTCTGAAATGGAAGTGGGAACACATTACGATGGATTTCGTTACGGGTCTTCCCAAGGTTTCTCAAGGCATAGATGCGATTTGGGTTATTGTTGATAGATTAACCAAGTCTGCTCATTTCTTGTCGATACGAGAGACTTATTCCCTTGAACGTCTTGCTCATATGTACGTGAATGAGATTGTGAGATTGCATGGCATGCCAGTATCCATAGTTTCGGATCGTGACCCAAGATTCACTTCACGATTTTGGATCAGTTTACAGAAAGCTATAGGCACGGATTTACGATTCAGTTCGGCATATCATCCTCAAACAGACGGACAATCAGAAAGGACTATTCAAACTCTTTAAGATCTATTGAGACTATGTGTTCTAGACTTCAAAGGGAGTTGGGATAAGTACTTACCATTGGTGGAATTCTCCTACAAGAACAGTTGTCAGGCAAGTATAGGTGTGGCTCCATTCGAGGCATTGTATGGGAGAAAGTGCCGCTCTTCAGTATGTTGGGATGAGGTGGGTGAAGTAACATTATTGGGACTGGAGTTGGTACGTGTGACTACAGAAAAGATCCAAATGATCCGACAACGTATACAAACCGCACAAGATCGACAAAAGAGTTATGCGGATCTTCATCGAAAGGACGTGGAATTTAATGTTGGGAATCATGTATTGTTACGTGTTGCTCTATGGAAAGGAGTTACGAGATTCGAGAAGAGAGGAAAGCTCAACCCACGATTCATTGGTCCATTTGAGATCCTTGACCGAGTAGGAAATATGGCCTATAGACTCGCTTTACCTCCAAGCATGTCTCGTGTTCATAATGTTTTGCATATATCTGTGTTGCGTAAATATGTGAAAGATCCAAACCACATTATTGAGTTAGAACCGGATGAAATAGCTGAAGATTTAACGTACGAGGAGGTACCTGTCAAGATCTTGGATAGGAAGGAACATGTCCTACGCTCAAAAATTATACCTCAAGTTAAAGTTTTGTGGAGAAACCATGCTATTGAGGAAATGACCTGGGAGTTGGAATCGAAAATGAAAGCGAGGTATCCTCACCTTTTCTACATACCAGGTACGTACGTCAATTTCGAGGACGAAATTTCATAAGGAAGGGAGGTTGTAAAACCCCAACTTTTATGAATAAAGATTTAATTTTCTTTATATATTATTACGAAATAGTAAGGTGTTGATTTGATAAATGTGAAAAATTATGGGTGAAATATGCAAATATTTCAAAATAAGCAAGTGGTTATAAAATATTCATTGTTGTTGGGGAATATTCGTTTGGTCGTGGAATATTCTTGTTGTCGGGGAATATTCGTACGACGGCGTAGCTATTTGTGGGCCCCACAACGGAATAACTGTCGGATATAGAAATCGACAGAAATAACCTTTTTATAAATAACGGTAAAACTGTTACGGTTAAACTGTTGAAATACCCGGTGATAAAAATACAGTAATACGCGTTGTGCAGAGTAGCACATGGTATTGCACAGTATTTTGAATTATTAATTCTTACGTAAGAAGACACTTACTCAATTATTGTTACAGTAATTACTGTTTAATATTTTATATTATTGATTCAATAATAGCATGATATTTTAGTGGTTCAATAATTGCTACGTTGATATTTTATATGATTGATTCAATAATTGCTACCGTTGATATTTTGTATTATTGATTCAATAATTGTCACTGCACAGTATTTCACATTATCAACTCAATAATTTATATTATTTGAATAATATTATTAGATAGTATTATTGACAATGTCTAAGGAAGTTCTGTCTAGGAGGGGTTATTTAATTGCGCGCCAGTAAGGAGAAATCCTTATCGGAAGGCCCCCTCTTTCCTGGGAACGACCTGGTTGTCAATATTGTAGTTCTGTAATATTATTTGCGAATAATTAATTATTAATTTATATGATAAGAAAGTATTTATTTTGTGGATATAAAAGAAGGAATTAGTGTTGATGTGTTTTTATTAGTATTTTGGTGTGAAAAATCATTCGTTTGTGGATTTCGTCTATTTTCGGTTGAGAATTTGGAAAAACTTTCTTCTTCAAAGTTGTAGAGAATTAAATTTCCTATGAAAAAGACATAGAATTTATATTTTTCTGACAAAAGGGCTATTTATTATGAATTATTGAAGTTTCAGAAAATAAATATTTTTTTAATAAGAAGTGGGCCCCACCGGTGACTGGTGGCTGATGGCTTTTGGCAGGCGGCGGAATTTTTTTTTTTTTTAAATATTATTTTATTAAAAAGTCTACTTTGGCATCCTAAGCTTTTTCTATAAATAAGGTGCTTAGGTTAGAATTGAAAATCACACCAGAATCAGAAGTTTTCTCTCTCTATAATATCGAGCATATTTTTGTGAGTATTTAGATACTTTGAGTGTTACCATTCAGTGCAAATTTCCTTCGATGTTATATCCGATATTCCATTCAGAAGTACTATTCTTTTGAGGTAAGGGATGTTATTTTCTTTCATAAATGATGTTATTCTTTTCAATATCATTATACCAAAATATTATCATGGATTTTATTATGAAATTCTTACTTTTTCCGTCGGGGTTACTATTCACGTATACGGCATTATTCACGTATACGGCACTATTCACGAAAAAATTAAATTTTCTTCTATATGTCCAAGTTGCTTGTTAAAGTTCTTATCTTTGATTGGATCTAAGTTTTGAGCTTTATTCTTGAATTTTGCTCTACAAAGTATTATTATGGAGTATTCTTGAACTTGGATAAATTAAATTACAAATCCTTAGTCTTTATCCTTTATCTCACTAGATTCGTTCTTTAAAATATTTTTCATCATCCTCAGTCCTACAAGGTGATATAACTGAATATCTTTGGCCTGTAGAGCAAATATGAATGATTACCTGATGAATATCTTTGGCCGTAGTGCAAAGATGACAGGTGTTGAGATGAACATGACCACTGGTGATACAAATGAATATCTTTGGCCTGTAGTGCAAAGATGAATATTTGATTCGAGACGTATATTGATTGATATTACAGGGATAAAATATTGATGATGGACTTTTAAATCATAGAAGATAGTATACTTCATTCTCTACTTAACTCTTCTAATGAATGGTTATGTCCGCTGCGAATATTGATCTAAAACTTGTTGTCAATAATATTTTATCTGAATTATTGAAGACTAACGATAATTTATTTTCCATTATCTTAGCCATAATATTCTTTACTGGGCTAGTTGAGCTCACCCTTTTCATCTATTGTCCTCTTCAGAAAATGAGAATGTCACGGGAACTAGTCGGGGGACAGAGTGATGGTCCGAGTTAGAGTAGTAGTAGTCCTCACTATTTTTGATAAATAGTGTGATAATAATTGTAATGAAGACTTAGTTTGAATGTTAATATTTTCTACATATTTGTATTGACACTCACAGTTGTGTGGTCGTATTTTGCACGACCGTGTGATATAAAAGTTTGTATTTGAATTCTGTACTATGTATTTGGCGACTCAGAATGGGTTGGGTTGACTGGACCTATTCTGGGGGCGTCACAAGAATCGTCAGCAGGGGCAAAATCAGGGCCATTTTCCCGGACCAGCTGGTGGGGGTAACCCAAATCATATTCCGATAGCTCCTTGTGCTATGTGTGGGGCTAGTCATCCGGGGAGACAGTGTCATAGAGTTACCGGTGCATGCTTCTTGTGTGGAAAAATGGGTCACATGGCTAGAGATTGTACCGGGCCACGTGGTAATGGTAGAGGCGGTGATCATGGTGGCAATGAAGGTCAGCGTCAGGGTGGTCGGGTGTTTGCCTTGACATATAATCAGGCGGCAGGTGCGCCAGGTACTGTTTCTGGCACTCTTTTAGTTGGCAGTCGTGATGCTTCTATTTTATTTGATACGGGTTCTACTCATTCTATTATTGCTCAGTCTTTTGTTCGGCACCTGGGTGTGCTATCTCAGTCTTTTGATTCTGTTATGTCTATTGCTACCCCGATGGGGACTTCTGTTGTTATCTCTGATTTATATCGAGGGTGTGCGATTAGTTTTGGGGATAAGATTCGTAGTTCTAATCTTCTTCCGATGTGTATGCACGATTTTGATGTTATTCTCGGGATGGACTGGTTGGATAAGCACCAGGCCACTATAGACTGCCAGGCTAAGAAGGTTATATTTGGAGATATGAAATCTCCGAAATTCGTGTTTCAGGGTTCACAGTCGAGTAGAGTGGTGAAGTTGATTTCAGCTTTGAAGGCTGGAAAGTTAGTGGCAAAGGGTTGTGAAGGGTATTTGGCATATGTGAAAGATACCTCAAAGGCTGAGTCTTGTATTGAAGATATTGCAGTTGTTCGTGACTTTTCTGATGTGTTTCCTGACGAGTTGTCAGGGTTGACACCGCTGCGAGAAGTTGAGTTTACTATTGAGCTTGCTCCTGGTGCGGGACCTATTTCTAAGGCGCTGTATCGGATGGCACCATTGAGTTGCAGGAGTTAAAAAAGCAGTTGTAGGAACTGTTAGATCGTGGTGTGATTCGGCAGAGTGTTTCGCCATGGGGTGCTCCGATTTTGTTTGTGAAGAAGAAAGATGGGTCTATGAGGTTATGCATAGACTACAGGGAGTTGAACAAGATTACTATCAGGAATCGGTATCCATTGCCGAGGATTGAAGACTTGTTTGACCAACTTCAGGGGGCGGAGTATTTTTCAAAGATAGACTTAAGGTCGGGTTACCATCAGTTGAGGGTGAGAGATGAGGATGTTTCTAAGACAGCTTTTCGTACTTTGAAAGTCCAATAATAATCTAGAAGGGGGGTTTAATAGATTATTACCGTTTAAAAATTATTTTTGGCCTTTTTGAATTTTAGTGATTTAATTTTATCACATTAATAGACAGTTTAAAATTCAATCACATAATGCACAGATATTTATCTGGTTCACAACATACAGCCCGAGTATGTTGCTACGTCCAGTCTCAAGCTCCTCTCCAGGACTTGAGATCCTATTACTTTCCTATAATAAATACTCCTTCAATAGACGGAGAAGCCTGTATAAAGTTTTAAAAATAAACTTACAACTATCCTCAACTAACTTTCTCGGACAGCGAACTCCCAGCTCCTTCCTCAAGCTTAGTTGAATCTTCTTTTGAGCTTAGTACTATTTTATACTTTGGTCTTGAAACAACAATCTATTCCTCACCTCACAAGTGCACTAGAGACTCAACTCCCAGCTGACCTCTCTAAGACTCTGGTCTTGGTCAAAGAATTCTTGTCTTTCTCACAAATATAAAATAAACTAACTCACCCTTTTTTTTATATAAAAAGTTTGATGAATATATGCTTCTAAAAATAAGCAGATATAATTGTAGTACAAATATACTTCTCAGATAAGCAGATATAGAATTTCAAGTATATGATAAAAGTTCAAAGACTTTTATGTGATGTGCTTCTGTGAAAGCAGCTATAATATTTAAGCACTTGTAATGAAAACTTTCTTTTTCTTTAAAGAATATTTTTCAATGGATTAAAAGATTTTTCTTTATGAAGAGTGTGTTTCTTTGGTGTTGAATAAATATAACTTTGAATTAAACAACCAAACACACTTATATAATGCAATAATAATTTATAAGCAATTATATGAACAGTATATTTGATGACAGTTTATCAAGTATGATAATATGATTCACTTTAGATAATACTTGAACAAACTCGTTCTACCCACTTATATATATTATATTATACTTGATCTACATTGCGAATAATTTGGCCACTTGGGATTTTAAAGACCGTCCAGAGTATTTCAAGTGAAATATCCGAATTTGCTTAACGCGTTTCGGTGTCCAAGTACTGATTAAATTTTTTGATTCACAACTTGATAATCGGATATAGAATATTAAAGAATATTTATATCGATTATATATATCAATAAAGGGCCACTTGGGATTTTAAAGACCGTTCAGAGTATTTCAAAGAAATAGCATCTGAATTTGCTTAACACGTTTCGGTGTCCAAGTACTGACGCTTTACTAGATATGATAGATCATATATAAGATATATATAAATGTTTATCACAAATTATATCTTATTATCTAAATCTATCTATTGATTATACCAGTAAAGGGCCACTTGGGATTTTAAAGACCGTCTAGAGTATTTCAAAGAAATAGCATCTGAATTTGCTTAATGCGTTTCGGTGTCCAAGTACTGACTCTTTACTAATATGGATATATAGATATATGAATACGTATGACAGTTTATCACAGATATATATATGAATGAGCAAGTATGAGATGATATGAACAATTATAATTTGACAACTTATCTCAAATACTTGGACCAATTTTTCTCTTCCAAACGAAATTATAACTTTGATTTGAGCGAAGAGAGTAAAAGCTTGTTTGAATAACCTGTAGGCAAGGAGAGTAAGCTTTCTGGTTTACAGAATTGGTTAGTTTGAAATGAATAGAAAAGCCTCCTATTTATAGAAATTTTAAGGTTCGGGAAAAACCGTAATTTTTGAAAATCATTTTTGAATTTGAAGATTCGGATTGCATGATGGAAAATGAGGGGCTCGGATTGATTGGTCAAATTTTGAAATTGTGTGCCCAACACTTGTGAGTCATGCTTTGTGCCCAACGGTAATACAAAGGCATAAGCCTTTGTTTTATTTTTAGAAGTTTGTTCCTTGCCAGCACATAAGCTTTCATGGCCAAAACACATATGCACCAATAAGGCACATACTTCCATGCATTTCATAATTTGCACACACCAAGTATTTTATACTTCTTTGCATATACTCCTTCAAGCTCAGCACACCCACACATACACGGACCAACATAAGCACACACTCGGTCACACACACACCATGCACACACATGCACGGTATATATATATATATATATATATATATATATATATATATATATATATATATATATATATAATTTTGAAAATGATTTTTGCCCATAAAAGAATTTGAAGAAAAAAGAAATAGGAATCTCCTTGCCTTGGAAATGTTACTATATGAACTCATTTTATTAACACTTGATATTAAATTATCAAGGTCATAAAATAAATTCAAAAGAAGTATTTAGAAAATAAATATGTTTGGTCAAAATATTCAAGGTAATTAATAAATCATTTTTAGCACTTAATCCTTTGGAGAGGATTCTACCCTTTTGACCTTTAATCCTAATTTGTTATCATCAAAACTTAAATACCCAATTTTGGAGACCTATCAATCTCCCCCTTTTTGATGATGATAACAAGTAAAAATATTTGTTTTCCGAACTCCCCCTTAATTCATGAAGCTCCCCCTAAGATCATGAATCGGGTTTTAAAAGAATTTTTAAAATTTTGAGAAAAAAAAACTGAAAAACTATCAGGCGGACATAGACTGCATAACCATCCAGGCAGTTTGTATACTAATTGTATCTAACATGCAAACCATGTAAACCATTCATTCATACAAATCATCCATCCTGTCAGATATACATTTATAACAGTTTAATATCAGTTCCTGTCAGTCTCATGCACCATTCATAGTTATTTTTATAGCAGTTCATATCTTAACAGATCCATGTCTGTTCTTATATCAGATTATTATTTTAATAATAATCTGATACTTTCCTTTTTCTCCTTTTTCTAATATTTTTCTTTTCATATCAGATTATCAGTTCAGATCCATGTCTGCTCAAATATCAGAATAATAATCTGATATTTTTTCTTTTTCTGATATTTTTCTTCTCCCCCTTTGTCATTAACAAAAATGGAGGGGCAGGAGGAAAATATCAAAAACTTGAAGAAACTGTTAGTTTCAGAGTTTTTCCTGCAAGTTAGTATAACAGTTTAAACATATAGTAATCATTATAGTTATCAGTTAGTATTTAGTGTTATTACAATAATCCACAAATAGTTAGAAAGTTAGTTTACACTTTTCTTCATATTTCATCAAAATTGAGTGGAGAAAAATTCATACCCAAATTTGACAGAGGCAGATCAGATGGGGTCTGACCAGTATGATCTGGCTGGACAGAGCTAGTGGTGGCTGTGAAGTTGTATGGGGGGATTGTCACTTTGTGGTGTTCCATCAACATACTCACCATATCATGCAAATGTTGCACAGAGGTTTGTAAAGCCTCTAATTGACTCAAGATCTCAGACTGGTTTTTCAATGATAGCTGATTCATGCTGTTTAGGGAGTCAATTTGGGACATTAAATTTAAGTGTGTTTCTATATGGTCAGTTTCATTAGGTTGAAACACAATTAAAGGCTTGGCAGGAAGGTTCAAATGAGACACAATATTACTATTATGAATTATTTGTGTCTTATGATTTTGAACAGAAACACCCAGATATATGAAGAGTCTAGTCAGCAAAAGTCCAAATCTCATGCAATTATTAGAATGGCAAAATTCAAAGGATGTCAAGAGAAAGAAAGGCAGGCTATAAGGCATGCATTCAGTTAGAATACACTTCATCAATTCCAAATCAAAAGGACTGAACATTTTATCATTTCTGACAGGCATGAAGTTATGCATCAGAAGTTTGCCTAAAAACTGACATTCAGCAGTAAAGTAGTCCTTATGCACTTTACATGGATAATCAAACAGATTAGCAGGCACAATTTGGTCAGTGGTAAAGCAAGGTTGTGCTTGAAGGTAAGGCAGTCAATGGTGGTAGTTCCTATGGGATATGTGTATTCATTTATCTTGGGATAACCCAAGAATTCTGTTTTGAGATCTAAAGCATGCAAGAGCAGGATTTCATCAATCATATAATCTTGACCTTGTATGCAGGTCTTAATACCAGATAGAAAGCCAGTTGAATTATGCACAAAAGTCATATGAGCATAGAATTCAGTAATTAGACTAGGATATATCTCTCTACTTGTAAAAGAGACAAGACAGTCCCATCCTACATTGGTTATCTTCTCTAGCAGACCTGAAAAACTATTAAAAGAGGTTGCTACACCAGGAATCAAGTTGTGTTTAATATGTTCATACTTTGTTTTTTGCAGTGGGTGTGACTAACAAAGAAGTGTATAGGTCAGGGTGTGGGTCAGTGAAAATCTCAGACCTTTTTCTTTTAGAAGACTGAACAGGTTTCATGTTTTTGAAAGAGAGAGAATGCACAAGCAGACAAGTAGTAGAAGAGGTTTGAAAGTAAGACTGCTTATTTAAAGCTATCCTTTTATAGAAAAAGTTTTAATTAATTAAAAAATTATCTTAATTAATATGGCATGTCCTATTTGTCAAAAGGTAAACAATTCATGTGATGACTGTGTAGTGTGAACAGTAAGGGACAGACAAGTGTAGTACTGTTTTGTAAATTTAAATCTTTTGTCAGATTTTTTTTATTTTAAAAAATTTGTCCAGTAGTCCAATAAGAGAGCACAATCAAATATCAAACATATGCAGGTTATTGACATAACAGGTGTGATCTAATATCAAACAGAGATACATGCTATCATGACTTATTAGCCCATATCAGACTGTAGCAAATCAACATAGATAAGTTATCACAGATAGCACAGATATGCCCACATCAAACTGTTACAAATTTAAGACAGAGATACAACCAGTCAATGTTACATAACACTAACATGTTGTCATTAGTCAGATTCCAATATATAAAGATATAGTGTGTCAACACATTGATTCAACAAGTCAGTGTTATATAAAACTGATATAGCATATGATCTCTATTATACATATCAGCATATAACAGTAATAACATATAATTACTCAATATGGTAATTATTTTCATCACCTAATGTCTAATTTTCAAAGTTGCAAATTTCAGACATGACAATTCAACTTTCATTCAATATTTAAACTCACATAGACAAGTCTCATATAAACCAGTAGCTTTCAAATAGCCACCCATGCAGAAATATAAATATGAAACTTACAGTTATCCAATTTCTCATAGACAAATAAATAAAAACTAGACTTGGAGATTTTCATGCCTATATTCACATAGTCAGATAAATATATATATAGCCAGTGGCCCTCAGTAGCCACACAGTTCAATAATCATTATAGTCTCAGTTAAAATAAAGAGGGTGGAGTGATTACTTTCACACAGCTATTCACAAAGCTAATCAGCTTTCAAGTTTTTCCAGAATAAATGTATCAATAGGAGAACCACTTTTCACCCATATACCAGACATTTCAGAACCATACAACTCAGGTATATATATACAAATATAGTACACAGCAGTTATTACACATTTATATTCATATGAAAAACATTTGTGAAATTTTATGTTTTAAAAAAATTTCGAGAAAGAAAAAAATGACAGAAAAATTTTTGAGGGAAAAATTTGATTTTTGAACAGACAGTTTTTCGAAAAAAAAATTTAAACGCATAGAAAAAAAATTCTACTAAAAATAAAACCCCTCTTTTTAAAAAAAAATCTGTAACCCATATTGTGAACTTTTAGGGTTTCTAAAAAAAGAGAACACATTTATATTAACGGTTTCGAAATAAGAGATTTATATATATATATATATATATATATATATAAATTTTAAATACACAGATGAAGAAAACTTTTGTTCGCAAAATATTTATCAGAAATTAGGGTTTAAAAATTTCGGACTAAGAAAGTTCCTTTAAAAAATATGTGAAAATTTAAACATTCGAAGTACATTAAATATATATGTATATGAAAAATACATTTTGTATAGATCTATATTTTTTATAAAAAAAAATTAAAAGCATAAAGGACAGACTCACAAAAATTTATAGATATATATATATATATATATATATATATAAAAATATCAGCGAAGACGAGCAGAAGAAGAAAAGAAAGACAGAAGAAAAAAAACTTTAAAAAAAAATAAGATCTAGGGTTTGAAAATTTTGAGAAAATTTCTTTTAAGTAAGCTTAAAAAAATTTAGGGCTTAAAAATCTTTAAGAGCACGAAAAAATGTTTGAAACAGAATCGATCTTTTAGAAACAAAATATATACATATGATTTTGAAAAAAAGAGTTTTAAGAACGGAGAAAATAAAACTGACTCCATAAACAATTAACCAAATAGAAATATTAAGAAGACTCTAAAAAGAAGAACACGAAAACTTACAAGGATTGACTGTTTAGGCTGAGAGAGTTTAGGGTTAGGGTTTGAGATGGAGAGGGTTGAGAGTGTCTGGGTTAGAGAGAGAGAAGGGAGAGAGCAGCCGGCGGATGAGAGATAGAGAGGGAGAGTAAAATGAATTAGGGTTTTGATTTTTAGTTTTTATATTTAGCTTAATTGACTTGATCGAGCGGCTGAGAACATACCTTGGACTTGATCAATGGTCACAAGCAGACGTGCTAATGAACCGGGTCGGCTGACCCATTTGACCCTGATCGGACGACTACGATTGGTTTGTGCTTTCGTTTCTTGATCGAGCGGCTTAGAAGCTTAATCCGTGTTCTTAGGAAGGTTGGCTTATGATTGGTTGGAATCAAGGGACGCGGATTGTGCCGTTGCTTTGATTAGCGGCTTGGATTAAATCCGGTATATATTTATATAAATGTTTAAAAACATGATTTTTGATATAATTTATTAATAAAAAAAACTAAAATATCTATATTAATATTTTTCATTTTTATGAATACATGTAAATGTTTTGAAAAAACTTATAATAATATAATTAAAAGAGAATATGAATTTTAATGTGTAAAATGTATATTTAAATATATTAACATATAAAAGAAACAAATAATTTATATGTATAATCATATGTATACCAATTAATAGAAAATTATAAATTAATAATTTTGACTATAAAAATTATATTTATATATTACTAGAAACAACCAAAAGAAATTTTAATATTTTCATGAAGTAATATCTAACATTCCTAAGTCTAGACGCAATTTACAAAATCGATCAAAATTGAGTGGTTTTGTAAATATGTCAGCAATATTTAATTATGTGTCAATATGTTCTAGTTTAATAATACCATTGTTCACATGATCTCATAAGAAATGGTGTCTAACATCAATGTGTTTTGATCTAGCATGTAAAACGGTATTTTTACTTAAGTTAATAGTGCTTGTATTATCACATAATATTGGCGCACAGTTAAATTTTATATTGTAATCGGCAAGGGTCTGTTTCATCCACAATATCTGTGCACAACATCGTGCAGCAGCTATATATTCGGCTTCGGTGGTTGAAATAGATACCGAATTTTGTTTCTTAGAAAACCAAGAGACTAGACATCCACCTAAGAACTGACACGTGCCACTTGTGCTTTTTCGATCAACATGATGACCGGCATAGTCAGAGTCAGAGAAACACATGAGGTCAAATAGTTGACCTTTAGGATACCATAGACCTAGGTCTGTAGTTCCTTTAAGGTATCGAAATATTCTTTTTACTGCAACCAAGTGGGATTCTTTAGGATTAGCTTGGAATCTGACACATTTACAGACACTGAACATAATGTCAGGTCTACTAGCTATAATGTAAAGGAGACTGCCAATCATTCCCCGATATTTCTCAGTGTCCACACTTTTTTCATTTTCATCAGCAGTTAGTTTATCAGTAGTTAACATAGGAGTATTAAGAGGTTTTACAGACTCTAAACCAAATTTTTTAATCATTTCTTTGCAATATTTGGATTGAGAGATGTGAATACCTTTTTCTCCTGCTTGATTTGTAGTCCTAAGAAGAAATTCAATTCTCCCATCATGCTCATTTCGAATTCCTTGCTCATGCTTTCAGAAAACTCATTGCACATATTCATGTTAGTGGATCCAAAAATGATGTCAACAACATATATTTGTAAAATAAGAATATCATCATTTTTATATTTTGTAAAAAGAGTAGTATCTACTGTGCCCCTTTTATAACCATTTTCTAATAAGAACTTACTAAGTCTTTCATACCATGCCCTGGGAGCTTGTTTTAGACTGTATAAAGCTTTGTGTAGTTTATACACATAATCAGGATGCTCAAAGTCTTCAAAGCCAGGGGGTCGTTTAACAAAGACTTCTTCTTCAATAACACCATTTAGAAAAGCAGATTTCACATTCATTTGAAATAATTTAAAATCTTTATGGCATGTAAAAGCTAATAACATACGTATAGACTCAATTCTAGCAACAGGAGCATATGTTTCATCATAGTTAATTCCTTCAAGTTGATTATACCCTTGTGCAACTAATCGTGCCTTATTACGTATAACAGTTCCATTTTCATCTAATTTGTTACGAAACACCCATCGAGTACCAATAATGGAGGTCTCTTCGGGAGTTGGAATAATTCCCAGACTTTGTTTCTTGTGAACTGTTCAAGTTCTTCTTGCATGGCTGTTATCCAATCTTCATCAATCAAAGCATCTTTTATATTTTTAGGTTCAATTTGTGACAGAAAGGATAGATGACTGACCATGTTTTGTGCTTGTGATCTTGTAAGAATCCCTTTATCAATATCACCAATGGCATTTTCTATTGGATGATTTCTTATAGCATGTGATTCTTTGGGCAAGTCATTTAGCTGGGGATTAGGATTTTCAAGAGGATTAATATTGACAGAAGGAGAAATATCATCAATTTTCAGTTCTTCCATATTTTTGAGAATATCTTCAATAACTGTATCATTTTCTGCCAATTCTTTATATTTTGGAGGAGGTTTAGATTCATCAAAAGTCACGTTCATTGACTCTTCCACGACTAGAGTTCTATTATTAAAGACTCTATATGCTTTACTGTTTAGTGAATATCCCAGGAATATTCCTTTATCGAATTTGGGATCAAATTTCACTAGATATTGTTTACTATTTAGAATAAAGCATTTACTCCCAAAGAAGCATTTACTCCCAAAGACACGAAAGTAGTTTATTTTAAGAGTTCTTTGATAAAAGAGTTCATAGAGAGTTTTGAAAAGAATTGGTCTCAGCAAGACGCGTTTCAAAATATAACAAGAAGTTGCAATTGCTTCGGCCCAAAAATATTTAGGAAGTCGATATTCATTAAGCATAGTATTGGTCATTTCTTGTAAAGTACGATTTTTCCTTTCAACAACACTGTTTGACTGAGGTGTGTAAGGTGTAGAAAAGTTATGACTTATACCGTGCTCATCACAGAACATTATGAAATCAGAATTGTCAAATTCTCTTCCGTGATCAGACCGAATATAAACAATAGAGCTTCCCTGTTGATTCTGAATTTTCTTACATAGTGTAGAAAAGGAGTTTATCGCTTCATTTTTGAACTTTAGAAAATCAACCCAAGTGAATCTTGAATAATCATCAACTAGGACTAAAATATAGACAGCACCACCCATACTATGTTTAGGGATAGGTCCAACTAAGTCCATATACAATGAGTTCAAGTGGTCGAGATGTTGAAACTGTGAGTTTAGGTTTATGAGATGCATGAATTTGTTTTCCTAATTCACAGGCTTCGCAAATATGGTCTTTAAGGAATTTAAGTTTAGGAAGACCACGAACATGTTATTTAGAAGATATGTTATGAATCAATTCCATGTTAATGTGTCCTAATCTACGATGCCAAAGCCAAGGGTCGTCATTTGCAGACACAAGACACACATTGTCCATGTGTGAGTATGTGTCTAAATCACATGTGTACACATTTTGACTTCTAGGACAAAGTAAAATTAATTTTCCAATTTGGTCAAAAAATTGAACAGTTATGAGGACTGAATGTTATTTTAAAACCACTATCACATAGTTGACTGATGGATAGAAGATTATACCTGAGTCCAGTAACCAATTGAACGTTAGAGATTGTTATGTTTTTACTGTACACATTTCCAATTTCAACAACTTTACCTTTGTCGCTATCTCCGAAAGTTACCTCGTTACAATCTGTAGCTTGTAGATTGCTCAATTTAGATTTGTCGCTTGTCATGTGTCTTGAACAACCGCTATCAAGGTACCATTTATTTTTACTAGAATCAGCTGTGAGACATACCTGCAATATGTATTAAATTCACAAACTGGTATCCTTTAATGAGAAGGGTCCTTTGGGTAAGTTTTCCAATTTGTATAAGGATTGGTCGTGTTTTCCTTTACAAAGTTTGGTACAGGATAATAATCACTAGTAGGCATACATGTTTTATGAGTAGCGGATTTATAATATGCATGACTAACTCTTTTAAATGAAGGATGAGAGTTTCTAGATGATCTTTCATAATACAGTAATTCTCTTTTTGTGATAATAGGTGTAGTGTAACTTCCTTTTGGTACCCAAATTATTTTTCCTGAATAGTTTCCATTTTTGGCATTACATGAGTAAATTGAATGACCATTTCTATTACAGTAAGAGCATTTATCAAAATGAGACGCATGATCTTTTTCTTTACTTTTAACATGATAGAGTTTTTTATGTTTTATCTTACTGGATTTTTTGGTATATCCTAATCCTTCTTTATTGAAACTACATCTTTGTTGACTGAGCATAACGTCAAGATTTTCTTTTCCTTTTGTAAACTTAATAACTGTAGAGTTTAAGTCATCCCGTTCTAGAGTCAACATTTTAATTTGATTCATTAGAAGAGATTCTTCATTTTGTTTTTCTAATGAATTTTTCTTTTTGCTTACTTCTTGTTCTTGAGAATCTTTTATAATTTCGGTGAGAGCTAAATTTTCAGTTTTAAAATTTTCAATAGAAGTAGCAAGTGTAGAATTTTTCTTTTCAAGATTTTCATTTGTTTTTCTTAACTTTTCTACTTCTTCTTTTACTACAAGATTTTCTGAAGAGTTATTTTCTAATTTCTCATTTTCATGTTTTAAGACTTCATTATCCATGATTAAATTAAAATTTTCTATTTCAAGATTTCTATTTGCTTCAATTAAATTTTTAAATGATGCTTTTAATTTAATAAACTCTTCTTTAATAATTTCATTATCATTATAAGCTTGATGTTTCGAATTTACCTCATATTTTGGTGATGAGTCATTGTCCGCCATAAAATATAGATTTGCTGTTTCTTTGGTTGGCTCAGTAAGTTCTTCTTCATCACTTAGATCCCAGCCTTCTTCAACTACTAGAACTTTGTTGTTGGCTAGTTTTGGACAATCCTTCTTGAAGTGTCCTGGCTGGTTGCATTCAAAACAGTTATTTAAATTTTCATTTGTGCCAGCATTTCTGAAGTTGTTGTTGGTAGTTTTGAAATTCCCTCCTGGAACTTTTGGCTTGAAAGCTTGCTTGTTTCGAAAATTGTTGAAGTTGTTATTTGTTTTCATGAAGCCTTTGCCATATCTCTTTGCTTTGCTTTGAATTACTCGTCTGAGTTGTCTTGATAATAATGCAACTTCATTATTATCTAGACTCAAGAGTTCTTCATTTAGTTCATCATCATCGTTATCTTGATCAACAAGTAAGGCTTTGAAAGCGATTCCTTTCTTTTTGAGGTCTATGTCTGATCTTGCTTTTTCGATCAGCATTTCTACTTCGTGGGCACGAAGATTTCCAATGAGGTTATCAAGAGGATAAGCAGTTAGATCCTGTATTTCCTTGATGGCTGTAACCTTCATTTTCCATACAGATGAAAGGGCTTTGAGAATCCTTCTGTTCTTCTCATTTGTTGTGTAGGCTTTTCCCAGTTGTTCTAGCTCATCAATGATTCTGGAAAAACGAGTTTTCATATCAATGATCTTTTCACCTTCTTCCAGTTTGAAGCTTTCATACTCTTGGATTAGAGCATCTTTTCTGGTTTCTTTGATATGACTGGTTCCTTCATAGGTTACAATCAATTTTTCCCAGATTTCTTTTGCATTCTTGCAGTTGCTAACTCTTTTGTATTATTTTTTTATAAGAGCACTTGTTAGCACTTGTTCAGCTTTGGAGGCGATTTTCATAACCTCCTCATCCTCGGTGGTGAATTCCCCAGCATCTTTTTCAACGAGCTTTTCATTTTCGACTTTTGTGGGAATCTTTACACCTCGTTCAATTGCTAGCCAAAGTTTGATTCCTTGTGACTTGGCGTAGATTTTGAACCTATTTTTCCAGGTGGTAAAGTTTGTGCCATCAAATAGTGGAGGTCTGGACATTGATAGTCCTTCTCCGCAACCAGTAGCATTTATGTAGGCCATAAATGGATCTACTCTTAGATATACCTGTAATCACTTAACAAACAAGTTAAAGAGCACAGCTCTGATACCAATTGAAAGTCCAATAATAATCTAGAAGGGGGGGTTGAATAGATTATTACCATTTAAAAATTATCTTTGGCTTTTTTGAATTTTAGTGATTTAATTTTATCAAATTAATAGACAGTTTATAATTCAATCACATAATGCACAGATATTTATCTGGTTCACAACATACAACCCGGGTATGTTGCTACATCCAGTCTCAAGCTCCTCTCCAGGACTTGAGATCTTATTACTTCCCTGTAATAAATACTCCTTCAATAGACGGAGAAGCCTGTATAAAGTTTTAAAGATAAACTTACAACTATCCTCAACTAACTTTCTCGGACAGCGAACTCCCAGCTCCTTCCTCAAGCTTAGTTGAATCTTCTTTTGAGCTTCGTACTATTTTATACTTTAGTCTTGAAACAACAATCTCTTCCTCACCTCACAAGTGCACTAGTGACTCAACTCCCAGCTGACCTCTCTAAGACTCTAGTCTTAGTCAAAGAATTCTTGTCTTTCTCACAAATATAAAATAAACTAACTCACCCTTTTTTTTACAAAAGGTTTGATGAATATATGCTTCTAACAATAAGCAGATATAATTGTAGCACAAATATACTTCTCAGATAAGCAGATATAGAATTTCAAGTATATGATAAAAATTCAAAGACTTTTATGTGATGTGCTTCTGTGAAAGCAGCTATAATATTTAAGCACTTATAATGAAAACTTTCTTTTTCTTTAAAGAATATTTTTTTAATGGATTAAAAGATTTTTCTTTAAGAAGAAGTGTGTTTCTTTGGTGTTGAATAAATATAACTTTGAATTAAACAACCAAACACACTTATATAATGCAATAATAATTTATAAGCAATTATATGAACAGTATATTTGATGACAGTTTATCAAGTATGACAATATGATTCACTTTAGATAATACTTGAACAAACTCGTTCTACCCACTTATATATATTATATTATACTTGATCTACGTTGCGAATAATTTGACCACTTGGGATTTTAAAGACCGTCCAAAGTATTTCAAGTGAAATATCTGAATTTGCTTAACGCGTTTCGGTGTCCAAGTACTGACTAAATTTTTCGATTCACAACTTGATAATCGGATATAGAATATTAAAGAATATTTATATCGATTATATATATCAATAAAGGGCCACTTGGGATTTTAAAAACCGTTCAGAGTATTTCAAAGAAATAGCATCTGAATTTACTTAACACGTTTCGATGTCCAAGTACTGACTCTTTACTAGATATGATAGATCATATATAAGATATATATAAATGTTTATCACAAATTATATCTGATTATCTAAATCTATATATTGATTATACCAGTAAAGAGCCACTTGGGATTTTAAAGACCGTCCAGAGTATTTCAAAGAAATAGCATCTGAATTTGCTTAACGCGTTTCGGTGTCCAACTACTGACTCTTTACTAATATGGATATATAGATATATGAATACGTATGACAGTTTATCACAGATATATATATAAATGAGCAAGTATGAGATGATATGAACAATTATAATTTGACAACTTATCTCAAATACTTGGACCAATTTTTCTCTTCCAAACGAAATTATAACTTTGATTTGAGCGAAGAGAGTAAAAGCTTGTTTGAATAATCTGTAGGCAAGGAGAGTAAGCTTTCTGGTTTATAGAATTGGTTAGTTTGAAATGAATAGAAAAGCCTCCTATTTATAGAAATTTTAAGGTTTGGGCAAAATCGTAATTTTTGAAAATCATTTTTGAATTGGAAGGTCCGCATTGCATGATGAAAAATGAGGGGCTCGGATTGATTGGTCAAATTTTGAAATTGTGCGCCCAACACTTGTGAGTCATACTTTGTGCCCAACGGTAATACAAAGTATTACCGTTTTATTTTTAGAAGTTTGTTCCTTGCCAGCACATAAGCTTTCATAGCCAAAACACATATGCACCAATAAGGCACATACTTCCATGCATTTCATAATTTGCACACACCAAGTATTTTATACTTCCATGCATATACTCCCTCAAGCTCAGTACACCCACACACACACGAACCAACACAAACACACACTCGGTCACACACACACCATGCACACACATGCACGGTATATATATATATATATATTATATTCTTTATAATATGCTTTAGAAAATATATATATATATATATATATATATAATTTTGAAAATGATTTTTGCCCATAAAAGAATTTGAAGAAAAAAGAAATAAGAATCTCCTTGCCTTAGAAATGTTACTATATGAACTCATTTTATTAACACTTGATATTAAATTATCAAGGTCATAAAATAAATTCAAAAGAAGTATTTAGAAAATAAATATTTTTGGTCAAAATATTCAAGGTAATTAATAAATTATTTTTAGCACTTAATCCTATGGAGAGGATTCTACCCTTTTGACCTTTAATCCTAATTTGTTATCATCAAAACTTAAATACCCAATTTTGGAGACCTATCATACTCGCTATGGGCATTACGAGTTTTTGGTGATGTCATTCAGGTTGACTAACGCTCCGGCGATGTTTCTGGATTTGATAAATCGGGTGTTCAAGGAGTACTTAGACCAATATGTTATTGTCTTTATTGATGACATTTTGGTTTACTCCAAGTCTAGGGAGGAGCATGAGGAACATCTTCGAACAGTGTTGGGAATTTTGTAGAAAGAGAAATTGTATGCTAAATTCTCTAAATGCGAGTTTTGGTTGGAGCCGGTTGCATTTTTGGGTCACATTGTTTCTGCTGAAGGCATTAAGGTGGATCCTACGAAGGTTGAGGCTATCACTAAATGGCCGAGACCTACTACTGTGACAGAGATTAGGAGTTTCTTGGGTTTGGCAGGGTATTATAGACGATTTATGGAGGGATTTTCTTTGCTTGCCTTACCTTTGACTCAGTTGATGAAAAAGGGCACGAAGTTTGTGTGGAATGAGGAGCGTGAGAAGAGTTTTGAGGAATTGAAGAAACGACTGGTGACAGCTCCTATACTTACATTACCGTCGGGGATAGGAGGTTACCAGATTTATAGTGATACTTCTAAGAAGGCTTTAGGGTGTGTTTTGATGCAACATGGTAAGGTGATTGCTTATGCTTCTAGGCAGCTTAAATCTTACGAGGTGAACTATACTTATGATTTGGAGTTGGCAGCGGTGATCTTTGCCTTAAAGATTTGGAGGCACTATATGTATGGAGAGACTTGTGATATCTTCACCGATCACTAAAGTCTTAAATACATTTTCACTCAAAAGGAGCTTAACATGAGGCAGAGGCGTTGGTTGGAGCTTCTAAAAGATTATGATGCGAGGATTCAGTATCACCCGGGGAAGGTAAATATGGTTGCAGATGCTCTTAGCCGAAAGAGTTCAGAAAGTGTAGCAGCTCTTATTACACAACCTCAGCTTATTTCGGATATGGAGCGGTTAGAGTTGGAGTTGTATGTGCAAGGTTCAGATGGGCTTTTGGCAGGTATGAGAGTGGAGCCCTCTCTTATCTCGCGGGTTAAAGAAGCTCAAAAGGAAGATGGGGAATTGTGGAGTATGATACAGAATATGGAGGAGGGCAAGCAGCCCGACTTTCGTATTGATGACCATGGTGTGATTTGGTTAGGTGAGCGATTGTGTGTCCCGTCTGATCCAATCATTCGGGAGGCGGTTTTGGCGGAGGCTCATAGTTCGCCATTTTTTATTCATCCAGGTTCTACAAAGATATACAGGGATTTGAAGGAAATTTTTTGGTGGAATGGGATGAAGCGAGATGTGGCTGAATATGTAGGGAAGTGCCTCACTTGTCAACAAAGTGAAGATAGAACATCAACGAGCTAGTGGTTTGCTGCAACAGTTAGACATTCCAGTGTGGAAGTGGGAGGATATCACGATGGATTTTGTGACTGGTTTGCCGAAGACTTTCAGGAAGAATGATGCCATTTGGGTTATGGTGGATCGATTGACCAAATCGGCACATTTCTTGGCTATCCATGAAGGTTACTCGGTGGATAGGTTGGCCCAGATTTTTCAGCAGGAGATTGTTAGACTTCATGGTACTCCGGTGTCTATTGTTTCAGATTGGGACCCACGGTTCACTTCACTATTTTGGAAAGGGTTTCAACGAGCTTAGGGTACTCGGTTCAACTTTAGTACTGCTTTCCATCCGTAAACTAATGGGCAATCTGAACGGACCATTCAGACATTGGAGGACATGTTGAGGTATTGTTCACTTGAGTGGTCAGGTAATTGGGATGATTACTTAAGCCTAGTTGAGTTTGCATATAACAACAGTTGGCATGCGAGTATTGGGATGGCTCCGTTTGAGGCGTTATATGGTAGGAAGTGTTGAGCTCCAACTTGTTGGGATGAGGTTGGCGAGAGAGCCATAAAAGGGCCTGAGTTAGTTCAAATCACTACAGAGAAGGTAGCGGTGGCTAAGGAAAAATTGAAGTCAACTCGATCACGACAGAAGAGTTATGCTGATAAGCATAGGAGGACTTTAGAGTTTGAACCTGGTGAGCATGTGTTTCTAAAGGTTTCTCCTTGGAAGGGCATTCGACGATTTGGTCTGAAAGAGAAACTTAGTCTGCGTTATATTGGCCCATTTGAGATTTTGGAGAGGGTTAGTGTGGTTGCATATCGGTTAGCTTTGCCTCCACAGCTAGCTCATATGCACAATGTGTTCCATGTGTCGGTGTTGAGGAGTTATAAATATCATCCGTTGCATGTGGTGCAATATCCGTTCGATAAGATTCGAGATGATCTTACTTGTGTGGAGCAAGTCGAGGCGATTTTGGATCGTCAAGAGCGGGTTATGAGCAGGAAGACAATTTCGTTTGTTAAGGTTTTGTGTAAAAATCATTCGGAGCGAGAGGCTACATGGGAGATGGAAGAGTCTATTCGAGCGGAGTATCCGCATCTTTTTGTTAATTAAGTTCGTTCTTTTCTTTTGATTCCGGGGACGGAATCCCTTTTAAGGGGTAGGTAATGTAATACCCAGAAAATAAATAAATGGCATATTTAAAAAAAAAATTGTTTAAATATTTTAATTGGGCTTTCCTTGTGTTGGGTCAATATTGTATTTAGTTTATGTGGACTATAACAAATAAGAAATTTTATTAATTTGGGCCTTAAAACTAGATTGGATTTAATTTATATGTGGGTAATATCTAATCCTATTAAAATTTGGAATTAATAAAAGAAAAAAAAACTTCAAACCCTAAATAACGTACGCTATTCATTAGTCTGATAAAAGAATAAAACGAAGAAGAGAGGAGTGACGGCGAAGGAACAAAAACGAAGAGGGAAGGCTATCCTAAGGTAATACTATTACTTTTACTTTGATTAATAAATATCATTGTAACTTATTGTTATTGAGTGGGAGGAACATGGCAAGTGTTTGAATTTGTTAGTTAATATTATAAATGATTCCTAGGAGGGAATCATCATTGCCTGCAAGCCTGAAACTTGGCGTATATATATATATATATATATATATGTATGTATATATATATATATATGTATGTATGTATAGTTTTTGGTCAGATTACTTTACGTGAATGTGCAGCACGTGGGAGACTCACTAGTATTCAATGAATATAATGATAAGTATAATAATAATAATAATAATAATAGTAATAATAATTCACTAACTGTACTAAATTTATTATGTTGTTTAATTAGTTCGAACGGAGGGAGCCTAAACGAATTATAATTGGAATATATTTCGGGTATTACATTGCTTACTTCAGGTACGGATTCCGTACTCCTTCAGCGATAATTCTTTTATTTTTGATTTATTCATTTTGTTTTCGTTTAGAAGTTAGTTATTGTTTCGCATGATTGTTTGTTCTCAAATTCATGTGATCATTTCATTTTAATATTGATCCTTAGAACTCGTGTTTGTACTCTTGATCTAGTGTATCATGTTTAGTATTTATTTCGATATTTGTAGAAAGTACATGTTAATATTTTTGGAGACTCGTGTTGATTCGTTCGATTTAACATGTACACGTTAGAACCCTTTGTGTTGATATTGTGTCGCATGTGTTGTGACATAGTATTTTTGTTAAAATATACCGTAGGGTATACCTGAGCTATAATCACCTGTGGGTGTACCACAGGCATGTCCTCTTGGCACCGAGGCATGACACCTTCCGTGGCGGTGTGATCAGTTCACGGCGTCTCCGTTTTATGCTCCAATGGGAGTTGGCCATTTGGTGTTTTGTTGTGAGAGGCGTATGGGTCGACCCTAGTTTTCTGTTCTGTTCTGTTCTGCGAATTGGCGATGTTTGTGCCAAATACGCCTTTCTGATTTTACATACATTTGGATTCGCAGTCCAATGTGTGTGACTTGCCTGTGTGGCATTATTTGACCTTGCCTGTGTGGCAAGGTATATTTCTGTTTTATTTTGAGCTCGGTATGAAATAACACCCAGCCATTTGATTCAGCCTATTATTTCATTGTGTTAGTTTTGTTCGTTTCAGTTTAGTTCAGTTCATTAATTGAGTTAGTTATTTCAGTTCTCTGTTTTGTATTCTATATCCGTACTGGGCATTTGGCTCATACTGTGTTTTTCTTCCGGCAGGTAATCAGGGGGATCAAGGGCAAGTGTGACGAGAGCTTCCTTTTATCCAAATGTTTTAGATATTTTGTTTAGGTTGTCGAATAATTTATTTAGAGTTGTAATAAATATCATTTATTTTGGTTTGGGCTAGCTTGGCATTTATTCTGGTTTAACCTTTCGATATTTATTGGTTATAAATACTATTCTTTTGTGGCCTAGAGTTTTTGTTCAGTTTTGTTGTGTTTTAAGTAAACTCTCTTTCTATTTCGGAAAAGAGGTGTTACAGTAGCCTTGCGGCGTCCAAGTAAAACTTTTTATTTGATAAATAGACGAAATATAGATATATAAAATTGTGTATAATAATTTATATTTGTATATCTATAAATATAAAGCAAGTAAGAAATAATTCAACTAAGTTAACTCAAATGACTTTTCTCAATTACTTGGACCAATTTTCTCTTCTCAAATAATCAGAACTTTTGTAAGAATAGATATAAAGCTTTAGAGAGAGTATGTAGGCAAGGAGAGTAAGCTTTTCTTTTCACTTGAATTGGCAAAAACCAAATGAATGAAAGACTCCCTATTTATAGAATTTTGAAGTCAGGGGTAAAAATGGTAATTTTTGAAAACTAATTTTGAATGAGATGATGAGATTGCTTTAATTTATTTTTAATGATTTGGATCAATTTGAAGTACACGGATTGATAAACGGAAAGAACACAAATTTTCGCCCGGGCAATTTTTTGATCACTTAGCAATAAATGTTCAATTTGAAAGCCATTTCCAATATGCATTAATTCGGTCAAAGTAACCAGCCATGTCCCAAAAGGTTTTTCCTCTTTTCATTTAATGTTCATACACGATTTATATGTATATAACACACACATGGTTTATATATATATATATATATATATATATATATATATATATATATATATATATATATATATATATATATATATATGCACACACATATCGGTTATATATTATATACTATAAGATATAATACTTATATACTATAATATATAATACTTATATATAGAACATATATGCATGCAATAAAACATTTTTGTCTGATTTTGGTTTTGAAAGAAAATAGGATCTCCTTGCCTTGAAAATATTTATATGAATCAATTTATTTAACACTTGATATTTAAATTATCAAGGTCAAAAATAATTCAAAAATAAATTAGAAAATAGTTTATATAAAAGTAAAAATAATTAATTAAATCTCAAATCTATTTAATTACTTCATAATTGTTATCATCAAAATATACTAAAAGAAATGAGACCTATCAAA
This sequence comes from Panax stipuleanatus, assembly GCA_020205555.1. Lineage (NCBI taxonomy): Eukaryota > Viridiplantae > Streptophyta > Magnoliopsida > Apiales > Araliaceae > Panax > Panax stipuleanatus. Next base: position 11,891,202 of record CM035120.1, read on the forward strand.
TTGCCAAAAACCTGTTCTTCCCAATATTCGAACCCAAAATCCAAAGTTTAAATTTTTGACCATGATACCACTTGAGCACTATGAACCTAATTGTTAAATTATCCCTAAGTTTTGTATTAAATCAATTCACTTTCCCCAAGAGCATATTAAAAGACAAATGTACCCATCAGTATATACTCAAAGAATATATATATACCAAATTAATTTATAGCATTATTGTTATAATATAAATTTTAATAAAATAAGATATAAATTTTCAAATACTCAAATATATAATATATATTATTAAAATACAAAATCAAAATAATATTTAATAAAATAATTCAAATTTTAATAACATATTCATTCATAAATCTGTAGCTTCCAACTTCGAAATATTCTATCCCTCGTAAACAAAATTTAATTTAGTACGTTTATATGATTATAATCCATATAACAAAGTCTTTCTTCTTCCTCACTCTCTGGTCCTTATTCCTCGCTGGTATCCTCTTCTTCTTCCTCTTCTCTCCACCTTCACCGGTCCCGAAGCAAAGTTGTCGGAGCCTCCAGACTACTCCTTTCAGCACTGGAACGGACTAGGAGTACCGGGTTTGTGTCTCTACACGCTCCAAAACTGGCTGCATTGTCCTCGTTACCGGTACCGCAGGCATCGTCGGCACACATGTCTCCGTGGCGCTGAAGCGGCGCTGCTGACGATGTCGTTGGGCTTGACAATTTTAACAGGTATTACGATATTACCCTAAAAAAATCCCAAAAAACACTCTTGGAACGAGCTGGAATTTTCGTCATTGAAGGCGATATTAATGACGCAGTGTTACTGAAAAAGTTGTTCAATACGATGGCGTTTACTCACGTTATGCACCTTGCCACACAGACCGGAGTCCGATACGCAATGAAAAACCCTAATTCTTATGTCCAAAGTAATATTGCTAGTTTTGTCAATTTATTAGAAGCCTGTAAATCAGCAAACCCTCAGCCCGCCATTGTTTGGGCTTCGTCAAGTTTCGTTTATGGTCTGAATTCAAAAGTCCCATTTTCTAAAAAGGACCGGACCGATCAACCGGCCAGTCTCTATGCTGCTACTAAGAAAGCTGGTGAAGAAATTGCATATACCTATAATCATATATATAGATTGTCATTGAATTAAAAAAAATCAAATTTTAATAACATATTCATTCATAAATCTGTAGCTTCCAACTTCGAAATATTCATAAATCTTGCGGTTGTGGAGGAGAGAGACGGAGAGGAGGACGATGGCGGCGATCAAGGCGCAGAGGAAAAGGGGAGAAGGGAACAGAGGACGGGGGACGGGGGAAGGGGAAGGGAGTGGGGGAACGGAACAGAGAGGAGAGAGAGAGCACCTAGTTTTTTTTCCTACTCTTTTAATAAAATGATCATTTCTTATATTTGATTAAATTAATTTATAAAATTTAAATTTTGTTACAAATTTATATATAATTTTAAAATAAAAAAATTAGTTGGTAAAATTAAAATTACATTAACTAAAATTAATTAACTTTAAGATTTTGTAATTAGATTTGGATAGAACTTAATTTAGTATATAATTTATTTTTTGGGTAATCTTTGTAGTTATGATTGTGATACTCGAGCGATCTCATAGTTAAAATTTCAAAGTTTAGATTTTAGGTTCGAATCTTGGAAAGAATTGGTTTTTGACAATTAATTAGGCAAAAGTATACAAAAGTACATGTGAGTTGTGCCAACTGGTGCCACATAGGCAGTCAACGCCTTGGGGCTCAAAATCCAATTTTTTTAATAGAAAGTGGCTCAATTTGCGTTGACCAACAAAAGGAGCTCAATACCCAAAAACCACTAAAATTCAGTGGTCGACTTTGCATTTTACCCCTTAAAAAACTAGAAAGGTAGTGAATGTTATTATGATTATCTGTAAGGGTGTCAGTCTATTTTACTAAAAATAATAATAATAATAATTAGTATACTCACATATTAACTTTTTTGTACATTGTACATTAAGTAGCAGCCAGAAGTACATATTATGTAGTAATCTACATATTACGATTCGGTGTGAAGTGGAAAGGTTGTTTTTGTTTGTTGACAAAGAATAAATCTAGGGACCGGTTTAAAGAGACCGGTCAATTTTATTTTATTTTTGACTCCCAAAATATTTATAATATTTATTAGAATTAAAAGTTTTAAGAATCCAATAATTTTAATTGTTTTTTTACGTGCATCCAAATTCTATAAAATTTTCAGTTCCAATAAATATTACAAGTCAAAAAAAATAAAATAAAAAATTAACCTGTCACTACTACCCGTCACTACTACCCGGTCGCCCCAGAAGGAATAGTTAACAATTAACTCGACAAGGAAAAAAAGGAGAAAAGAACTAAAATCTTCGCAAATTGAGAAAGTCGTTTTTCCTCCACAGGTGAAGGGTGCTTGCATATTAAGCATAAATGTCACACTGCTAATAGACTAATTTTATAATTAGTTTTCCCCACCATCTCAAATATCATGAGACTAAATGTAATTATAATTTCAATTAAAAAATATTGTAGATTTTATAAATTCTTATATATATAAATATATAATGATAATGCATAATATTAGGAAAGAAATAGAGGGAATTTGTTGACTTTGCTCATCTATGTAATAAAATTGACATATCCTGCTTATAACTATCAGATTCACCAAGTGACGATGACAATTTTCAATCGAAAACATTCGTCATCATTTGATAATGTTGACCAAGAAAAAGTATTGTACCCTATTATGCATAGTAATTTAAGCTTGATTTCTTCTTAGCCTGAACCTGGATGATACCTTCATTGAAATCCTCATGGTTCACCTGGAAAAAAAAGAACATGGATATTGTATTAGAAGTGTTTTAACACACGAGATCATACCCAATTTAAATACTCCATTGTTGCACACTTTCTAACTAAACTTTCTAACTAAACTGGCATTGATACAATTGTGCAGGACTGATACTGTATAATAAACAAATTCTAAGTTATGTCTGTTTAATTGTACATTCGACTTTTCACAATTTGAGCCCGAATCACAAGTCTGTCAAATGTTAGCGAGGCTAGTGGTTCTCGTTATTTTAACAACATTAGTGTGAGGTACACTTTTAAACTGTGAATGAGATTATTGATGTTGATTATGAAATTTATTGTACTTGTAAGAATAACCCTTCAAGGAGTCTTTCTTTTTTTCATTAAAAAAAATATAAAGGATAGAGAGAAACCTCAGTGGCATCACGACGTAGAGCTAGCATGCCTGCCTCCACACACACGGCTTTCAACTGCGCTCCATTGAAATCATCCGTGGAACGGGCCAGCTCCTCAAAATTGACATCAGGGTGGACATTCATCTTACGAGAATGGATCTACAACCCAATATATTCCGAAACAATCAAGGGTTTTTGTACAAGGGAAAAACGAAATGTAAAAAATTGTAATGAGTCAACAAATATCTTAAACAGTAAACCTGTAAGATCCGTGCTCTTGCTTCTTCAGTAGGATGTGGAAACTCAATTTTACGATCCAACCGCCCAGAACGCATGAGAGCAGGATCTAAAATATCAGCTCGATTCGTTGCTGCTATTACCTGCAATTTATAAATGTAACAAAATTTACCTATCAAATCAGCACAGGATCACAAAGAGCACTGAGATAAAGGCCTTGACATGGTCCTCCGTAGCCAAATAAATAGAAGATAACATCAAAATAGTAATATGACCATCCGGCCACATTTTGATGACTACCACATAATACCTTTGCTACACAGAATTCAAGGTCTAATAATAATATGGCAATACTAAATGCCATTTTGGTATTCACAGATGACCAGAAAACAGAACTACTCGACCAAAAGGGGAGATAAGAAATACCTTTATTCTGTCATCACTACTAAAACCATCTAGCTGATTGAGTAGTTCAAGCATTGTCCGTTGCACCTCTCTGTCCCCACTAACTTCACTGCATTTTGAATCAAAAGAATTATAATCAATTCTATTGCAAGTTTGCAACGAACCAAAAAATAAAATAAAAATCGAATAGTTGAAAGAGTAAATTGACATGAGAAAGACATGTTGTACCTGTCGAATCGCTTTGTGCCAATAGCATCAATTTCGTCAATAAAAATGATGCAAGGAGATTTTTCTTTAGCAAGCTGAAAAGCATCACGAACAAGTTTTGCTCCATCTCCAATGAACATCTACATACACAGTAACTCCCATTTTATTAAAAAATTAAGATTATTTCACAACAGAAAGATCATTAAGCCACTGTGAATAGGCAATTGCATAATTGATTGCTTGAATCAACAATTAATTATTGATTTTACATCAAGAAATTATGTACCGATTCTTCTTAATAATAATTCAGTGGTCCAATATAAACCCCAATGAGGGTCATTATAATCATCTCATATTCATATAGATTAAGCTCCCGTTATATAAACTTTTATATTGATGTTAGAAGAAAACAACAAAACTAATAATCTGATGTATCCATTTTGCAGCATTTCCAAACCCTATGTAGCATTATATTTTCACATATACTTTCTTTAATTGAAGCTCAGCAACTTATCAATGATACTACAACTAATATCACAGAATAAAGATAAAATTACACTAAAAATAGTGAAAGAGCTAACAAAGGATGTATACCTGGACAAGTTGAGGGCCTGCTAGCTTCAGAAAAGTAGCATTTGTTTGGGCTGCACATGCACGAGCCATTAAAGTTTTCCCAGTCCCAGGAGGTCCATATAAAAGCACACCTTTGGGTGGACGAACTCCTAACTTCTGAAACCGCTCCTTGTGTGTCATTGGTAAAACAATAGCTTCAACTAGTTCTTGGATCTGTCACCAATAATATAGATCGAAGAAAAATGTGACATAATAGAGTCGAGCAGCAAATATTCCAAAAATACCAGCATACATCATCTTAAGGTGAGAAACTTGCCTGTTTCTCTAGGCCTCCAATGTCATTGTAGTCTTCAGTAGGTTTTTCATCAACCTCCATGGCCTTGACTCGAGAGTCATACTCTGAGGGCAATGTATCGAGAATCAAGTAACTATCTTTATTCACCCCAACCAAATCACCAGGCTTCAACTTATCAGGGTCAACGAGACCAACCACAGGAAGAAAAATAGTCTGCAGTATAGACGAAATAAACACAATTTGCTTAATTTTAGGGTAATCGAAGCACAACTACAAGCTCAATCTTAAAATATTATAAATGTCAACTGAAACCAAGAAAATTATAATATTATCAACAGAAACACATTGTGAAAATTATAACATTATCAACAGAAACACATTGTGAAAAGGAAGTCTAACAATCCCAATCTGGCTCCTGTATCCATAATAGGATTACTTATATTATTTTAAATTTTAAGAATATTAGAAGAACAAAAGGCTTATAATTAATGGTATCATCACTTGAAAATCTGTATTATAGGATTGTTTTACTTGCTGCATATATTAAGTTGTTCCTCACAGGCCACTCTTCCCAAAGGAAAACCACCCCATATGGGAAACAACACCATATGGGAAGTTGCTGGAGGGATGGATGCTCGAGATTTACAAATCTACACCAATTTATAACCCTTGTTTTATACCAAAAAAAAAAAACAAACAAAATGAAGCATATGTTAATTTGGAAAAAAATAAAGGAAAAAGGAAAAGTAAAATTACAGATAAACAAAATCTTACCTTACCTGGCGTGTAGATGTTTTTAATACAACACATTTCCCCTTCCTTTGTGAGTCGAGATCAATATTCGCACCGTCTTCTTCAGCCTCGTCCTCCGGGTTCATTTCCAAAATCTAAAGGCATAGATAAACGACAAGTGAGTGGCAAACAACACAAGCAAAACTCATAATAGAACAATAAAACTTATAGAGGCTCATATTGGTTCAAACGTAAAATCAATTATTTCACTAGAAACTCCCTTTTAATAGTATCTTATAAATACATATATGTGGGCACAAATGGGCAATGGCTAACACATATATACAACTCGCAAATACATCATTCTCATCAGTGAAACAAAATATATCCCTTGTGATTCTTTATTAGTGTATACTAAAAGGATCATCTAGTCATGATCCATTTATTCTTTTAGCTTCCCCATAAAATCTAGAATTGTTAACTTGAAATTGGAATCTAATTCTTTTTATGATTTTATATAAAGATGAGGAATTTACGATTAGGCGGAAGAGCCTGAAACCCAATAATTTAGTAAGCAAGTTTCATATAGCAGATTTATAGAGGACAAGGCACAGTGCCCATTACCCAACCATGTAAAGATGTAACTAGTGTATCAAACATACTTATTACTACATTCAGTTATGCTGTAAAATATTACTCCTCCATTCCAAACCAGTTGCCCACATTTACTTGTTTGGATATCACCTCTTGGAGCACATTAAGTTTTGATTTGTTAATAATAGATGGGATAAGACTCTAATTGTACTGAGCTACAATAAGTAACTTGTTTCGTGAAGATGTATGGTTTAAATAGTATGGAAGGTCCTGCCTATATCTGAATGAGGATCGAAGTAAAACACCTAGGGAGAGGTGGGATCATTACTGAGGTTATCAGCAAAAGGCATTAAAAGCCCAGAATACCTCAATTCGCAAAAAATGACTAAAAATCCATGAACCTATGTTATACCTCCTCTATTTCTCTCTCTCTTTCTCCCTCTTCCATTTTTTGATCTAGCAGCAGTCCCACTCTTTTCTTGACCAAATAACTAATAACAAGAATATTATAAATAATTCAATTTTATTAAGTTGCTCATATACCCTTTTTTAAATACCCCTTGGTTTATACTTATGCCATCATTAAAAGATTATGAGGATTTAAAAAGAGGAAATCGGAAATAAAGTCCAACAAAGGGTAATTGCAACATTAATCACTAAAAGATGATGATCCTATCTTTGAACCATTTGCAATTTTAGATCGCCAATGAAAAGGATAATATACAAGAAAAACCTAAATTGCTCTTTGGCAAGCCAAAAATAAAAAGTAAGTTAAGCTAATTAACTAAATTACCTCAACGATATTGCCAACCAAGTAAGGAAGTTGCTTGTTTAGTTTTATTTTTTCTTGATTCTCCTTAATTTTCTCCTTAAAGGAGTCCAACTCAAGATTGGTCCTTTGTGACTCCTCCTGTTCCAGCGCATTGCGCATTTTAAATACAAATAAGTTAGATACAAATAAGTTAACATGCAATATATATAGAACGAAAGACATCGGGTAACCTTGAGGATTCGAATCTCGTTATCTAGAAGGCGAGAAGCCCTAACTATGTCGTCAGTGGACATAGATGCGAGCTGGTCATCTTCGAAACTACTATCTTCAACCATCGGTGATGCCATAACTTCTGATCTCCTAGAACACACAGTAAAAACAAATAGTGTTTTAGGGAGAGAAATATGAGAGAGCCTTTCGAAGGGCCTGTTCGGCAACGACTTATTTTAAAATGACTTAAAAGTTAAATATAAGTTGACTTATAAGTTATTTAAGCGGTGACTTATAAGTAAAAGCGTTCGGCATCAATTTGACTTATAAGTTAGAAATTAAGTTAAAACAAGTTATGAAGATGTTCGGCTGATAATGACTTATAAGTTAAAATCAAATGTAAAAATTACTAAAAAGAAAATTAATAAAAAGATACATTGATTCAATATCATATCATGACCATCGTGAAAATGTGTTGATTATGCTTGTAATATGGTAAGGATTGCTTATAAATTGATCTGTCATAACACTTCAAAGAAATACTGATGGACATTTCCATCTAATGGAAGTGATTCTTACTATTAATGAAGCAGTGGCTTTAACTCATTTGCGGTACAGACGTTGATATGAACCTGAACAGAATTCACTATTAGTGTCTTGGGAGATTATTATAATTGATATGCAAAGAGGACGTCATTATCAACAAGGACTGATTATTGAAATTGATGTAGAAGATCCTGTCCTAGAGTTAATTTATGCTTCCTGATCCAACTGATCAATCACTAGTGACATGGCCATCTTTATAAACCTAGACAGCAACTACTAAGAGAAGAAAAAGGTTTATACAAAATCTAAAACTGCAGTTTCAAATAAATTAGGACTACCTAAGTTGCATTGCAATTAGTCAAAATAGATAATAGAGAAGAGATGTGGGTAATTCAGCCAAAAAGGTACCACAACAGATACTCAGTTTCAGTGTGTTTGTTTTTGATAAGTATCAATCTCTTGAACTTGTATGTTTGTTTGTGATAAGAATAATAACTTAATTACAAGAAAAGATTACATAAAATACACCAGGGATTATTCCAAATCAAATCCATAAAGATTTTGATTTAATATTTTATCATATTCTTCAATCAGACACACAATGTGTTTATCTCCCCTCCACATACCCCTTGCCCCCTACCCCTTATTTGAAGTTTTTCCGATCCCCTTATTCCTTCACTTTCTATCTAATTCATAAACACCAAATAATAATATAACATGAGACATGATACTCACGCTACCAAAATACATAGTATAACATTAACAACCATTAACAAACAAAAAAATGCTTAACATATATTTGCACCAACTATCCTTATCGCTTAAGGACCAAACACTTTAATTATTACTAAGTTCACTTGTGCTCAGCTCTTGTAACATACTCCTTTTGTCCTCATTTATCAGAAATATCATAGTCCTGTTAATTGCAAGGGAATATGTATTATCATATTCTTATACACAAGCTCCAACACATAATATTGCAACTTACAAACATATATCAACTCATGAATTGTAATTGATTTCCCCATCTGTCTTCCCTGCCAAATTTTTTCCAAGATAGATTTCTAATATAGCTAGTACACCTCCTCAATATCATCTTCTCCAAACCTACCATTCTTAGTTACTACTTACTAGTACAGGTAATGGACTTAACACTCAGATTTACAACAACCCAAAGTGGAAAAATTAATATTCTTCCACTACATTTATTGCTATATATAATACAAACTTACCAAATTTATCATATGAATTGGCTAAAACGGAATTCGTTGCCCTCTTCACCTAAATACAATTACATAGTCATGCGATGGCCAATACATACATTCACTGAGAAACCAACTTCACCCAAAAAAGTCCCATTTCAACTGTGTAAAAAATGAGGTTCGCTACACCAGATGAACAAAAAAATTAAAAGTCCTGGGCTGTTTTCCAAACCATGATCAATAGACACTAACTGCAGCAGAATACATACTTAATTCAGAATTCATCATCAGGCTATGTTCAAAAGCTTACATAAATCCAAAGCCATTATTACTTCATGATATGCAATCTACAATTCCATAACAACAAAGTTCTTTTTTTAAACCAAACAAAGTCAGATATAGATTCAAGTATTCAACATACTCATCTTTTATATTACATTCAAAATTAAAGAAATTAAAGAGGTAAAGAAGAAGAAAAACCACATGCCAAAGATTTAAACATAACATAATACATATATATATATATATACTAGCTGTACCCGTAGCTTTGGACGATAAGATTTATCCCAAATTTTAGACGGATTTTTGGGTTGAGCGGCAAATTCAGTTGTGTTTTGTTATATAGATATACATATCAAATATTTGATCTAGCGTTTTGTACCTAACAGAAATCGAAGGAGTAACAGCAATCGAACGAGTAGAAGGAGCGGCAGGAGAAGCCAAGAAATTGACGGATCGAGCGCAGAGAGAACAGAGCAGAGCTTCAATTTACGTTGGGGAGTCGGGCTAAAATTGAAAGGGGCAGAGATGAGTCAAAGACCTTCGGTAGATCTATTAGGGGTGTTATTTTGAATCAAACTAGTCTCATCGATTTTAAAAGAGATAAGAACCTGAACAAATCAATAGTCCAATACCCATCTATAACTCAACCCAACCCAACCCAACCCAACCCAAACTTTACCAAACTTTTTTACCAGTCTAGTTTTTTGGTAAAATTATTGGGTTTGGACTATCCTTGGAAAGGTGTTAATTTATAATTTATTTAGTTTGAACATATTAATATTGATAAAACTAATATTATTTGAATATAACAATTAACAATAGTCATAATTTGTAAAATTTGTTATTGATAATAGCTTAAGATTATAGAAGTTTATTTAGGGTTAAATATGAGGTTTAGTACTAGAAAGTCTATAAAATATACAATATTTATCTACTATTTATGTATTGGATTGGTTTGATTCGATTTACTCTTTTTGATTTAATGGTTAACCCAAACGGTCAAATCAATCAACAAAGATCGGTTTATAAACATATCTAACTAAATCAAATCAGTTAACTTGTATAACTCGACCATAAATAACCGATTGAATTTGATTATTTTTTTTAATTTAAGTTATGAACACCCCTTAATTTCTATGTTCGAACTAAAAACACAAATGATAAGGGATAATATAATTAGTCAAGTCTTGTAATTTCACCTCTATGAAATTAGAAAATCATAGCTCACTAAAATATATTCCCTCCCTGTTATAGAAAGAGTCTCATTTAACAAAAACAAAATTATTATATAAAAAGAATCTTCTTTTTATGATAATAGTATGAAAATGACATAATATCCTCATAATTTTATTATTATCTTGTTAAAAAAGTTATATTTTGTTATTGTTAGGGGTATAAAAAAATAAATATACATCTTTAATATTTACTTATGAATTTTATAAATGGATTTGTTGTGGCCGAATAATTTTGTGTGTAGGTGTGTCAGAGTTCGTTGAACTCAATGTGAGGTAGTGTTTGTCTAATCGGTAGGATACTATTCAATTAACAATGTCTTTCAAAATGGACCAACTACTTAGCCGAAATTGGTTAGACGATTAAGGAGCAACGAGTACTTTTTGCATTTGTCTAAGAACTTTAATGTTACAACTTACACACTTGGTTCCATAATTAACTAATTCCAGTATGTTATTTGTTGGTTTATAGACAGAGTTAAACTACACTATGAATAGCAAGCCATTAATTAGTATTAGTTTAGTTAAGTTATCCTGATTTGTTAATGAATAAGTTAAGCATGCAAATCAGACAAGATACCAAAGAATGTGATGAGTACAATTATAACAAGTTAAAGTGATCTATCTGGCAGTGGCGAAGCCACATACACACTTGTGGGGTCAATCGACCCTACTGAATTTTTTTTATTATTTTATAATATAAGGTAAATTTTAAAAATTTAAGTATTATATATATATTGCCCCCATTGAAATTTTATAAATTTTCTATTATACGGGGTCAAATTGAAATTTTATAACTTTGTCAATCAAATTTATTGACATATGACTCATATCCTCTCAATATATGTATATCTCTCTGTAATATTTTAAACTAAATAATAATTTAATTTATATTATTTTTAAAAATAAATAATGAATTACTTACTTATAAATTAAAAGTCTATTATGAGTCAATATAGTGTATACATACCATATATTATTACTTATTATATTTTTATTGTAATATAGTGTATATATATGTGATCCGAAAGTATAAATTATTTAAAAAAATTGGCTCAGGGCGCTGCCCTCGAACCCCCGCCAAATTATTTGTAGCTTAGTAATAATTTCGTCCCCCACTGCCACAAGTTTCTGGCTTCGCCAGGTAAGTAACAATCTCACACATACAGATACATGCAATAACTTTAACTACTAGAAACAGATAGTTAAGTAGAAACATGGAAATAACTGTTGGATATGTTGAAACAACTGGGATTGAACATACAACTAAGGGGATGTTTGATAAAAATTGAATGAATCTGAATTTGAATGAGCTGAATCTGAATGAAAAAAATTGTTTGATGATTAACATGTTTGAAACATCTGAATGACATAATTTTATTATTTTACCCCTCTAAAAATATTCAAAGTTGTTGCAAATTTATTTAATATTACTTAATATATAGTTAATATTTTTTTTGATTTTTTAAATTTTTTAAAATCTTTTTACTTTATTCAGCTGCTCATTCAACCAAAAAAAATCTGACTTAGCCATTCAGCTCAATCATCTGACCGATTCAGCTATTCAGACAATTTTTGTCCAAAATAAACGCACTTAATGGCTGATCGATTCAGCTATTCAGACAGTATTCAGTCCTAAACAAACAGCCCCTAAGTACAGTCAGAAGTAACAAGCTGCAAATCCACAAATTGAATACACGACCAAGTCCAAACGGACATAAGAAGCACTGAATTCAACACAACTAATCTAATACAACAAATAACTAAGCCAAGAGTTTGCATAACAAACTAAATGTTGTACCCTAAACTAAAATACTAGAAGAAAAAAAAAACTTGAATAAACTAGAAGAACTGTGAGTTCTGGACTAGATATGCGTGTTCTGGATTGAATGTGTATCCTTAGATTGGGCGTGTACCACTTTTGCACGTAAAAATGTCAATTGTTATTTATAGAGTTGCCACTTAACTGCTACACTGCCTTAGCAGTCCACTTAGCTATGTTCTCCTTAAAATTGGATCCACTAACCCACTTACTGTTGAAGCTTGATATCATGAAGCCATTACCTTTACTACCTTCTCCTCCTCCATTTATTCAGGTAAGATTCCATAGAATTAATTACCCTTTAGGGTGTTGGTATATGCACATCACATCTAGAGTTGATAGTTGCACATTCAATATGCATTACTCTCTAGAAGGAGTGTTTCACATGTTAGCTTAGACTAAGGGCAAACACTCATAGTTTATGTTAAAATAATATTTCTACACGAGTCTATCACATAGAGGTGGGACCCACTCACTATTTACACAAAGACCACTGTTATAACAATGTTGAAAAGAAGACCAACTGTTGGGTAAGAATAGCAGCATATTCAATGAAGAAAAATAAAACTTATTCCTCCACATTGCTCATGCTTGCCTTCGATTGTAGAGAGGGCCTGCGCAGGAAGCGAGCTAATAAGGAGGGCAAACTTCAAGCTTCATAAAATGGTGAAGAACACTACTCGAAGCTAAAGCTTCCAATAAACGCCAAGCCAATGCAGAACGCCAGCCACGATAGCCCAGAACAAAATCTCAGCAAAGATAACATAGAGTAGAATCCCCACTCCTGTTGAATGCCAAACTCCAATGAATACGTGCTTTTGAATCCAATATATCTGTAATACAAGTGGGGTTGTTACTTTTGTTTAAGCATGGAAACAGTCTTAATTATGATACAACGATCTTGCTTCAGAATTAATCAAAATCAAATGTTATTCAACTTGTCATAACTTGCATGTTATTTGATTATACTGGAAAGTGGGCTAAAACATAGTTTTTAGAAACTCAGGGTAGCTTGGGCCACCCCAGGCCCTGCTCGATATTACAAATAGATGGGATGCATTAAAAAATGTGACATTAATTCAGTGGCAGCCGGGCAGAAACAGAGTAGCGAAGAAGAGAATCAAGTATAAACATTTTCAATATAAGAAGGGAAGCACATAGATGATATGCGCTCATGATGTTAGATCGATCGGAAGACTCTAAAGTTGAACACATGCATATATGGTCTTATTAAAAGCAGCAGCTTTAGATTGGCTAAAACATGATATTGACATGAAAAAGTACCAGCGTATTATGGGGGTTCTTGTAATACCACCCATTGATGAATCCTGCAAATATTCCTTCAGCTGCCATGACATAAACGAGCATAGCATTCATACCAATCCATTCCAATGGCAGAAAGAGGTACCGTAGTTTCCAAATATCTACCTGCCAGGATAGAGAGTTAAAATTCAGACAGAGAGAAACTTAAAAGAAGGAAATCTCAAGATACTTGTTGTGACAGGTGAACACACTCTAGTTTATATTTGTTGGGAACTCCAGTAGATACAGTTCTACTGATATCCCTCATATGTCAATAGCAATAACCACCACGAAATTGCGTGACCTCTGAATATTAATGAAAATAGTACCAGAATATAGAAAGTTGAGAACACCAATGCTGCTGCTCCTGACGTTACACATACATAGCTGAAAGTGTACAGCTGTTTATTTAGAGGGATTGCTGCACACAAGGCCAAAAGGATAAGAAAAAAAAAGCATTATATAAAACACAAAATGGTTCATTTCAAGCTCTACCATTCTCACCATGTGTGAAATGTAGAGTAATACCGAGGAAGAGGAGAAACAGACCCATCACAACCCAGTGCCTCAGTCTACACGAATGACCCTAAACTTCATATATTCAGTAAGAAAGTATCACACAGAATTTATGATAACCACAATTGAACAGGAATTCATAGGCCTAACCTTTATATGCACAAGCACATGGCCAAAATGCACCCCAATTAGTGTAGAGAGGATAGCAGAGATTGAGCTGCAGTTATAAGATTAAATCACACATGTTATTATTAGCATATTCCTAACAGCAATTCAGAAATGATAGACGCCAATCCTATATCTAGTCTAGCTACTAAATTGAAGAATTTCCATGAGATCCCTAAATAGATGAATTCGCTGAAAATCAGAAAAGTTCTTCAAGTCAACCGGTGAGAAGGAGAGACTATACCTCATATCGAGGCATTTTATCATGTTTCCTGAATATTAATTGAGTTCATCCCTTCATAAACTGTCAAGGGTATCTATCTATTATATATATATATATATATATATATATATATATGTATGTATGTATATATATTTATTTGTGTGTATATTTACACACACAAACACACAAATAAAAGTAAACGTTATTCATGTATGATTGCCAATCACATTTATGTAAGTTTTAATATCAAAATAAGAACATAAAAATAGAGTGTAAATAGTAATAACCTGAATGCAAATATACAACTAAAACAAATTTGATATAAACCAATCCCCAAGTAGATAGATACCTATCACACTCCACGAGGTCCTCTCTCTATCATACTGAATAGATTTAAGCAACAAAAGGTACACAAGAGACCTTAGAATTCCTTCAGGTTCAAAAGGTGCCCAACACCATGATGGAGCATCCTTCTTAAAAGGTCCCTCGTAAGGGGAACTCCTAGTGCAAGCCTACATCGATCCAGAGAGTATGAGTAATTTCTGACTAGCACGGGCAGTGAACTAGCGGAATAAAGACCAAAAATTTCACCAAGAGAAGCAGAATGAATGAAATAAAATAAAAAACACTCGCCTTATATCTCTTCCAAGCTGGATGCTGATACATGTGATTAGTTCCCATCACTTCTCTATCAACATAACCAACAGCATTACAAGGCGGATCAACTTTCCCTCTCACGTTGCAAGATACCTGAAATCTCAATTTGATATTGTAAGGTAAACAAGTGTAAAAATCTCAACACTGAAAATCTCATAGATTTTACTAATTCGTAATCTTTTATGATCGAGCCAATTATCTAGACTAAGAGAAACAGTAGTAGTTAATTTATAAAGATATTAAGCCTACTCCAAACCTATTATAAGTGGAAAACAATATCAACATCAAATTGACAATATCACGATAGCAGTATTTTTAACCCCATAAAAGTAAGCATAAACCACTGGTAAGGGCATGAGATATGGGCATGAAAAACCTACAGTTAAAATCTTTCCAAAATCAGCACTACTTGTGTCGTCGACAGTGAACTGCCAATCAGGAACATAAGTTCCATAAATAACAGCCAGATACACAATAAGAACACATGCTCCTAGCAACCTGAAATTGAAACCCCAAGATGTATAAAAGTTCATTCACTGCACAAATAAAGAGTAGACAATAGATTAAATACTTACCAGTGCCAAATATATAACTTGAATATGGAGAAACGGCCAGGAGATTGATCCTTGACTTGTTTACTCCGTGTTGTGATTTCTATAAGTGCCACAACCAAATATGCAAGAGCGATTCTCTATAAAAGATAATATGAATTACTACAAAACCTGCCAATATACTAAAACTGAAAAAGGTGATAAAAAGTTTGCAAACATAACGATGAGATGAACCTCACCTGGAGAATGCCGCACCATCTTATTTTTCTCATGTCAACCCCATATGTTAGTTTGTCAGGAGCATGCGAGAAACCTCCTTCAATCCAATGAATTTTAAAAGTAAAAAGTAAATACTCTTTATCTTGATAGGGCAACTACGTAGAAAAAAAATTTGCGTTAGGATGTATTTCATCCTGGATGTTAAGCAGGTTGCAATCACAAAGGTGGCAACAAATATGTAGCAGCTTGTTAAATATCCCTCAGCTCAACATGTAGGGAACATTTAAATGTCATGGCTGACAGAAATAAGTCTTATATCATTTGTTTTCCATTTAGGACCTAAATGAATCCCAACAATGTAATCTCGAATCATCAAAATTATACAGCAAAAGAGAGGCCATGCGTCGCTCCTTTTAATATAGAGAGAGGCTAGGAATCACATCTTTTAATGTAGAGAGTAATAGAACTTTAGACAGAGACCAGAGTTATATAAGAGAACCACTTGTAAAAATAGTAAATATAATTTGACGGGGGAAGAAACGATGAGTAAGATTAACAATTCAAAAATTAGAAAATATATTGAAACTAACGAGTGCAAGATCATTAAACCCTTTTCTTTTCTGTTTTTGAAAGGAAAAAGGGAATTAAACTGTATAAAAGTTTGTGCTGGCCAAATCCCTAAGAGTAGAAGTGACACAGCGGGAACTTGGTTAGTTTACCGTACTAACACTAAACGTGGGGATTAGATAACGTTCTAATGCCGACCACAAGGATAACCTTGATAAAACCTTGAATTAACAAGAAAGATAAGAGTTCTCCTAGAGAAAAAATAAGTGTATTATTATCAAATTGAATTGAAAATTTCTGATTGCAAGTCTCAAGAAAACCTAGGCCTAAATACTTTCCTACATATACTCTGAAAAGGATAATAAATAACTCTCCTATTCTACTTTTAAAAGGATAATAAATAACTCTCCTAATCTACTTTGAGGATAATAAAACTACTAATAATTAACTTTCCTACAGTAGTTGGAAACTATTAAAATAATACTAAATCTAAATCTACTAGATTTCCTTAAATAAGAAATAAAAATACATTAAATAAATTAAAACTCCATAAATAATAAAATATATAGAAATCCTAATCTTCATTGATATTTTCCACCCCATTATTAGAAGTTTATTTATGAAACTACTATACTTGTACATCTTAATATCTTTGTGGGAGCTACAGTCACACTTCGTTCCCCGTAAACTGGCTTATTCACATCGATCATAAGGGACAATTATATTTTGGTAAGTTTGGTCACTAGGAGTTACTTTGAGGGACAAAAAGGAAAATTATGAGCATGATTAAATTTTGGAAAGAGAAAAAAATAAAAATAAAATAAAATAAAATAAAAAACTGACCTTGTAACAGGAGACCCCAAAAGAGGAGCTTGAGAGTTCTAAAAGTCACCTTTCTGATGGCCAAGGGACGATTGGGTATTCTCTATGCAGGAAGATGAATGCACATTTATCACAAGCCTCTACCTAAATTTATTTCGGATGGAAAAAATAGAAAAGATAAAAAGATGAACTAACCTTGAGAGCAAGTGCAATGGCCATTCCCACAATAAATAGAAAGAATGGCATCACAAAATCAGCAAGATTACAACCATTCCATGGGGCATGCCCAATCATAGGCCATTCTCCTCCAGCATCATCGACCAATATCATCAACTACAGTGCATTTATCACACAGGTTTTACTGAGACAGTGAACGTAACAGAATGATCATTACATGCTGAAAGTTTAAAGGTTGTAAATGATAGAATATAAGATCAGAAAAGTGATAGACAATGGAACTGCATCAAACGAGATATATCCGAAAATAGATTGATAAATATCGGACATAAACAGATGGCAGATATACCTCATGCCACCAACTATCAAGTCCAGAGCAGACAGCAAGTCCATAACTATGTCAACTATAATTTTTATAGAAAATTTACCTAAAGCCTGTGTTACTCGGACTCGGGTGCGGGTACGAATCTAGGTGTCGGACACGTGAAGTCAAAAAATAGAGGATACGCGGATATGGATCCGAATTTGGACACGGGTGCGGGAATACGGTATGTTATGATTTTTGAACAATAATGTTTCTAATTGTATCACCAAGTGTTTTTTGCTCTAAGGACTGAAGTGCAAAAATATAAAGAAACAGGGGCAAAACTGAAATTTCAGGGGCTGAAATGGAAGAAAACAAAACTACAGGGATTGATATGTAATTTTCTAGGGGCTATTTTGAACTTTCAGAAAACATAGGGGAGTAAATTAAATATATATAAAAACTATGGGGTACCTAATTGTAATTTTCCAGGGGATATTCCATACTAAGGGGCAGTAGCTTAGGGGATGAAAAGATTTCAGAACTCTGCAAAGATGAGGATGGCGGCAGCAACTCTAGCGGCAAGGGATGGCGGCACTGCTGTTTTACTTCTTCTCCTCTTATCTTCCCTTCATTTCGTTTCCTCTCTCTTCTTCTACATTTCTTTTTGTTGGTTTGTTTTGAAACACGAAAAGTGGGCAGCAATCTAGGGCTATTTGGTTTGAATGGGTGGCTAAAATTTGGGGTTATCAGAGTCGTATCCGGATTGAAAGTGTCGCACCCGACACAAATTCCGCACTTGCACCCGTGTCGGATCATGTCGACGCGGGTACTCCATCAGAAACAGGCGAGTCCGAGTAACATTGCCTAAAACAACAATCTACCACATGTAAAGTAAAAGTAGAAAGGAGATGTGAAAAATAAAAACTTAAACAGATAAGAATAAAAAGAAAATAAATAGATGGAAATAAATAAATAAATAGAATAAAAACATAAAAAGCTTTTATAAAAACCCAAGAAAAAAATTTAAAAAGACGTGAGGGAAAAGAGAAACAAAAAACAAAACCACACTCGGCCTTCGATATGCGGATTGCAAACCACTCCATCAAGTCCCTTGACTACTTTCCCCAAGTAATTTTCGACCTACCCCTCCCTCTTCTTTATATCTTCATCCCGGCAAGACTCCTCTCCTTGTCGGTACATTTTTTAGTTTCCATTATAAATAAGTTATATAACCAAGCCATCTCAACCGATGTTCCTTCATCCTGACACTTTTTTTAACATTTTCAAAATTTAGATATTAGATTCTCAATAATTCTCATGTGGATAACATGTTGGAGATTGTCACATTTGTAAAAACTAGCCTAAACATGCCATAGACACCTCAGATATGATGTCAATTAAATGTGTCAATGGTGTACATATACATTGTAAGAAGTAATAAAAGAAATATATTATCGCAACAAAAGTAAGGCTAAGAAACTAAGTAACAGACTAACATGCATGGGAAAGAAAAAAAAATCATCATTGTTGCATCTATATCACATAAATACGACTTCACTTACCAGGGGCGGATCCATAAATTTACCCCAGCAGGGGCGGATTTTATCTAATTCTTTTGTTGAATGGAGATTATTTCAAGAAACACCTTGCAAGGATTCCAAATTATATATGGGTTGCTGAAGATGGAATAAAGATGCAGATTAAGACACACTGTTGCATCAAAATTATGTTAGTGCCTGAAAAGATTTTCTTTTTATTTACTTATTTTTGTTATGCGAAAGAGTTCCCAGTATGTTGTCTCCTAATTTGTGTAACTTCGTATTCATTGTAAGACACCCACTTATGGATTCACAATGTGAGTTTAATTCTAATGATTAGCACTTGATTTCAGAACTAGTTGATTAATTTGATCGAGTTGCTAAAATATGTAGTTGACATTCAAATGCAGAGTTTTGGTAGTCACTAGTCAGCAATGGGATACAGGTTAACAGGTATGAGCATTCAAGCATTGTTGGCTAGTGATCTCACTCATGAACTTGGACCTACTCTTATGAAAGGACGCAACTTCATAAAAAAGTCCCAGGTTTCCAATTTAAATACCATCTAAACCATGTATGTAGGAAATTGTATTAATGGATTAAAATCTAAAAAAAAATATTAAAAAACCACGCACCCAACAAAAAATTAGTAAACATCACTAAAATATTGGCAACATCAAACTCAATAAAACAATCAAATAACCACCAACAATGACATAATATGTGCAATACTGCAATTTCACTATTATGTACAAAAATCATGTGTTAACCTCTTTCATTATGTGAAAAAAAAACCTAATTAGTAATAGTGATACTTTAAACTATCAAACAAAAAAGCCCTAATTAGTAACCTAAGAAGTCAAAAAAATAATAAATACATCAAATAAATTGAATTGGGTTTAATACCAAGTCCCAAATCAACAACAAATTCAAACAAACTACTAATTTTAAATTAACAAAACAAAAAAAAAGCCCTAATTTAGTTACCCTTTAAGTTTGATTACTCGTTTACTCTAATATGCCGTGCGCAAGAGGAGTGACGCGTAGTGGAGATGTAGTAGAAAATCACTTAGACAGTTAGACAAGGAGTGGGCGGAGGCGGAGCCGCGGAGGAGAAGAAACTAGAAGCAGGAGGACTGGAGGAGTTAGGAGTATGAAAAATAAAAGAAGAAGCTGCAGAATTAAAAGTCAAGAGGCGAAGAACAGAGCTTTGATTTAGACTTTGTAACTTAGAATTGATTTATAAATTTTGTTTTGATCCCTCCAAGTTTAAGTCTTCCATCAATCTCCCCCCTTAAGTTTACTTACATATTTGCCCCTACTTCTATGCCCATTAAAAAAAATGTGAGCATAGGCAGATGCCTATGTTGCCACCAAACATGGTCCGCCCCTGTCACTTACGTAACTCCATATCAACATATAAAAAACTAATATTTCTTACTATTTTCACATTTAAATCGTAGGATAACATATTTTACATTATTGTATTATGATATACTAATATTTAGCATGTTAAAAGAAGGCAGTCAAATTTTACATTATTGGTGTGTGCTCTCAAGTCCTACCATTTTATAATTTTCTCGACATATCCCTATTTAATCTCATCCACGATATGATTAACCTTAACTTCAATCAAATTTTTACATTATTGGTGTGTGCTCTCAAGTCCTACTATTTTATAATTTTCTCGACATATCCCTATTTAATCTCATCCACGATATGATTAACCTTAACTTCAATCAAATTTTTGTGTCCATGCTTCACGCTAACATGGTAGCGAATCACATTTTGGTACTGTTGCACAAGTATCATGATTAATACAACTTTGTTTTATGATCTACAAATAAGAAGCATCCTCTTATATAGCTCCAAGGCTATACATCGAATGGTTAAAATCAAATCAGCGGAAAACTTGGAACGACTATCTAAAATCATCCATTAAAATATTTAGAATATATAAAGTATAATAATCATATGAGTAAATCTAGAACACTCTTAGAAACCATGATATGCAAAAGAAGATTATAGGTAATGCCAACTAAATACTAATGCAGCCAAATGAGCTTGTGTCAAGCAATGAAATGACATAATCTTGTTGAAAATACGCTTGTTACGACACTACACTCAGAACTGGTTTTGACTATATTTTTACAAAAAGTTATTCTCGGCGTAACCACGTTCTGGATAAATGTATTCCACACCAACTAAGCGATTCAAAGAAACCTGCCTCGAAAAGTGATTTCCCAGTCCCAATTTCATTTCTCGTACTTTATCAAACCACGATTTAGGTAACATTGGGGTAGGGTGACTAAGAATATGGAATAACAAAATGGGGCCGAAGTGAAACTGTTAGTTTTTATTCTTTGTGATTTTAATGATCAATATACTTGTGTATGTGAGTTATTTAATGGACTGATTTGATGCTGTTTGGGTTGATTTAATAATGGTTTATTATAAATGATATAGTCTGTTTCTTTTCAGATTTAAGTTCATTAGAAATTACCTATGGGATTGCATGAAAGTTTTCTAGCCCAAAGAGTTTTTATAGCTGGAAATTCTTTCTCTAATATATATTTTGTCAAAACAGTTTTTGTATTGGAGTCGATTAAGGAATTTGTTTCAGCTGTGCAATCTGTTCTAATTTAAATTAGAGAAACTGATTGAGCTGTTCAAAGTTATTTAGAGTATGGACTCTTAACAACCTTTTCATGAATATCCTTTAGCTCCTTTAATTTAGTCTGATCTATAATCATATCTTTGACTTGCTGTTTTGGGAATATATTATAGCCGTTAGCAATATCAAAGGTGCTGAAATCTCTATCTATTTTAATCAAAGACTGTCTTTCAAGCTAACTGATTATTATAGTCGTTGCTCTCTGTTCTATATATACTCATTATGCTCGGCTATTGAAGAGAGTACACTTGAGGCTGCAATCCATTCTATATAATACATCAAAGAGCTTACTTAGTCTTATTCCAGCAATTGATTGTATAGTTCTTAAATTCTTTTGCGTTGAAAAATTTCTATTCTCTATAAATCATTTGTAATCAGTATACAAGCATAGTTTGGCTTGAGTGTTCTAGTAATAGTCAGTCTGTTCAAAAGAAGTTTCAAAGATCTCACTGATGAGAAAAGTTGCAGAGGTGCAAGGGGATAGTGATATCCAAGTCAGATTTGAGCTTCTTTGTACAAGGAGTTTTTCTGTAATCATTTAAGTGTTAAGATTAATAAAAAGTGTCTCCAATACTAATTGGTATTGGACGTGGATTAGGCCACTAGATTAGAGGATATGGGTTGACTCACGTAAAAATTTTGGTATGATTTTTATTCTGTTTTCTCTCTTATTCTGCATTTTACTATTCTGCATATTCAGTTTTGTTCGTCACTTGAAGATATACTAATCCAAACACCAAAGCAGACATGGTATCCTATCTGATAGTAACTGACTAAGAACATAAGCTAAAGCAGACACGAAAGCAGACAAGGTTACCTGTCCGATTTAAACTTGTAGCTGGTAAAACTCAAAAAATTGTCATTGTTGATCACTTTTAGCATTTACACTATTCACCCCCTCTCGGTGTGCTTATTTATAGAATTACATTTGGTATCAGAGCAAGGCTCTACTAATATTGATCTTTGCAGGTCGTAAGGAAAGATCCTATGGTACACCTCAACTTTCAAGAAGGTCAGTCTACAAGCAGGCCGCCTCTGTTGCTAGGAAGTGAGAACTTCAACTTCTGGAAATTCAGAATGAAAATCTATCTCAACAGGGACCCATGGGAATGGTGGATAGTTGAAAATGGACCTATCATCCCGAGATATGATAATGGCAGACCAAAGACTCTCATGGAAATAGATGCAAATGAATCGTATATGGTATCCTATGAGTTTATGACTCCAAAACCATTGAACACGCTGATGAGTGGTATGGTTCAAGCTGAAATCAACAAGGTCTCTGCATGTAATACGACAAAAGAAATTTGAGATACAATCATCATGAGCTATGAGGGAACTACTAAGGTGAAGGAAGTCCAGCTAAGCATGTTGATGCAAGAATATGAGTTTTACAAGTTAGAAAAGAATGAAACAATCAAAGAAGCTCAAGCTAGATTCCTCACTCTGATGAATTAATTAAGTATGCTCGGCCGAAAAATTGATCAAAGGGAAATAAACAGAAAGCTACTTAGAGTCATGCCCAAACGGTTCGCACCAAAAGTTACAACTCTTCAAGACTCAACAACAATTAGCACCATGGAAACTCTCACTTTGTTTGGAGAGCTTCAAGAATTTGAAAATCAACTAAAAAGGTACGATGAAAAAGATGAGGGACCTAAAAGGAAGACTCTAGCTCTACAAGCGGAAAGTGCGGAAAATTACATGGAAGGTGATGATGAAGACTCCGATGAAGAAATAGCAATGATGACCCGAAAATTGAGAGAGCTAATTAGAAACAAGAACAAATCGAAGTTTCAAGGAAAAACTTTCAACAATAAGGACTTGAAGCAGAAACCACAAGAGGAAACCTGATTTGAATGTGGAAGGCCTGGTTCTTATACTTTTCCCCATTTCAAACTGACTAATTAACCCCTAATAACCCCTTATTCTCTGCTTTTACCATAAACAAACTAGACACAAATTTCATTTTATTTAAGTATGTTGTGATCTTCAATCTCTGACCATTGGTTATATTAAAGTCAAACTTCATAAAAACAAAAAAATAAAAAATTGGACTCCCAGAGAGACGGATAAGTATTATAAAGTGCACCCGGAAATGTCATGCATGTTTACCAAGCAAAGGAAAAAGAAACAAAAACAAAAAGAGTACTACTATAGAACAAATTTCTAAATAGAATATGCAGTCTAACGATTAAACTACACCAATTTTACAAAGAAATTGATATAAAATCGTTAGAATTAAGTAATTATAAATATAATAAATTGTTAGTTTAGTAGGGTGGAATAATAGTGAAATTAAGAGAACAGATTGTGTCATTTATACTACTATCAAGTGGACTCTATTTGTTTTGTGGGAGAGAATTTTTAATTATGAGTACATTTTTAAAAAAAAGAATTACATTTTTAAGTTTAGAGGGGATTGGGGAAGAGAGCTTACTGCGACAGTAAGGCCTCTGAAAATATCAATTGATGCCACGCGTTTCTTTCTCCGGTGAGACTTTTCTTCTTCTACTTCTGGTTCCGCCGCCACATCTAGGAGGTGATGCTGCTGCGCCTGCGCGGTGTCGGCTTCGATATCCGCCATTAAAATTGAGTAATTGCTGATGAAATTTCGCACAATTAATCGGGAAACTGATGAGTATCTCGATTTCTTCTGTTGTTATGGACTCCAGTGGAGTATTAATAATTCAGGCTGAGTTGATCTTAGAAATTCGGAAGTTATGGAGTTATACTGTATGTACGTATGCATTAACAAACTATTCAAACAATTTTCGTCTTATCTGTGGACGACAAAAACTATATAATTTCATAACCATACAAAAATAATAAAAGGGTGTTTGATATAATATGCGGACGCTTTGAATTATTGATAGTTGTAGATTTATCTTTAACAAATGACACCTTATTTTATATAGTTTTCATGATTTATCTAATTATAATCAACTAGCTCATAATCTCCTTTGTAATAAAGTGACTTCTATTCTCATTTTTGAACATGTATTATTATTATTATTATTATTATTATTATTATTATTATTATTTGAAAATTATAAAGTGATGACTAAATTATCTCTAAAATGACAAACCAAATTAATTTGGATAAAATCTTCAATTGCCTTGTTATATATACAACCGTCGATAGTTCGTCCGTCGCTATATATACAACTGTCGTCAATATATTGTTCGTCGCTATATGTCATCCGTCGCTAAAAGCTAAGACGACGGTTGTATATATAGCGACGGACCAAACTGTCGCCCGGTCCGTCGCTAATAAAAATATAAATGAAAAGATATTGAGATTAAATAAAAGATGAAAAAAATAATTTCTTTTCTTATATTTTAGGTTTCTATTCATAAACTTTAAGGTTGAAGGACCATTCCTAAATTTTAGAGTTGAGAGACGATTTTGTGTTATTTATTATATATATATATATATATATATATATATATACACACATATTTGTCTACCTATTCGCATATTATATTTAACATTAAACTTAAAAAGTATAGCAAATGTAATTTTGTTTTGTATTTATCGCTATAAATATTAATTTGTTATTTTAGTACGATGACATGATAATGAAATTATAATAAAAAATATGAAGACATATAACGTCATTTTATACCATCATTAAAAGGAATAGAAATCTTTATATCAATAAAAAAAATCTGCAAATGGAAATCTTTTGTGTGGTAGAGGGGGTATTAGATTTAATTTTCATGATATGGTTTCAATTTCAGATTTTGAAATTTCAATTTTTGGGTTTATATTTCAATCTCTCTTTTCAAGTTTCAATCAATTTTTAGGATAAATCGTAAGGGTTAATATTTAGTGTTACGATATAAGCTCAAACTCCTATTTCCTGTTGAAAAGCTAGCTATTCAAGAAGGGATGTTCAAGCTTATATCAACCCCATATTGATATCTCATACTATCAATGTGAGATCTGCCCCCCATATGACAAGTTCACATTGGTATTCATAACATTCCACCATGCTTCCTTACCGACGTCCACGGCGGCTTTACTCTAGCGACACTGGCCCGATGCCTTGCACCTATCATTATTTAAATTCGGCCTCTAGGTAGCCCTTTTCGCTTAGCCGGTAGTTCCATAGATCGTCTGCTTTGATACCAAATATTACGATATAGGCTCAAACTCCTATTTTCTCTTGAAAAGCTAGCTATTCAAGAGGGGATGTCCAAGCCTATATCAATTGTAAACTTTGGCTACACTTTGTATCAACCTCTCTCAACTCTGAAATACAATCTTAATCATTTCTATTCTTCCATACTTTTATTTTCTTGAAATCTATTTCTTTTTCTTTTGTTAAACTGTCAATACAGCAATTGTACTCCATTGGTGGGCTTAAACCATTACATTTAGTTTTGGGGGGTTTAATTGAAATTTACAGTGTTTAGAAAAGACTGTGTACGCTGGCTTATATCAGCTGCGTCGCAGCTCCCGCAATCGAAAAACAAAGTGATTTATATTACTTCATTTGTTTTTTCAAATTTTGTTTTACAAATAATACATTTCAAAATTTGATTTCCATTGTTTTGTTCTCCTTTTATTATTATTTCACTACAAGAAAAAGGATTAATTTTGACGGAATTATCCGTCGAAATTAAGCTTAATTTTGACGAATAATTTCGTCGGCAATTTCGTCGGAATAAAGGTCGTCGGGGATAAGTCCGTCGAAACTTCGATCGAAAATAATTATTATCGACGGAATTATGATCGACGAACTCACCGTCGAAGGTAGCCTATGTTTGACACACTTATTTCCGACGGATTAATTTTGCAGGCCCTAAGGAGGACACATGTCCCCTTTCGGCTTTGTTCGGTTAAAACATAATCCCGACGGAATATCCGTCGAAAATAAGGGTTTTCTGTCGGAAATATATTTTTTTAAAATTAATTGTAAACCTTATTTCCGATGAAAATTCTGCCGAGTTTACCTTATTCGGTCGGAAATACCTTTTTTTTAAAACAATATTTTTGTTTTTGTAGTTTCCAAGTACTCAACCAATAACTACATCCAATAACATATATCGTAATCAAGCAATAATACAACGTAACTACTTTGAAAAACAACATATATACACGTTTTAACGTGTATATATAACTACTTTTCTAACAACATATAACATGTATATCTATGATAAGTTATAAACTACTTTTGTAACTTCAATGAGTTACAAAATTAAACTAAAATACATTGATTTACAAAGAATTAATCTAAACTACAATGATATAACCTATAAACTACAAAGAATAACGGTAACTTCAATAATTTACAAAACTAAGTAAAATACATTGATTTACAAATAATCAAGTTAAACTACAATAATTTACATAAAATCAAGGAACTATAAAATATTTTACAAAACATCTAAGTAAATGTTATACAACACATCAACCTAAGCTAGTAGTACCGCCACTACGAGGAGAATCATCGAGCGGGGGTCGACGTTGCTGCTCTGGCGTTTGAAAATCCTCATCACCATCCCCCACTCCCCGCTTATTGATATGCATCGCCAACATGCTCGCCATCACCAGCGACATTGGCATCGCCACCCTGTTGATACAATTAAAAATATAACTCATTAGTCCGTATGAGAGAATTAAAGAGACAACTAAATGAAAATCAAATAACATGCAAAATAATCAACTTAAAGTAAATAGAATACCTGTATAGTCGAGGACTGACTTAGCATCGGCCCAAAAGCCTTTGGGAGTATATAACCACCATTCGGACCATCTCGTCGACGGCTAGGCAGGTCCTGACGACTGAATATTAGATCCTTACCAAACGTCTCCAACACCGCTGTCATAACCCTCTGTAACATGGCGTCTAAGCTAACGCCTGTATGTGATGGTCCAACAGGTGCTCTCGGACGCTAGCGTTGACTAGAGCTTGCGAAAATAAATATAACATTACTAATAATAATATATATTATTTTATAAATTATGATATAACGAGAAACATAATAAATATTATTACCTTCAGGTAGTGTATACGCTGGTATTCTCGGCAGGCCCAACACTCGATATATGTTGGTACTGCTAGTAGGGGGATCCTGAGATGCAACCCATAAACTCATGTTAGTTCCCAGTAGGCACACAATAGATCTAGAAGAGGGAGGGGGTTGAATAGATCCTTTGAATTTTTTTTTAAACTCTTTCCATTTTATTTTGTATAGCTAAGAAGTTAGCATATGACAAACATAAGAATCATTCCAAGCACAGCGGAATAAGTTAAATCTCCCCTTCATTGATAGATTGATAAACATTGATACATTATTCTTGGAGTTAGTTTAGTTGTAAGTAGTTAGTACATACATAGCAGTTATAGCAGTTAAGTACATAATATAAAGACATAAAGTAAATGATAGAATGTAAAAGACACAAACGGTTTTAAGTGGTTCAGAGCCAACTCGACTCCTAATCCACTCTTCTGCACTCTCGTAGGAAATCCACTAAGGAATAGGCAGCACCCTAAATCACTAAGATTCCTTCAAGTCCAGCAGCCCTGGAACTTCAGTTCACTTTTGAACTCTTCAAGCCCTTTGGCTTGGAACTCCTTTAGTTCACTAAGAACTCTTCAACCCCTTTGGCTTGGAACTCTAGTTCACTAAGAACTCTTCAAGACCTCCGACTTGGAACTCATTTAGTCCCTCCGGACAAGGACCCTTTGGCCCTGGCTACTTGTAGTTGTAGTTGTTGTTGTTGTTTGTGCTTTCTTGCTAAGATGTCTTGAAGCTTGATCATCTTGGTACTTAGCAGCTAGGCTTGGTCCTCAGCATTCTACTTCGAGTCTGGACCTCTTCTATGGTGCAGCTAATCTTCAGTCTGTTCAGCTCATCTTCACTTGCTGTCAGCTGTGCACCATCACCACATAGGACTGCTAAGGCTTTTCATTGTGGGTCACCTTCTTCTGACACTTAGCAGCCCTTGAACCCTTCTTGAATGATATGCATACATGGTTCTGCATCTTTTCTTGTTCAGCTTCTGGTTCTTCATGGTGATCCATAGAGTGGCTCTTCTGATCTTCTTTATGCTCAGCCACCTTCCTGAATGCTATCTTCTTAGCCTTCTTGGCTCTCAGCTTGGTTGCCATCTTCAGTGGCATTCTCATCCTTGTTGAGTGAAGCTTTAGTCTGTTCAGTCCTTCTTCAAGTCTACTTCACTTCCACCTTCGTAGTCTCACTGCCACTGAGACTTGTTTTCTTCAGCTCTGGTGGAACTCGTAGAGTCAACAATGTAGCATTCCAACAACTCGACGAATCTACAACTCAGCAACAACTCTTATCTTTGAAGCTTCTCCTTTAAATACCCTTCCATAATATTCCCGTTGGAAAATACCCGTTGGAAAATATTTGAATTGCTTCGCAGATCTCGAGTTATTTGGTGCAGACTGCTGATGTGACGTGACAGCTCCTTTTTGACTTTACTGACACAGCAGTCTGCTTTCTCTCTACCGCCTCAGAGATGTCACTGTTCCGTGTCAGGCTGGTAGTCCTCTTTATTACTCCTTTCTGATTCCTTGATTTGAATCCTTAGGAGTTGTCCTTCTGCATCGATGCTCTCAAATAGCAACGTTCGGATGTCAGTCTTCATATTAAACCGTTGTCAATGCTTCAATCTTCAGATTTTAGAACTCTATGATTCTGATGCATATGTTCTTGGACCTTGATCGTACTGTGTCATATTAAATGTTGCTTTGACTGGCTGAGACAACACTACGATTCTGATGAGTGTTCTTGGATCTTTAATGTAGAACATCTCTTCCTTGATTTGTGCAGTGTTTCAACACTTCTGCTTGCCTTGACTGATCTCAGGAACTAATATCTTGACTTGTCGTTCTGACCTCTTCTGAATAGCAAGACACTTCACATTTGTGGCATACCCAGCTCCTTTCTCCTGGTGATCTCCCGTTCACCTATCTTCAATGGTCTGACCCATGCTTAATCACTTCTATCTTGTTTTTCACAAATTGGCCGGTATCTCTGTAGATTGTATCAGTTCCTTCTTTACTTTGGCAAACACTATGATCTTGAGTGATTCTCAAGATCGTTGTCTTCTGTTCTCTTGACAGCTACTGTACTTGCTGACTTTCTCTAGTCAGTCACTTTGTATGAAGTCTTCTTCTGATTAGCTTGTGGAAGACTTCATCTCGAATGGCCTCACAACTCAGTCTGCATGTTGATAGACTTGATGCTTAGATCTTCTGTTAGCTTGCATGCCATTCGGTGAGTGCTCTCTAGTACTTTTCATGTAGGATGTATCTTTATAGCTCAGACCAGAGGCTTCATGCTTTGGATATATTGGGAGTGCCCATTTGATGAGAATTGTGTTGACACTACGATTCTTCCCTTAGCGTTGTTGAGCAACCTTTGTGGAAGTCTTAGTTCTGCAGACTACGATTTAGCTTAGTTGCTGCAAACACTACGATTCTGAGATCAGACCTTGACAGGCTACGATTCTACCTTCATGCTTGCTGCCTTCATCTGATCCTACCCGACTACGATCTCTGCCTCTGATGATCATTAGACTCCACTACTTTAGTGTGATCTACGATTCTTGACTTAGCTCTGGCAGTTTCTCGGTCGGCTCATAGATAGGCTGTCTCTTTGATTCTGAACATGACTTCCTCAGCAGACTACAGCTCCGAGGAAATTCTTCTCGACACACTACGATTCTTCCTCGTTTCTCCTGGCAGACTACGAACTCCGAGATTTTTACCACTCACATATAATACGGTGTAATATTTCAATTCAATTAAAGATATAATCTTAATTGTTGTCCAAACAATCATTTAATTAAACACAGAATAATAACAATCAATTCAGAGAGATTATCAAGGAAAAATAATAGTAATTGAATTAAAGCTTAATAAAAGGTTCCATTGTACTCCTAATAGAGATTTAGTTCATCATCAACTTAGAAACACAAAGATAATAATTAAAAGACATCATGATATAGAAATTAATTTAAGAGGAAGAAGGAAAAACTTTGTCGATGTTCTTCAATCTTCAATCCAACGTCTAGCTCACGAAATCTCACAACGAAATATCAATATGCTCCAAAAGAATTGCCTCCAAGAATTTCCAATCAAAAGATAATTAAAACTAAGAGAATAACTAGTATTTGTAGACCTCCTATCAAAACCCTATTACAATTGGTAAGTCCCAATCCTTTTCTAACTCAACATTATATTTTAAGGAACAAAATCTGGTTTTCCCGTCCGACCGGCTAGCTCCGCGCCCGGTTCCTTTACTCTGTCGGGCGGTCCGTGCCCACTTTGAAGCCTTTTGTTGTCGTGCAGCGCGCTCCGCGCCTTATTCAACTTCTTCCTCGCGCGACCCGCGTCCAACTGACAGATTGCCCAAATTTCCCAGCTTTTTGCTCAAGTTCATCTGCTATCTTGCTCCACTCCTCTTACCTGCACAATAGCATAAAACAATCACGAGTAACACGAACAATACCCAAAAAAACCCAATATATCAAGCTAAATGAGATCAAATCATAGGTTTTCAATCTACTCATCAATGAACATTGCGCTGAACAAGAGAAAACGTAGAGTAAGGAAAATTCTACGAACAGAGAAATGTTCAAAGTTTGCCAAGACCACAAAGAAAAGGAGATTAAAGTTAATCTTGGCATCACTTCATCAGATACAAAGGCTGATAAATACAAGAAAAGGTCAGAGCCACAGAGCCAGAGACCAAAGGAGCTAGGAAGTTCCAGAGAAAATGATCCAGAGCCGTAGAGCCAAGAAAGTGGAGGACATGGCAGAATTGAATGTTAAAATATGAAGAAGCCATGCAGTTGATGCAGATGACGTAATAGTGGCTGATCAGAAGGCTAATCACAAAGCTCCACTATAAGATTCATCATGAACACTCATAATCAACCAGTCAAAGATGTGGAACACAAGTCTATATTTTTGAGATTGTTCAAAGCTGCTAAATACCATAAGATGAAGAGCTTAAGAGAATAACTTATCAGTGCATTAACATTGATCATGAAGAGCTATTGACAATTAGAAGGATTCAACCTTCAACAATGGAGTTCAGCAAGCATCAAGAACATGATCAACAATGCTGCTAAGAACCATAAGATGAAGAGCATTCAAGTCATCTTAGCATCACCTCAACCACCTCTACAACAGGAAATAGGGTCGGTGGATCCTGGTCTTGAGGACTGAATTGGGGTCAGTGGATCCTGGTCTTAGTGATCAAAGCAGGGTCGGTGGATCATTGTCCTAGGGACTAAATATCCAAGTCCGCTGGGCTTGAAGAGGTCTTTGTGTCATTGTCTGTTGAGATTAAAATATCCAAGTCTGCTAGGCTTGAAGAGGTCTTTATGTCCTTGTCTGTTGAGACTAAAATAGCCAAGTCTGTTGGGCTTGATGAGGGCAGCGTGTCCTGGTCTTGGTGACCGAATTCCTTAGTCAATTTCCTACTTGTTGAATAGAAGAGTGGAGTAGGAGTTTTTCAGTCTCCGAACCACTTAAAACCTTTTGTGTCTTTTACGTTCTGCACTTTACTTTGTGTAATATATAATTGCTATATCTGCCATGTGTTTGATTATTCATAAAACTTATTTAAGAACTGAGATCTCTAAGTAAATCTTTAAGGGGAGTTTTCAAACTAATATTTCACTGCATATAGATAATCTTGATTAATTAACTATTTGGTAATTCTCAAATAAGTAATTATGAAAGAACTTTTAAAGATCTATTCAACCCCCCTTTTAGATCTCTATTGTTCCTTTAAGAAATAACAATTGGTATTAGAGCAGGTTCCCACGAATATAAAGTTTACACTTTGATTTGTTCCAAGGCATTACTCTAAAACCAGTTCTAAACTAAGTAATGACTGCCAAACACATCTTCTAAGTGAAGATGAATTCACATGCTAAAATCTACATGTGCAGGTATGTACATAAGAATGTAAATGATCGACTTGATGCTATCCAGAATTGATCTACGTGCATAAACAAAGTCATCAATATTATCGGTCAAGTTTATCAAGATAATGATAGGGTAGCAAATCTAGTTATCCATATATAAAGAAGAGAAGATGCAGTAAGAATTACATGAATTCAAGAATACATTCTTAGAATATATACTCGATGATGTCAGAATTTGCATCCATGCCAAAGGAATCAGAGAAGTGTCATCCACTATGATCAAGAGCATAACTTCAATCTAAGTCATCATCTCTGTTCTCTGAAGAAATGATCAATGACAAATGAAAGACTCAATGCGCTTCTCAAGCAATACAGTTGAAGTGGCAAGACTCATCCCAACAAAGATCTGAACCGTGAGGTTCTCTCAAGCTATGTAAGGAGTATGGGATGTATAAATTCTTTTCTCTGATCTAAAAGCGAAGGATATGCTGGATATGCTCAACTCTAAATGTCTATCTAATAAAGAAATATGATCTTTCTGGAAGTACTATAAGTTATGATTGTTGATGAAGTTCTAAGATTGGATAATCCATTTCAACAACAACATCAAATGGCTCAAGTTGAACTACTGACCGTCAAGGGATTGGCATCAGTTGTGACACCCCCAAATTCGGGTACTTCATTTTCACAGGATTTGGTGTTTACTATCCAAATAAATCACATCTAACTACCCATGAATAAAGATATAAACAAAACTCATAACTAAAATATGAATCCTCCCCTTAAGGGGTTACACCATCTTAAACAAATTAATCCCAGGTAATCTAACCTTAAATACATCAATACGAAAACATAACAAATTAAATAAGTCTTAACATCAACATTTGCAAATAATAAATAACAAGTCTTCATCACTTGTTGATCTTGCCTTTGCCCTTACTAGTGGATGACTAGTCAACTCTTTCAACCTTAACTGCAATGTTATTATACAAGAGTGAGCAAACAATTGCCCACAAGTATAACAATAACAATAGTAATAACATGAGAGTAATCGATGAGTTCTGAATAATAGAAAGCTCTACTTTTAAATCAAGATTAGACAACAAGATCAAAAGAACCTCTGAGGGTCATAAGACCATGAACTATGTCCTAGGTTATCAAGTATTTATATACTTTAAACCTTTAACAGTCATAAGACTATATGGACCTTACTTCTCGTACTTAGGGGGATAAGCCCTTCGTACCATGTATTATGCACAAACATCTTAACGCTAACGTGTAATATAATCCCCTATAATAAGGTTGTTCATCTCAGTTTGACATAAGAGTCCGTACCAAAGGAAGTTTGGTTTGGATTAACTTCAAATAAAAGTTCTAGAATTTAGAACGCTCATCAATTATGGGCTAGTCGAATCAAAAAGGGTTCGCTATCCATTCAAGGTTCAATACAATAATGTAATCGATAATTAAATCCAAGATTGAATCTCAAATATGTACCATTGAATATACATTGTATAACTGAATAATGATTTCATGAAAGATTAGAAAACTTAATCGAAACATAGGCATTGAATACTATAAATAACCTCGCTTGAATACAATAAGTCAAAGTTAGGAACTTGTTCAATGTAAAAGATTAGAGTTAGGGAACTTGCGTAATTGTAATCAAGATAGGATAAGGAAACTTACCTCGTGCGTAAGCTATAAATTACAATTCACGTTCTCCAATTAATCCTACATACCATTTAAAGTCACAATACCAATTGATTATAACACAACTAGCGTCATGAGTAAACTTTCTTTTAATCTAACTTAACTCTAAATCTGATTCTATTAACCACATCCATAAACCTTAACTCTTAAACATATTATTGAACTTCACGAACAATAAGTTTAAGTACACATTCAAATCATCAATTAATCACGTAAAATCATCATTGACATGTTACTAATCTGTTTTAACATCTCGTTACATGATTATTACATTTTCATGTTCATTAGATTAGGTTTAAATTACATTTTCTGGACTCGAACACTTGAATAGAATTTTCTGGGGAAATCTGCCAAGTGGCGCTGCGGCGCGGCCTCAAGGCCTAGCAGTAGACAATGCGGCGCAGCCATATAACAAGGCACAGGCATTGCGGCGCGCCGATAAGCCTTCTAAGAGGCGCTACAGCGCGACACACCAGTTTCAGAATCTACAGTTCGCGAATAACACAGAACAGTGCCATAAACTTTCAATTTCTTTGTCCATACAAAAATTTAAGCATACCCAGACACTATAATTCATATAGGATCATTACCCAACCTTTCTAGCATGATTCTAACATTATAAACCACATAAACCATCAATTTAAGAACCAAAATTAAAGTTTTTGCCATTTTATCAAAGTTTCTTCAAATTTAACGAAATTACACATAACGGATTCGTTACAACACCAAATCAGTCCATTAAACTTGCATTCTTTTCGTTTCTTAGTGTATAAACATAATCAATCATCAATTTATTGATTAACATACAATTTAAGCATCAATTTTTATACATATAAGCCATATTCATATATTTTCCACTGTAAACTCAAATATTCCTATTTAAACAAAATTTCATGGATTAATTCAACCAAAATCGTTTATAAACATCATATAGTAGATTATACATGAATATTAACAATTATAAATAACTTCTGAACAATTTAACCATGAAAACTCAATTATAGAGAACTTAAAACCAATTTCCATAAAGAACTCAAGAACATAAACTAAAGCTTGAATTTAAGTGTTTACCCTTGCTTCTTGTTTAGATTACACAAAAATGATGTAGAATACTCCTCTTTAATTCTCCAAGTCTTCTTCTTCAATCTCAATTTCTCTCAAAGTTCTCTCTATTCTTAGAATTCTCAGACTTAACAAATGAATTGATATAAACTTAATATACGTATAATATAATAACTGGCATGTACATGGGTATCAGTTAAGCGCATCATGGCCTTAACTGATCCCATGTTCTCAAGGCCATGTTTGCCTAGCCTTTAAAAGGCTCCTTTTTAGTTTATTTTAATTAACTCACTTATTATATAATTTATTTGTCACAACTTAATTAATCAAATTCTAATATTTAAAATTCAATTAAATTAAAGCCAATATAACTCATTAAATTAATTTACCACATAACTAAAATTCTTATTTATTAATTATAACAAATTATTAAATTTCTAATTAATTATTAAATTAATTAGAACAACATTATAATTATTTAACAACACATTTAATTAAATTATCCCAATTAAATTAGAACTTCGAACCATAAAATTATTCAACATTAATTTAACTAATGTAACACATTTAATTAAATTAATCTACAATAATTCCACCAAATATTTATTTAACTCAATAACTATTAATCAATAAAAATATTTATTTAACTCTATAAATATTTAAAATTAAATACAAAAATCTCGTTCGTCACATCAGTGAGGTATATGACATTATTTTTTATATGCATTGATGATTTAAGAATTATTTCTCATGATATCTTGTGTGTGTTATATTAATCTTAACATGATATAGTAGTATATTGAAGATACAATTTTTGCTTCAAAAGGAAGAAGAGAAGCTGCAAGCAGAGCCTTGATGAACTCTGAGATGTTTTATTTCTTCGTCCATGTTTGAAGTTGAAATAAACCTTCAAAGAAGATATCTGAAGTATATGCACTGAGAAAATCTACTCTTGTCCTTGTGATGAGAAATGAAAATCTCAATATGAAGTCATTATTTGTCATAAGAATTTGACTGACCTCTTGTTAGAGATTTATTTTGACAAAGTCAGTTCTGAAGTTTAAATATTTGTTTTCTACTTCAGATGTGGAACTCTTAGTAAAAATTAATAATAGTGATTAACTTCATTCTTGATTGAAGATGTTTCTATTATAAAATTTAAAGAGATTGCTTAAGTTAGTTGTTTACCTTTTGCTGACTAAGTTTAGTATATCATTGAACTAAATGTCACACACAATGATCTAAGTTTTTGACACATCATAGAGTATATTCAAAACTATAACAGTACCTCGAAGAATCATAGAACCTGATGAATTCAACGAATCAAACAGGTACTACTAGTAGAGTTGATCATTACTCTGTGAGATTTCAAAATTGTAGATCATTGTGACGAACGAGAATTTTGTAAAGTTATTTGAATATTTATGGAGATAAATAAATATTTTTAATGATTTAATTATTGAATTAAATAATTAATTCATGAATTTGTGGTAGATTAATTTAATTATATGTGTGACATTAATTAAATTAATATGGAGTAATTTAATTGTTCAAAGAATATATTTAATTGAGTTTATTTGATTAATTGAATTAATTAAATAAGCATATGTTACTTTAGTTAATTTAATAATTAATTAATGAATTAATGAATTGACATAATTAATAAATAAAAATATTAATTATGTGACAATGTGATTTAATGTGAATTATCTTATTTTATTTAATTGATTTAAATAAAATTAATTAATCAATAAGTAAGGTGACAATTAACTATATAGTAAACTAGTTAATTAAAATAAATGGAAAAAGAATAAGGGAACAAGCCAAACAAGGCCTTAGGAGGAGTTAGTCTACAACAGTAATATTTATAATACGTATACGTTGTTTTTCTAATCCATTATCAGAGAAACACTTAGAAATATCAGAAAAAATTCAGAGAGAAAAAGAGAAGAGATTGGGAGAAATTGAAAAAGGAAGAATTGAGAGATCATTGTGTTATTAACTTTGATTTATCTTCACTACTAAAGGGTAATTCTTCTTTTAAGTTTTCAAAATTAAGATTTCTTAAATACGTACTTTTAAGTTTTCTGTGAAATTGGGTTTCCCAATTGGGTTACGATATAATTTTATCTATATGGGTATGTGATGATAACGTGTTTTATAATATATAATCATGATTTAAAAGGATCAATTTTATTTAAGATGACCTTAATTGGGTTTTTGGAAATCACAGAGTTTATTTAAATATATGTTCAAATTTTCTCTGTTAATAATTATTTTGAAAAATTAAACCAAGATATGTTTATATATGTAATCATATATGTTGATATTATGTGTAGAATCATGTAGGTATGATTTACACTGATCACACCAAGAAATTTTGTTAAGAGTTGGATTTTTCAAAAATACAGAGTGTTGAATATGGGTTAATAACCCATATGGGTGAAATACATGTTGTAATCATATGTTTTGATTAAAATTGACGTTTGATTATAAGTGTATATGTTTAAACAAAGAGAATGAAATTAAAATGAACGGATTCGATGTAGTAACGAATCCGTAATGTTAGATTTTATATTTTTCATTAAATTTTATAAAATTTATGAAGAACAGTGAAATTGATGGTTTTAAATTATGTAATTATATGACTTGAAATGATTAAGAACATGTTATAAGTGATATATAATGTTCTTGTGAAGTTTATACTTCATGGGTAACACTATAAATCAGTGTATTAGGGTAAAATTGTAGAAAATGGCTGAATTTCAGTGTTCTTCGCGAACTGGAAATTTTGGAAAAACGCAGCCGCGCGGCCGCGCCGGGTGCAAGGCTAAACTGGCGCGCGGCCGCGCCAGGCCTGAATTTTTGAAAAAAAATTGCTAAGTGTTGAAAATTTGTGAAATGTGTTTGAGTCTAATGAACATGAACACATGTTATATAAATATAATAAAATATTGATATGAGTTTAATAATTTATGTTATGTGATTACTTAATAAATTAATTACGTGATTTAAATTATCATTTGTAAAGGTTAAATAATGTGTTATAAACATTAAGACATTATTTTAAATCTAATTAACATGATGACATGTTATGTATGTAATGAGTTATTAATACAAGTTAATAACTTAAGTTACGTGATTAATTAACAAGTTAATTAATCAACGTAAACCATTATTTGAAAACCTAATAATGAGTTTGAAGAATACTATTGTAAATCAATAATCATATCGAACTTGTGATTAATTGATATTGTGAATGTATTG
This sequence comes from Panax stipuleanatus, assembly GCA_020205555.1. Lineage (NCBI taxonomy): Eukaryota > Viridiplantae > Streptophyta > Magnoliopsida > Apiales > Araliaceae > Panax > Panax stipuleanatus. Next base: position 11,930,206 of record CM035120.1, read on the forward strand.
ATAGGTAAAAGAGTAATTAAAGAAGTGAGTAATAATTGTAGCTTGCGCACGAGGCAAGTTTCCTAAACTCAAATCTTTATATTTGAGCAAGTTTTCTATCCCTAACTTATTATTATTGTTTGGCAAGTTTCCTAAACTAAACTCTTTTAATTAAGCAATTGCTATGCTTAATTACTATTGTTGAGAAAATTCTTACTCTTGAATATCCAAGTTTAGAATTTCACATGAGATGCCATGATTCTTTTAAAAGTATCATTTAAGTGTACAATACTTATTCGATTGTATACCTTGAGAAGTTAATATTCAATATGAATATCATTTATTGAATTATCCAAACCAACTTTATTTGGTACGGATTCTGATGTCAAATTGAGATGAACAACCCTAATGTAGGGGATTAATGAAGATGCTTTAAGCGTTAAGATAATGTGCACAGTATCAGTACGAAGGGCTGATCTCCCTAAGTACGAGAAGTAAAGTCTATAGTCTTATGACTGTTAAAGTTGGAAAGGTTAATATACTTGACAACCTAAGACTCGGTTCAAGGTCTTAATGACCCTCAGAAGTAATTTGACTCTTGACTAATATTCTTGATTCAAAAGTTGAGAAGTAATTTGACTCTTGATTAATATTCTTGATTCAAATGTCGAGCTTTCTGTTATTCAGAATTCTTTCACTCGCATGTTATTATTCTGTCATATTTTTATACTTGCGGGCATCCGTGCTCACTCTTGCATAATAACATTGCAGCTAATAATGAACGAAGTGATGTACCTTCTAGTAGCAAGGGCAAAGGAAAAGCTAACAAGTGATGAAGATTTGTGTTGTCATGAATAATGTTAAAGTTTAAGATTTATGTGTGATGATTTAAGACTTATTTATTTACGTTTTCCGCAAAAGAGATTTAAGGTTAAGTATAACCTGGGATTTATGATGTATTTTTATTTCAGATGATGTAAGATGATGATTTATTTATCTAATAAATGAATTTCATTATTTATGGGTAGATAGTTGTATGATATTGGAACAGTGAACACCAAATCCTGTAGAAATTAAGATACCGGATTTGGGGGTGTCACAAGTTGGTATCAAAGCCGCAGGTTATGAACCTTAGGTGGGGGGAAAACCTTAGGATAGTAGCCTTCATGAAGATAGTAATGACAACTCTGATTTGAGTTCTAAGAAAGATAATAAAATTACCTTATGTGCTATGTGCTTATGTGTTCATACTTGTTAGAGTATTGATTAACATCACGTAAAAAACTAAGACTTAAAACTTATTTTGTCAGGATGTCAGATACTGGAGGAGCTAGTCAGTCCAGGGATGTTGTACCCCTAGAGACTAGAGATGAGGAGCCCCGGGACATACACACTGTCTGGGAGCAGTTAGTACAGCCAGAGCCATCTCCTGTAAATCCAGATTTTGGTCAGGAGCATGAGCCAGAGATTGACTCAGAGGAGGACCCTGAGGAGGTTGAGATCCCGGCTGAGGCAGCCGAGGAGGAGGAAAGACCCTGAAGAGGAAGAGGAAGAGGAAGAGGAGGAGGAAGACCTTGAGGAGTTCCCACCGAACTCTGTCAATGCTGATATGTATGATTTATTATATGATCGCAATGTAGAGTTACGAGATACAATTCAGGAGTTGAGGGAGCAGTCAGTTGCTCAGGGTGGTGAGATAGAGACACTCCACACCCGTCTTGGCAATGTGGAGTGGGATTTGGTTCATGAGAAGGGCCAAACTGAGCAGAAGACAGAGGAGATAGAAAAGTTAAAGAATGAGTTGAAAGAGAAATCTGGAAAACTCGCCATAGTGGAAGAAGCTTGGGTGAGAAATGCACGACGTGCAGATCTGGCAGAGGATGATGCGCGTGCGAAGAGAGTTAAGGTTGCAGAGACGTGCTACACGTTTCTGAGGGCAATGGATGAGGCCCAGGACCGAGTTATGAGATATCCAATTCAGTTCGAGGGACTGCCTGGGTATATGTTAGATCGCAGGACTATGTCCCGCATTATAGAGGAGGAACGTAGTGAAGCTGTCCGACGCCTTAGTAGGCCGTGATAGGATAATATGATATTGTTAATGTTTAAATAATCGTAAATAATGTAAATTCCAATGTGATTATAAACAAAGGAATATTGTGATAATGTAAATCCTGTAGAAACTTTATTTCAGGATAGTTGATGTAAATGGCAGAAATGCTATCGTATTGTATTAAAAGCTTTTGGTTTTAATAAAATAATAAAGTTGTTTAAGATGATATGGGTTAAGTGAGTATGTTAAAGTATTTAACATTATGTGATACTCTTTGGAGTAGTTAATGTAAATTCCGATGTGATTAAAAACAAAGGAATATTTTGAGAAACTAAATCCTGAAGATTCTTTATCTTGGGATAGTTGAAGTAAATGGCAGAGATGCTATAGTACTATGTTTAAAACTTTTGATTTAAATAAAATATCAAAGGTTATTTGAAAAGAAAAGAGCTAAAGTAGTTATGTTAAATATTTGAGTTAAGTCTTAAATATTTAAGAGATTTAATAAAGATCTAATGAGCATATATTCTTAACAGAAATATGCCGCCAAGAAGGAGACAAAATCGTCGACAAGCCCAAGAGGGGTCAACCAATAACAACAATGATGCCAATGCGAACCCCGTTCAGCAGTTGGTAAATCTGTTGGCTGGAGCGATGAACAATCAGCCTCAAGCTCCACCAAACACCTCATTTAAAGACTTTAAGGCAGTGGGACCGCCAGATTTTAAGGGTTCCACGAACCCGATAGAAGCTCAGACTTGGGTTATGGAAATGGAGAAAATTTTTGAGGTCGCCCGTGTTAGGGAGGACCAGAAGACCGCCTACGCGACATTTATGTTAAAATCAGAAGCCAGCTATTGGTGGCAGACAAATAAGATCAGGGGAGGAGAAGGTGTAATAACCTGGGAAAGGTTTAAAGAAATGTTTTTCGAGATGTATTTCCCGATTAGCTCCCAGAATCAAATGGAGGTGCAGTTTCTGGAGTTGAAGCAGGGGAATATGTCTGTGCCCGACTACGCGGCAAAGTTTAACGAATTGTCTAGGTTTGCCCAATATCAGGTGCATACTGACGAAAGAAAGGCTAGGCGTTTTGAACAGGGACTGAAACCCTGGTTGTATAGCAAGGTGTCGATGTTTCAATTGAACACTTTTGCTGGAGTTCTGGAGAAGGCAATTCTCGCTGAAGGTGGAAGCGAAGCGGTGTCTAAGTACAATCAGGATCAAAAGAAGAAGAAGAATGATAGTGAAGGAAACAATAAGGCTAGTGGCAATCACACAGGGGGAATTAATAATCATAAACGAAAATGGAATGACAACCCGTCGTCTGTAAGTCAGCAAGGTAGTCAGAAGAAAAAGTTAGAACCATGCCCAACCTGTGGGAAGACTCACTTGGGAGTCTGCATGAAAGGAAAAAGAGTTTGTTACAACTGTGGTCAGGAAGGCCACATAGCACCTAACTGCCCTAACCCTAAGAAGAGCGCCTGCTACATATGTGGGTCAAAGGATCACTTGGCTAGAGACTGTCCAAAGAAGGCATCTGGAGGGGCAGGGTCAGGTGGACATAAGGGAAATAATAGTGGAAATCCTCTTACCATTACCGGACCGACTTCAACAAACCGACCAACTGCAAGGACATTTAACATAACCGTACAAGACGCTGTGCAGCCTCGTGATGTGGTGTCAGGTATCATTCCGATCAATAAAGTCAATGCTTATGTTTTATTTGATTCGGGTGCTACTTGTTCATTTATATCCGATGACTTTGCAAAGAATTTAGAATTGCTTAAAGACGAATTAGAAATCCCTATGAGCATAGAGATTGCGAACAAGGAAGTAATTCCTGTTAAGTATATACACAAGAACTGTAGAGTGGATATTAAGGGTAACGTTATGAATGTAAATCTTATCCCGATTAAACTTGGGGAATTTGACGTTATCCTGGGAATGGATTGGCTATTCAATTATGGAGCCGTAATTGATTGCCAGAAGAAATGTATTAACCTTATGACTCCATCAAAGGTTGTGTTTTATGGCAGCAAATCGCCTAGACAAGCGAGTTGTCTGACGATGATGCAGGCCAGGAAGTTATTAAGACAAGGCTGTGTGGGGTATTTAGCCTACATAGTCGATAGTCGTAAAGAGAATTCAAAGTTAGAAGAAATACTAGTCGTAAGAGACTTCGTGGATGTTTTCCCGGATGATCTGCCAGGACTTCTGCCTGACAGGGAAGTAGATTTTGTTATCGATTTGGTGCCAGGAACGACTCCAATATCGAAAGCACCGTACCGGATGGCTCCGGTAGAAATGAAGGAATTGATGGTACAGCTACAAGAGCTGTTGGACAAGAAATATATTCAACCGAGCGTATCACCGTGGGGAGCGCCGGTATTATTTGTTAAGAAGAAGGATGGAACGATGCGACTCTGCATTGACTATAGAGAATTGAACAAGGTTACCATTAAGAATAGGTATCCGTTGCCAAGGATTGATGATCTGTTTGATCAATTAAAAGGAGCGAGATATTTCTCGAAGATAGACCTGAGAAGTGGTTATCATCAGTTGAAGGTGAGGCCCGAAGATGTCCCAAAGACAGCGTTTAGGACACGATATGGTCACTACGAATTTTTGGTTATGTCATTTGGTCTAACAAATGCGCCTGCAGCATTTATGGGCCTAATGAATGGAGTGTTCAAGCCGTTTCTGGACAAATTCGTAGTGGTTTTTATTGATGATATATTGGTCTATTCTAAGACCAAGGAAGAACATGTTGAGCTTTTGACGTTGACGTTAGAAGTATTAAGAAGAGAGAAGTTGTATGCCAAATTCTCAAAGTGTGAATTCTGGAATGAAAGGGTGCAATTTCTCGGACATGTGATTGATAAGGATGGAATTTCGGTGGATCCCTCCAAAGTCGAAGCGGTGATGAATTGGGATCAGCCGAAAACACCGTCGGAAGTAAGAAGTTTTCTTGGATTAACTGGTTACTATAGAAGATTTATTCAGGATTTTTCCAAGATCGCCACTCCATTAACAAATTTGACTAGGAAAGTTGTGAAATTCGTTTGGACGGAGAAGTGTGAGGAAAGTTTTCAGAACTTAAGAGAAGGTTAAGTACAGCACCTGTGTTGTCCCTTCCGGATGACACAGGAAATTTTGTGGTATATAGTGATGCGTCGCATAAAGGGCTAGGCTGTGTGCTTATGCAAAACGGCAGAGTCATTGCGTATGCGTCACGACAACTAAAAGATTACGAGAAGGGATATCCAACCCATGATTTGGAATTGGCTGCGGTGGTATTCGCTTTAAAGATTTGGAGACACTATCTCTATGGAAAAAAGTGTGAAATATATACAGACCATAAGAGTCTGAAGTATATTTTCACACAGAAAGACTTGAATAGAAGGTGGCTGGAGTTAATAAAGGATTATGATTGTGATATCTTATACCACCCAGGAAAAGCGAATGTTGTAGCCGACGCCTTAAGCAGAAAGGGTCGAGAAAAGTTGATGATGCTGACAGCACAGGAAGAATTGATTTCAGCAATGGAAAAGTTGGAATTGGAAGTAGGATGTCCAATGGAGACTGACGAGAAACTGTTCCAGATGCAAGCTGGTACAACTTTATTGGATAAGATTAAGGAAGCACAAATCCTGGATAACGAATGTGAGGAAGTAAAGAAAAAGATATCTGAAGGGACTGAACTTAGATTTAAAATAGACAACGAAGGATTGTTGAGATTTGAAAGTAGGGTTTGGGTACCGCCAATGCCAGAAATCAAGGAGGACATTCTGAGCGAGGCTCATAGTTCGAGGTATTCCATTCACCCCGGAAGTACCAAGATGTATCAGGATTTACGACAACACTTTTGGTGGCCACATATGAAGAGGGACGTTGCCGATTGTGTTGCCAAGTGTCTGACTTGCCAAAGGGTCAAGGAAGAACACCAAAGACCAAGTGGTTTGTTACAACCTTTAGAAATCCCAGAATGGAAATGGGAACATATTACAATGGATTTTGTTGTTGGCCTTCTGACGACCCAGAAAGGCTATGACGCAGTATGGGTTATCGTCGACCGATTAACTAAATTCGCACACTTTCTTCCGATCAAAATCAGATTTAAGCTAGAACAATTGGCGAAGTTATATGTAAAAGAGATTGTTTCGAGGCACGGGGTGCCAGTGTCAATTATTTTTGACCGTGATCCGCGCTTCACATCGAATTTCTGGAAGCGACTACAAGAATGCATGGGAACACAGTTGAGGATGAGCACCGCTTATCACCCTCAGACTGACGGGAAAAGTGAAAGAACGATCCAAACATTAGAGGATATGTTTAGAGCATGCATAATGGATTTTAAAGGCAATTGGGATGATCATTTGCCGCTTGTAGAATTTGGTTATAATAATAGTTACCACGCTAGTATTGGTATGCCGCCTTACGAAGCGTTGTACGGTAGAAAGTGCAGAACTCCACTGTATTGGGATGAAGTTGGTGAAAGACAATTGCTAGGACCAGAGTTAGTCCAACAAACGGCAGAAATAGTTAAAGTAATTCGGACAAGATTAGTAGCGGCTCAGGATAGGCAGAAGAAATACGCCGATCCACACCGCAAGAATGTAGAGTTTGAATCGGGTAGTTTTGTATTTTTGAAGGTCTCTCCTTGGAAGGGAAAGATCAGATTTGGTAAGAAGGGAAAATTGAGCCCAAGGTTCATTGGACCCTTTGAGGTACTCCGAAGAATTGGAGAAGTAGCCTATGAGGTAGCTTTACCTCCGGCACTGGAGCATGTCCACAACGTTTTCCATGTGTCGGTATTACGACGTTATAAACCCGATTACAAACATGTGATAGAATATGAACCCCTACAATTTGAGAAAGATTTATCATACCAAGAAGTTCCTGTTCAGATAGTTGACAGGAAAGAGCAAGTTCTCAGGAACAAAGTAATACCTTCTGTTAAGGTAATTTGGAAGAACCACAACGCAGAAGAAGCTACGTGGGAACTCGAAGAGAATATGATGAATAATTATCCACACTTATTTTCTTGAATAGGTGAACGTGATTCTGAGGACAGAATCCTTTAAAGGGGGGAAAGATGTGACGAACGAGAATTTTGTGAAGATATTTGAATATTTATTAAAATAAATAAATATTTTTAATGATTTAATTATTGAGTTAAATAATTAATTCATGAATTTGTGGTAGATTAATTTAATTATATGTGTTACATTAATTAAATTAATGTGTAGTGATTTAATAGTTCAAAGTTGTTTGAATATTTATAATGGGACGAAATTATTAAATCGAACCGTGATTCTGAGGACAGAATCCTTTTAAGGGGGAAAGATGTGACGAACGAGAATTTTGTAAAGTTATTTGAATATTTATGGAGATAAATAAATATTTTTAATGATTTAATTATTGAATTAAATAATTAATTCATGAATTTGTGGTAGATTAATTTAATTATATGTGTGACATTAATTAAATTAATATGGAGTAATTTAATTGTTCAAAGAATATATTTAATTGAGTTTATTTGATTAATTGAATTAATTAAATAAGCATATGTTACTTTAGTTAATTTAATAATTAATTAATGAATTAATGAATTGACATAATTAATAAATAAAAATATTAATTATGTGACAATGTGATTTAATGTGAATTATCTTATTTTATTTAATTGATTTAAATAAAATTAATTAATCAATAAGTAAGGTGACAATTAACTATATAGTAAACTAGTTAATTAAAATAAATGGAAAAAGAATAAGGGAACAAGCCAAACAAGGCCTTAGGAGGAGTTAGTCTACAACAGTAATATTTATAATACGTATACGTTGTTTTTCTAATCCATTATCAGAGAAACACTTAGAAATATCAGAAAAAATTCAGAGAGAAAAAGAGGAAGAGATTGGGAGAAATTGAAAAAGGAAGAATTGAGAGATCATTGTGTTATTAACTTTGATTTATCTTCACTACTAAAGGGTAATTCTTCTTTTAAGTTTTCAAAATTAAGATTTCTTAAATACGTACTTTTAAGTTTTCTGTGAAATTGGGTTTCCCAATTGGGTTACGATATAATTTTATCTATATGGGTATGTGATGATAACGTGTTTTATAATATATAATCATGATTTAAAAGGATCAATTTTATTTAAGATGACCTTAATTGGGTTTTTGGAAATCACAGAGTTTATTTAAATATATGTTCAAATTTTCTCTGTTAATAATTATTTTGAAAAATTAAACCAAGATATGTTTATATATGTAATCATATATGTTGATATTATGTGTAGAATCATGTAGGTATGATTTACACTGATCACACCAAGAAATTTTGTTAAGAGTTGGATTTTTCAAAAATACAGAGTGTTGAATATGGGTTAATAACCCATATGGGTGAAATACATGTTGTAATCATATGTTTTGATTAAAATTGACGTTTGATTATAAGTGTATATGTTTAAACAAAGAGAATGGAATTAAAATGAATGGATTCGATGTAGTAACGAATCCGTAATGTTAGATTTTATATTTTTCATTAAATTTTATAAAATTTATGAAGAACAGTGAAATTGATGGTTTTAAATTATGTAATTATATGACTTGAAATGATTAAGAACATGTTATAAGTGATATATAATGTTCTTGTGAAGTTTATACTTCGTGGGTAACACTATAAATCAGTGTATTAGGGTAAATTTGTAGAAAATGGCCGAATTTCAGTGTTCTTCGCGAACTGGAAATTTTGGAAAAACGCAGCCGCGCGGCCGCGCCAGGCCTGAATTTTTGAAAAAAAATTTGCTAAGTGTTGAAAATTTGTGAAATGTGTTTGAGTCTAATGAACATGAACACATGTTATATAAATATAATAAAATATTGATATGAGTTTAATAATTTATGTTATGTGATTAATTAATAAATTAATTACGTGATTTAAATTATCATTCGTAAAGGTTAAATAATGTGTTATAAACATTAAGACATTATTTTAAATCTAATTAATATGATGACATGTTATGTATGTAATGAGTTATTAATACAAGTTAATAACTTAAGTTACGTGATTAATTAACAAGTTAATTAATCAACGTAAACCATTATTTGAAAACCTAATAATGAGTTTGAAGAATACTATTGTAAATCAATAATCATATCGAACTTGTGATTAATTGATATTGTGAATGTATTGATAGGTAAGAGTAATTAAAGAAGTGAGTAATAATTGTAACTTGTGCACGAGGCAAGTTTCCTAAACTCAAATCTTTATATTTGAGCAAGTTTTCTATCCCTAACTTATTATTATTGTTTGGCAAGTTTCCTAAACTAAACTCTTTTAATTAAGCAATTACTATGCTTAATTACTATTGTTGAGAAAATTCTTACTCTTGAATATCCAAGTTTAGAATTTCACATGAGATGCCATGATTCTTTTAAAAGTATCATTTAAGTGTACAATACTTATTCGATTGTATACCTTGAGAAGTTAATATTCAATATGAATATCATTTATTGAATTATCCAAACCAACTTTATTTGGTACGGATTCTGATGTCAAATTGAGATGAACAACCCTAATGTAGGGGATTAATGAAGATGCTTTAAGCGTTAAGATAATGTGCACAGTATCAGTACGAAGGGCTGATCTCCCTAAGTACGAGAAGTAAAATCTATAGTCTTATGACTGTTAAAGGTTGGAAAGGTTAATATACTTGACAACCTAAGACTCGGTTCAAGGTCTTAATGACCCTCAGAAGTAATTTGACTCTTGACTAATATTCTTGATTCAAAAGTTGAGAAGTAATTTGACTCTTGATTAATATTCTTGATTCAAATGTCGAGCTTTCTGTTATTCAGAATTCTTTCACTCGCATGTTATTATTCTGTCATATTTTTATACTTACGGGCATCCGTGCTCACTCTTGCATAATAACATTGCAGCTAATAATGAACGAAGTGATGTACCTTCTAGTAGCAAGGGCAAAGGAAAAGCTAACAAGTGATGAAGATTTGTGTTGTCATGAATAATGTTAAAGTTTAAGATTTATGTGTGATGATTTAAGACTTATTTATTTACGTTTTCGCAAAAGAGATTTAAGGTTAAGTATAACCTGGGATTTATGATGTATTTTTATTTCAGATGATGTAAGATGATGATTTATTTATCTAATAAATGAATTTCATTATTTATGGGTAGATAGTTGTATGATATTGGAACAGTGAACACCAAATCCTGTAGAAATTAAGATACCGGATTTGGGGGTGTCACAATCATAGTGAAAGTAAAAGCAATGCAAACTAAAAAGAAAAAGACTGTCATTCACACATTCTATGAGAAATGATACTCATACACACATTCACTTATATAGCAAAATATATGAGCTAATCATCGTACGTGCATATATGATTTATATTGTTATATTAATGTCATTATATATGAAGATCCAAAATATCTGAAAATTTGGATAACCATATATAACTAACCAAGTAACTCAAACATCATGGGTACCAAAGATAGAAATCTTATTTTAATTTGCAGATACAAGCATTGTTTTATCAAAAATTTCTCATGCTGTTACTTGAAACCTGTGATTGTCATCAAAACTCCCATGAAATCTACCAAAGTCAAGAATGGTCAAATCAACTTCATGAGTGATATCTCTGATCATCAGAAACTAGTACTCATCCAAGGATTACTCATTTAGGTTGAAGATGAAGGAATCTCATGAACACTCTTCAGAGGTCTGTCGTTGAGAAAAAGGGTGTCTAAAGAATTTTTGATCTTAGAAATTGTTGTCTCAATAATCAACAACAATTGAAATAATTTTTGTAGCATGCAAGATCAGAAACTGACTCAAGGATTATGCTCATTCTCAAGTCAAAGATCAAACCAACTCTACTACGGCAAAAGCAATTCAAGGCCAAAGAAAAAAAAAGAAGGATACATATTTTTCAAGAAAAGGAAGAAGCTTATCAAGGATCAATTTCCCCTTAGGGTCGTAGAAGTCCTGATCAATCAAAGAAAAAACAGAAGATGCTAAGAGACAGCTTTCCAAGAAGGCCAAGAGAATGCTCATAAAGAAGCACAGACCCCTGAGCAAATAAAAGAGGCAGAATAATATTCTGCTGAACAAGATTCTACTCGTGAATCTCCATCAAATGTTAAATCAATGGCTGGGATAACTTGTATGCTCAAACCACAGACAATTACAGAAATAGAGCATATTGTTGAAGGAACAAGCTTTGTGCCCAAAGAAAAGAGGAAGAGGAAAGAGTTTAGAACTAAACAGGGATGACTCCAACTCAGCAATCGACACGTTATTTAGATACCTCATAAATAATTGATTTATGTCATCAACGATCGTAGAAGATGTCACCAAGAACATTGATCCAACGATCGTAAAGCCTAAAGATTCTTTCTCTAAGAAAGAGCAACCAAGGGAATCTCAAATCCCTATCCCTTGTCTCAATTTTCTATTTCTCAACAAATAAAAAAAGACTATTGGCTATCTCCAGTTGAAAAGCCTGTCCTCCAATGATGTGCTGAACTATTTTCTTCTAAACAAGAAGTACCAGAAACTGCTTACCGACTCTAAAATGTGTTTGAAGGCACAGGAACAGGACAATTAAAGAGGATAAGGACTTTGGATTTTATAGAAGAAAAATGGAGATCTAGACTTTGCTACGCCACTAATCATCATACTCTAGGTCCAAAAATCAGTCAAGATATGACTCGAAGGAAGAAATGTTGTCAGAACAAATTATGAAGGAATCGGTTACTAAGCATAAGAAAAAAGCAAGGAAGTCTGCTATCAACATCCAGAAGAAGAGGAAGATATATCTACGGGGGAGCAAGCAGAACCAAAGGGACATGTAGCAGAATCAAGGAAGACCAGGCCTAGCTGAAAGTAGCAAGAATTAGAAGCAGGGCTGCTACTTACTCAACAAGCCAAGCACACCAACAAATGTTATTAAATTTATCATCTACAGATTTTGGACTTGAAAAGAACCTTCACGTCTATGTGCAATCTGTTGCATCAACTGAGGGGGAGATTTTCAAGAAGATGCTCAGCATCTCAATCTCCTGGAAATTCTAAGAAATGAAGATAAATGGAGATGAAAAGAAAGTGCTAAGAAAAGAAACATAATCGTTGAACTGATTGGAATCATCGAAAGAAGGGTATGACATCAAGTCAATATTTGACCAAGAAAATGAAAAACGATTAAGCCACAGGGAAATGATACTCATGCTCAGTCATGAAATATGACATATAACAATTGTGGATGTTGAGAGTTTGAAGGAACAATTGCTCTTAATATAATTATGGCTCGTGTCTCAAAGTGCCAAATTGGAGGGAACTAACCCGGGAGGCATTTCAAATTATGACCATTTCTTTTCCTAATCAAATACTTAAACCTTTTTGTCATCATAACCCTCAAACCATGTTCAGCTTCCTGAAGCTATCAATCTCAAACTCTCTAAATGGGAAACTTTTAGATGAATGGAAAAGGGAAGGTTGATGAGTGTAAAGAAGAGAAATCTGCCACATGGAGTAAGCATGTGATCATTCCACATAGTGATGCATTTGATACTCAGGCATTATAAAAAAGGCAAAAAATGAATGAAAGGAAAGGCACAAAGTCTAAAGAATTTGATCTCCAAAGATCTGTACTATCTTTGTAACGACCCCAAAATTAGGGCTATTTCTCTTCCCGATCTTGTGCGTTAATACTATCTTGTTCTAGCTTTTAAAACATTATTTAATGTTAAAATAGCTAAAAATGCAGAATATTTTTTTTCTTTTTTTGTCCTTCATTCGTTCCCTGAATCGTAACCTTTACAATTCTTCTTTAAACTAAAATCATATTCATTTTATATGATTTATTCTATCAGAATTATATGTATATGTATATGTGTATATATATATATATATATACAACTCAATCTTTAATACAATTTCTTTCTTATATAGTAATGTCACTATATCACATTATTTTTTTTTATAAAGTATTCATCACAATACATCCAAAATAAATATTCTTTATTGAATATTTTAAACTATACATATAAGTTAAATACATATATCAGAACTATACATTATAGCTCTACACAATTTCTAACTCAAGAAAATGTATTCATTTTCGCACTTCGTTCAACCTTCATCATCCGTATAGCAAGTAACATTGCATAACATCATTAACATTTAAAATATTTGTGTTTGCAAGATTGAGCTCGACGGCCCAACAAATTTAACAGTCTATCATACTTCACATAACACACAACTCTATATTCATTACATGTAACATATTTTATTTATTATACATATTCTACAAGCATCAATAATTCTTTGTAATGCATATATATTCATGCATTATACATTTCTAATTATCGAGTTACATCATACAACATATGTTATCACATATCACATAGAAATTGAGTTTCATAACCCAATTGACTTAGTCATATTTTGACTTTAACAATTCATAAAGCATGGAATGTAACTTACCACATAATCACATTTAATTCACAAATATAATAGAACTGAAAAACTTGCATTGATTGGAGATTTCCGCTAAAATTTAACTTAAAGTTTCTCCACAATTCCTACAGAATTATATTTACATGCACACACATATTAGATAATTGAACATGCTACACAACAAGCATGTATATTCATTAATAATAATTATTACTTTTATACAAACTAATATTATTTATTCTTATTCAAAACGAATATTTATTTATTTAGAAACTTAATTCGTTTCAACCTTTTTACGTCAAATAAAGGTCCCTCATATTTTAATATGTAAATATTTTATATATCGAAGATTAAAGAATTTATATTCCACTTTAGGAATATCTTTTGTCTTTATTTGCAAATTCAGGTTTTAAACAGATATTATATATCTTTTATAGTAAAAACTTAATTTGCTATATTATTTCTTTATTTCAATAATTTTTTATAGTTGTTGGTCTACTCATGAGCCAATTCGGATCATTGCCTCATATATAAACATTCTATCCTGCCTTGCCCTGCCTTTTATGTTAATAATGAAGCAGAGAAAGAGAGAGGTGTCCCTCGTCTAGTCATCAATTATAAGCCTCTTAATAAGGTCTTAGAATGGATTAGGTATCCCCTTCCTAATAAGGAAGACCTTCTTAGTCGCCTTAGTAATGCTACCATTTTTAGTAAATTCGACCTGAAGTCTGGATTCTGGCAAGTTAGTATCCATCCTAGTGATAGGTATAAAACCGCCTTTACTACCCCTTTTGGTCATTATGAATGGGTTGTTCAAGCATTTGGCTTGAAAAACGCTCCTAGTGAATTTCAAAATATTCTCAATGAAATTTTAAATCCCTTTAGTCATTTCATCATTGTCTATATTGATGACATCCTTGTTTTTTCTAAATCTATTGACGAACATTTCAAACACTTGAATTCGTTCTTCAAAGCTATCAAAGTCAATGGTTTGGTTCTGTCACCAACCAAATGTTCTCTTTTCCAAGTTAAAGTTAAATTTCTTGGTCATGATATTCATCGGGGTTTGGTTCGTCCTATTCAAAGAGTTATTCAATTCGCTGATAGATTTCCTGATAAAATCCTTGATAGAACTCAACTTCAAAGATTCCTAGGATCTCTTAATTATGTTGGCAAATTCTATAAAAATTTGCGAAAAATCTGTAAACCTTTGTTTCTTCGTTTACAGAAGAATCCTCCTCCCTGGACTGATGAGCATTCGGCCATCGTTCAGCAAGTTAAAAAATATGTTAAGGTTCTTCCCTGCCTTGGCATCTCTAATGAATTAGCTTTCAAAATTGTTGAAACTGACGCCTCCGATATTGGCTTCGGCGGCATTCTGAAGCAGAAACTGACTCCTGCTTCTTCTGAACAAATTGTTCGGTTCCACTCTGGCGCGTGGAATCAGGCACAATTAAACTACAGCACTATTAAAAAAGAAATTTTGGCTTTAGTTTTCTGTGTCAGTAAATTTCAAAATGATTTATTAAATCAAAAATTTTTGGTTCGTATTGACTGTAAGTCTGCTAAATATATTTTAGAAAAAGATGTTAAAAACATCGCTGCTAAACATATTTTTGCCCGATGGCAATCTATTTTAAGTATTTTCGATTTTGACATTGAATATATTAAAGGTAGTGATAATTCCGTTCCTGATTTTCTAACTCGGGAATTTATTAATTCATAGCAAAACTATAAGAAATTAAAGCAGCAGTTCATAAGTAATAAGAGATTTACCAAAAGGCGGAAGATGAAGATGAAGAGTGGCGCATAAACAAAGCTGAATAACAACTATAGCAAAACTATAAGAAATTAAAGCAGCAGTTCATAAGTAATAAGAGAAGTTTAAATAAAATAAACTTTTATTGAATTATGAAATAATTACAAACAATTAACTTGATTACTTACAACAGATTGACTCGATTATAGAAACTTATCATATCTAAGAGAGAAGGCAAGAGAGTTGAAGATTAGTCAGATAGGAATCTGAGTCTTCTCAAACGCTCTATTGGATTACTAAATCCTCCCTCATAACAATGACTGAGCCTCTCTTATATAGGAAGAGAAAAGGCGGAGCAATTACAACTCAATAATTACAAAACATAAAAGACTATTGAACAACAGTAATGCTTTATCAAAAGATGAAAGCATTATTACAACTTTTGACTATTACAAACAACTTTTACTATTACAGACGCGTTAATCAAATACAGACAAATAATAATAATAACAACTTTTGACTAACAAGACTACAGACATCTGACTAATACTAAATGACAACTGACTCAGCAACTGCTTTCGGCTACTTTGGACAAAGGAGCACGGGCTGCGCGGGCAGGGGCATCTAGCAACAAAGCTGACCAAGGTGACTGTAGGAACCCAAGGTGAATGGAAACCGGGTTCTAAGCAAACGGATCCTGGGCATCTTGAAGAGAGATGCTTCCGTACGGATCAGTAGGACTAGAGTGATGACTGGAGTGAGAAGAAGAAGATGAACAGACAGAAGGAACTGAGTCCTCACTGAGTTTATCCATTCTTTTCTGAATTAAACGAGATAACTGTTTAAGCTCATTATTGGTACAATGATCAATATCCGCGAAATCTAACTTAGAACTGGAAGATTTCTTGGATTTAGATTTACTGGAGGATGATTCCTTTGGAGGAGGAATCGTTTGAATGGGTGAAGGATTGGGGAATTCCTTCTGAACTTGGCCCACGATGCGATAAGGATCAAACTTATCCCACCATTTAACAGAAAACTCACGAGTAACATGAGTAATTTGGTTGAGGTGATTACTAGAGGCACCTTTTTCAGGAGCGACTAAGGAAGAAAGAGCAACATTGACTGTTGGAGAATAAAATCCATAGTTCCATCGAAGGATCCATGGGACTTTATATTTACTAGCAAAATGAAGAATGACTGGGATGCAGCAATTAGACTGCACCACCGGAACCCTAGAGCTAAAGACATTAAGAACAGTCTGAAGCTCAATTGGGAGAATATCAAAGATGAGACCATAACGTTCCCACCAAAGAACAAACCAATGAGGAAATTGACTTTTAAATTTGTGGTCAAATTGGATGAACCACGAATGACTAAAGGATGGAGTTTGAAACAGAAAAACTCTGTTCCAAGCTTCCATGTAATCATAATAGCAAAACTGGCTATCATGACCTTCAAGCTGCCTAAGATCACTAGGATGATTACCCCAGTTAGGCATGGAGATAACCTGTTTAATATAAAGAGAATGATAGATGATTTTTGAAGAATCATTTCTATCATAAATAGGTTTAATAGCGATTGACTGGGTTTGCAAAAGGACGTCCTTATAATACATGAGAGATTTATAAGGAGCAGAAGGAATAAAATGCCAACCAGTTGGGAAGAACTGGGCAGCTAATTTGACTGGATCATCAATTGATTTCATATGTCTTTCAATATGAAATAAATTGGTGCTGAAAACAGGGATGTATTCAGTTTGAATACGCTGACCAGCAGGAGGATTACTGGAGGAAGCATAAGGATCAACCATTAAAGGGGGTTGAACCAGAGCTGAACTATAGGGTTTCGAGCTAGAAACCAAAGGAGTGAACCTATTAACTACAGTAAGGGGAGTAACTGGATGAGGGATTATAGCTCCCACGGGCTTCTGACTAGGTGGGCTTGGGCTTGGACCCAAGGGCCGAACATTTTTATCATTCCCTCTCACACTCATTTTGAACCTGAGGGGTACCTGAATTAATAAATTCCCGAGTTAGAAAATCAGGAACGGAATTATCACTACCTTTAATATATTCAATGTCAAAATCGAAAATACTTAAAATAGATTGCCATCGGGCAAAAATATGTTTAGCAGCGATGTTTTTAACATCTTTTTCTAAAATATATTTAGCAGACTTACAGTCAATACGAACCAAAAATTTTTGATTTAATAAATCATTTTGAAATTTACTGACACAGAAAACTAAAGCCAAAATTTCTTTTTTAATAGTGCTGTAGTTTAATTGTGCCTGATTCCACGCGCCAGAGTGGAACCGAACAATTTGTTCAGAAGAAGCAGGAGTCAGTTTCTGCTTCAGAATGCCGCCGAAGCCAATATCGGAGGCGTCAGTTTCAACAATTTTGAAAGCTAATTCATTAGAGATGCCAAGGCAGGGAAGAACCTTAACATATTTTTAACTTGCTGAACGATGGCCGAATGCTCATCAGTCCAGGGAGGAGGATTCTTCTGTAAACGAAGAAACAAAGGTTTACAGATTTTTCGCAAATTTTTATAGAATTTGCCAACATAATTAAGAGATCCTAGGAATCTTTGAAGTTGAGTTCTATCAAGGATTTTATCAGGAAATCTATCAGCGAATTGAATAACTCTTTGAATAGGACGAACCAAACCCCGATGAATATCATGACCAAGAAATTTAACTTTAACTTGGAAAAGAGAACATTTGGTTGGTGACAGAACCAAACCATTGACTTTGATAGCTTTGAAGAACGAATTCAAGTGTTTGAAATGTTCGTCAATAGATTTAGAAAAAACAAGGATGTCATCAATATAGACAATGATGAAATGACTAAAGGGATTTAAAATTTCATTGAGAATATTTTGAAATTCACTAGGAGCGTTTTTCAAGCCAAATGCTTGAACAACCCATTCATAATGACCAAAAGGGGTAGTAAAGGCGGTTTTATACCTATCACTAGGATGGATACTAACTTGCCAGAATCCAGACTTCAGGTCGAATTTACTAAAAATGGTAGCATTACTAAGGCGACTAAGAAGGTCTTCCTTATTAGGAAGGGGATACCTAATCCATTCTAAGACCTTATTAAGAGGTTTATAATTGATGACTAGACGAGGGACACCTCTCTCTTTCTCTGCTTCATTATTAACATAAAAGGCAGGGCAAGACCAAGGAGATTTACTATGTTTTATTAAGCCTTTGGCAAGTAAATCGTTAATTTCTTGTTTACAAAGCTCCATTTGTTGGTGACTCATTTGAATAGGTCTAGCTTTAGTAGGAATAAGATGCTCTTTAAATTCTTTAGCGTAAGGAAGTTTAACTACATGTTTCCTACGATGCCAAAAAGCATTAGGAGAATCAGCACACAAATTTTTAACCATGAATAGACGAAGTTCTTCAATTTTATCTTGTATTTTTTCACTTAAAAGAAGATCTTCAACCTGTTTATACTTAATTTCATGTTTTAAAAACTTTAAATGAGAAGTTTTACATTTTAACAAGTTAAGAGACTTAGAAATAGACTCATCTTGAATAAATCTTAAATCTCTTTCTTTGGGCTGAGATAAAAACTCAAAAACAACTTTGTGCCCAAGGTGCTCAGTAGTTAACCCATTATTACTGGTGGTGAAAGGGTATAACAAATAAATAAATGGTAATCCCAGAATAATTTTATCAGTTAAATTACGAATTAACACAAAAGAAGTTTTAAAACATATATCATTTTGACAAATATGAACCTTAGGGAGCTTATATTTAATTTCCATGCTGCTTCCATTAGCAGAGTTTAATCGTTCACTGGTTTTAACATAAAATTTGGTAGGGATTAATCCCTCTTGGATGCAGTTAAGATCTGCACCGGTATCAACAAGAGCAGGAAGTTGAATGGCAAAAGTACCATCAACCATTAACCGTATCAAAATATACCACTTTTGAATGGTAATATCTTTTATCCTTTTTAACGAATTACCTTGAATAAACAAAGGAGACTCTTCATCCTTGACTCCTGAAGTTTCAGGCATGTCTTCATTTTCTGAAGAATCAGAAATATGAAGTTCAGAGTCTTTGTTAACTAACGCAGTCATATCACTTTTTAAATTGGAGATCTCAGTCTTGAGACTAGAAATCTCTTTCTTAAGCTTGTTGACCTCTTGATTTAGTTCTGGGAGAGTAATCTCTCTCTCAGCCACTTTAAATCTCTCAAGGGTTTTATTAAGGCTTATAAGCGGCTTTTCTTTAGCTTTTATAACTTTACCTTTTCCAGAAATGTTTTTAGAAAACAATTCTTTTAACTGTTTCATGTACTGCAATTTTAAATCTTCATCAGTAAGCTTACTAATTAATTCAATTAACAAAGAACTTTCTTGGTCTTCTTTAGAAAGAACATTAATAGTTTTGCAACAATCAGATCTACAATTATCAGTGCACAAAGTAACTTCATTATCTTCACTAGGAGTCTGACTATTTTGATCATTAGCCGAAGAATAAGGAATATCAGAAATATCATTATCTTCATCAGACTGAGATCTAAGCAAATCAAAAATCTTTTCAGAATCTTCAACAGAAATATTTAACTGGTTTAATTTTTGTTTTAATTTACATTCATTCTTATAATGTCCCTTTTTACCACAATTAAAACACGTAATTTTACTCTTATCACTAGATTTAGAAGTGGATTTTTTATTTCCAGTTTTCTTTCTAGACCTGGGTTTTTCATAATAACTTTCTTTATTAGTCTGACTAGAGCGCTTTTTATGGTGCTTGCGTTTTTTGTGAGTTTCTAAATGCTTTTTCCTATGCTTTCTTCTTGAAGGGGCAATAGGAGGCAGACCATATTGTTCACAAAAAGTACCAAGTTCATATTTAGCTTTCTTTTTATCTTTTGCAGCTTGTTTAGCAATTTTAAAATCAATACACATTTTTAGGCCAATTTTTTGAATATAACTAACAATGTCACCGTAAGTGAGGTTATCATAATCAATATAGCCCAATGTTTTACTAAGTTCTTCACGGACTTTATGAGCAAATAAAGACGGAAGACCATTAACAAATTTTTCCTTCCAAAAAGGTTTATTACTATCATTACGAAGCATGACACGTGAAATAAAAACATCTTTATACCATCTAAAATCACTTAAAGTATGACAAGTAAGATTACTAAGTTGATCATGAATACGTTCAGTAATATTACTAGGAGTACCAATAAAATGTTTTATTATAGTGAAAATTAAAGTATTAATACCATCAGGAACACCAAAACCAATATCTTCACGGAAGATAGGTTGACCATTATCATCAAGTTGATAAGCATGAATAATAGAGTTCCTAGCATCTTCATCAAGGTGTTTTTCCCACCAAGAGCGAAGAACTCCCGAAAAACCATTAGTTAAAATTTCAACAATTTCAGGTTGAGTAAGATTAGTAAAAGCAGTGATGTAACTATTAGCAACCATAGACATGTGGTTCATTTTGGTAAGAATTTGATGTTCACTGAAGCCATCAATATTCCATTCATAAATTTTATTGGAGGAAACAGAAAACTGATTGTCAAGATTCTTTTCCTCGAACTGAAGATCAGGGGGAGTGGGTCTAGTATACCAATTTTTTGTAATACTAGGGTTATTAAACGTTAACTTTTTCAATTGTTCAGTAAGGTCCGGGACAGAAGCGACCTCAGAAACCTCGTCTGAGTCACTATTGTAATCATTGCCAGATTCTTGAATCTGATCAATGATGGCAACGGTTCCACTGGCTTCGCCAGAGCTCGAACCAATCTTTTTAATAAGTTTATCAATACTTTTAACAAGATCGGAGTCTTTACTAGGCAATCCCTTGCCATCTCTATTATCGGGAAGAGTTAACAAAGGTTGATCAAGTTTCTTATCAGGGGTCTTAATAAGAGTGTTGTCAAACTTTTCTTCAATTTTATCAAGTTGTTTTCCTATGGTGGCCAAATACTGATTAGTAAAATTATTTTGTTCAATAATCTTTTTATCATCAGTTTTACCATCAGCGACTTTAAAAGGACTAGCAACAACTGAGTTATTCTTGACTTGTAAAAGAACAGTTTCAAGAGGAGGATGAGAAGCTAAGGTTTTGGACTTATCTTCTTTAATCCATTGAGATTTAGTAAGAACTTTACAATGATTTCTGTCATACCAATCATAAAATGTAAGGTTCTCTCTAGTAAGTTTAACAAATTTTTTCCAATTATATATAATTTTATCTCTATCAATTTTATCATGCATATTACGAAAAGCATGTCGTAATTGAACCTTCTCCCTCTGATTTTGATGCCCCAATTAATCACCAATTAATGTAAGGTTCTCCCTCATATATATATATATATATATATATATATATATATATGTATACTCTGTTACATAACTCTCAGCTCAAAAATCTCATTTTGAACTCCGAAAATCTCAAAATATCATTTTTATGATTAAAACAAAATTTTAAAGGTTTCTCGTCCTTCGTTGCACCACAAAATAATTTTATAGGCAACTTTAGGTTTTCTTTCGCTTAAACATGTAAATTTATATTTATTACATATTTTTATTGCTTAATTTCTTCCCGAAAAGAAGTTTCTCGGCATAAAATATCATTTATAGTCAAATCTTGCCTTATAGGACTTTAATAGATTTATTATGACTTATTATTTTGCTATAACGCTATTCGGAACGTCGAACGTCAAAATTGCTCGGCGCGTCGACGCTCGACGTCGCCCAAATTTTAGTTCTGACATGTCTGTTTGCCTATTTTTAATTCTCAAATCATAAGTTATATAACAATGAAATTTTGATATGTTATAGACCTCATGTCATAGTATTTTAGAAAAATTTCACACTGTGAAAACAGATCTCAAAAATCTATCAAAATAGCGCACGAAAATGACGTCAAGCAGCAGTCAGTACAGCATAAGCCGCCCGGCAGGCGAGCGCGGCCGAGCCCTGGTGCGTGCGAGCGCTGCCAGCTGCTGTTGCTGCTCTGCTGCTTCGCTTAACAGGCCAGCCACTTTGCGATTTTCTCCCGCCTTGCTCGCTTATTGAAAAATTCCCAAATTTCAGTATATTTTTCGTATCATATGAGACTATTTTAAAAAAATATTCCGGGTTCGATAGGCAGCTCAAATAAAGCGCCAAAAGTATACATTCATAACTGTTTTCAACTCATTTCCAACTTTACCCCTTCTCGCTAAAACAGTTATAACTTTTTCGTTTCAAAATATTTTTGAGTGATTCTTAAGCCCACGCGAAGCTAACTTCCGAGACTACAACTTTTCTTCTTTGACCATTTTCAAATTCTAAACATAGAATTCCAGAAAATACGTACAAGGGGATTGACCCGAATCTGACTTCCAGTTTTGGACAAATTCGACAGGGTTCCTTTGAAATATCATAACTTCTTGCTCCGAAGTCGGAATTAGTCCGTTCTGGAGTCTATGGAAAGCTTATTCAGTGTACTATACTTTCCTAAAAGCCCAGAATTTTTTGAACAATCTATCTATCCCTGAATGTTCCATTTAGGGACAGTAGTCCACTAGTTTTTTCGGACTTCTCGTTTTGACATCCAAAATTCGTCGTTCCAACCGAATTTTCTTTACAAATAAATTTTATTAAACATATTAAGACTCGTCCAAGGTCTTGGCTCCGTTTTATTCCAAAAATTAATCCGCGTTTGTTCTTTATAGCCATTTCACAAATTAAAGCTTATTAACAAAAACCCATTTTTTTTTTATCTTTTGCTTCAAAAATCAATTCCAACTACATATAACATATACAAGGATCAAAATTTGATTTATTACAAAGAAACACCATTAAGGATTACTTCACAACCTACTAAACTTTCAAAATTCCAAGTTTAGCAATAAAAATCATATATTCTACAACTTTAATTAAACTTAAAATTGAGCATGGGCTTATACCTTATGCTCTCTTCGTTTAATAAATCCAAGCCTTGCTATCTTCAAATTGACTTAATTATTGAATTCAGTTTTGGTTAGAGCTCATAAAAACTCACGGCTCACCACTTCTTCATTCTTGGGAAAATTTTGAAATTCTAAACAATAGGAGGGAGAGAGAGAGAGACTTCTCGGCTATGAGAAGGAAAAATTGGAGACTTTTATTAATTTTTGGTCAATAAAACTTAGTGCCCAAGCACAATTTTTTTGAGTAGGCTATACACTTCTTCCTTCTCCTCCTCTCATGGCAAAAGAAAAAAAATGCTAGACTTGGGAATTAAGCTTTGAATAGGGACTAAGGTAGATTAGGAATTAATCTCATTTGCTTAATTAATTAAATCACTCAATTATACTTTTAATCCCTTTACTGAATAACTAAATTATCCAATAATTAGTAACAAAGTTTTCATCTTGAGTTACTAATCCACCCACATCAAATGTTTTACTCATTAAAAATAATATAATTTATATAACCCATCTTGATATATAAATTACATATTCCCACAATAAATCATAACATATTAGGTTCTTATCACATATTTACTTTATAAATACAAAAAGTAAATATGCAACACATAATAACCCATGCAAATTTAATTATTTGCTTACTTAAGATATTATAATAAATATAATACCCTTGCCTCATTATCATAAGTTAGGAATTTATTTACTTCCTTAAGATATTATAATATATATAATATCCTTTCCTTTATTAAAATAATTTCACATAAGAATTTATTCTAATACTCTTGGGTAAACTATATATAAATATTATATACATAACCCACCTTCTTTAATTCATTACACAATTTGTTCCCAACAATTTTATTTACTCGCGTAATAAATACATATATATAATATATATTTATTACCCAATTACATGTTACACCAAACATGCACATATCATGTACATATAGAAAATAAATAATAAATTTATTCTCTCACATTATAAATTATTTATATCAATTTATTTATATATAGCAAATATAACTTAATATATTTATCATATTACGTAAACATACACATTACCTAATACAAAGCCATACATATAATGTAATATTATAATTAAAATAATATTCTCTCTTTATTAAAATAATTCATCGCTAGAATTTATTTTAATACCTTTTAATTAAAGTATACACTAATTTGTGTATACCTAAACTAATTATTTTCTTTTCCCTTCTATAAATTGTTTTCAACAATTTAACTGTAATAAATATAATAATATATTTACTACATTAAAACATGCATACATTACACTCAATAATGTAATATATGATTTCTTTAATAAAATAATAGTTATATATTAAGTATTTTTAATGCCACCAATTGCCACATTAAAATAATTTAATATTATAAATTATTTTAATTTACTAATCTTATTTCCTTTAATAAATTGCCCCAACATATAATAAATATATAATACTAATATATTTATTATACACAACCTCACATATTGTTTAACACGTATTTACTTATGTGATACAATATCATACAACATATCATTTAATAAGAATTTTATTTATTTAATTCTTATTTTAATATTTTCTAAAAACTCAAGTTATTACAATCTTTGTCCAAGTCTCAAGGAGGAAAAGAAGATGACTCCGACGGAATAGTATAAGGAGTGAAATAAACATATTATTATAACGAAAATGGAAAAGGTCTATCAATGAACCCTTACATTTTGTCAAATCTGATGAACAGTGGCGAAGCGAAGTCTTCGCCCCTGCTGATGAAAAAAGCATGGAGGACTCATCCCCTGAGCTAAAATTGTCCAAGCAGGAAATACAGAATGATGATGAAGGAGAAATCAATATAAAAGCCTACTCATCTGATCCTCAAAAAATAAATAACCAAGCCATAAAAATGCAGGAGTCAAGGTAGAGGAAAATGTTTGACCAAGAAGAAGAAAGAAATTAAGAAGAGAGAACTGCAGAGATAGGAAGAAAGGAGACTACAAAAGATCCAACGAAGAGAAGACATGAAAATGAGAAAGGAGATGAAAGCCAAGAGAAAATCAGATCAGTTTTTCATGACTTTATGCCAATGTTACCTCTATTGAAGGCCATGACACTTCATGATGAGAGCTACATCAGTTGGTGTTTCTCTAGCTTCCCAAACATCCACCTAGTTTCACAAGTCTTTCCAAGGGTATTCACTCTTGCAACTCTGCTTAACTTAGATGAGCCCTATTATCACACCTATTGTTACTTTCAGGTATTCTCCTTATCCAGTCTTTTTGAATATCATTCAAATGGACCATCTGATGATATTTGAAACGATGAGATTGTTGAATCTCCGAATAAGACTCTTAAAATATATCTGGACGACTTTGAAGAAGAATTTTGCAAATTTTAGTTTCAAAGACTTTCCTTAACCCTCAATCAGTCCTCAACAAATATCAACAAACCTAGATATAATCTTTTCACCGGAAGACATTCCATTCAATGCAAGTTCATCACATTATTGTTCTATTAGAGGACTTCAACGGCCTATGATTCATGATTCTATTATAGTTGCTCGTACACCAATTTCTACTATTAATGTATGTGAGAAACATGAAGCGGAAGTTAAGTGTGTTGAACAACTTGCAAATTCAGAGATGATTTGCAGTGAGGAAATTGAAGTTAAGGTTGACCCCAAATGCGAAAACATCAAGGAAGATAAAGTTGAGGTCAACCAAGTTGATTTTCTTTTTCCGGTTGATACATTCGAGTCCCAAGCTACTTCAAATTTCTATATTATGTCATTGTTATTCCCGAAAATTGTGCTAATGACAATAAAACAATAGATGTGAATGTTTGTTGGAAGACATCTCTCGGACTGTGGTTTATTATTCTACGATCGATATTTCAAAACTCGAGGACAAATTTTTTTTCAAAGGCGAAGAGAATGATGCGGTTTGGAAAAAAAATTCAAGAAGTTTATTATTAATTTTGTATTGTTATTTAGAGATAAATGTTGGATTATTAATGTAATTATTTTAGTAGGATATTCTAGAAGTTTTAACTATAGTAGTAGATTTCATTTAGGAGAGTTTTAATTGTAGTAGTAGATTTCAATTAGAAGAGTTTATTATAGTAGCATATTTTAGTTAGGAGATTGTTTCCTTTCTAAATTAGGTTTTACTTAGTCCCCAAGTATTGGATTTTCTATTTAAACATTGTAATATATATTATATTATTTTTAGATTATTGAATATATTGATTTGAGATTAAATCTGTGTGCTTTTGTGTGTGTTTCTTTATCGATTCTCTACGAAGATAGATACTATTATTCGTTCTTCCTACCCCGTCCTACATCATAGCTTTATGTTATTGTAATGCTATATATAACCACTTTTACATTCAATACGTGAGTTTTCCCTCACTTTGCTCTGCATAAGTTATACCAGTATCAACTTATATACTATATATTTAAAATGTTTTATTCTTTTATTATAGACCCGTAATTTGGACGATGATGCATGAATTAAGAGACTTGTATTCTAGAGATTTGTTTTGTTGCATGCCGTTTTGTATTCTCTTTTTTTTCGACTGTATGCGAGGATGTTAGATGAGGATGACATTTGTATATAACATATATGGTTCATGTTCGTTTATTTATATTTATAGTTTATATTGTGTTGGTTTATTTGTTTGAATGAATGAATGGATGTTTATATGTATTATTGTGTGTTGGGATATAAAGCAAATACAAATATTTTTGGGAAATCCACAAAATTACTGGCAATTTTTTTTATTAATTAATTTAGTATATCAGCGACCGCATGCGGTCTCTAATATTTTTCAGCGACCGCTAAGGGCTTTAGCGTATTAGCGACCGATGTTGTCGCTAATGGACCACTTCACCCTAAAAGTTGACTCAACTTAACTCAGCTTAGTTATGAAATCGGTCACTATTGGCGGCCGCTGAAAGGTCGATCGCTAGAGTCCATCCGGCAACCAGATAATGTGTGACCACTATCAACGACTGCATTCAGTCGCAGATGTGCATCAGCGACCGATTGCGGTCGCTGATAGCCGGTTGCAGATAGGCTTTTTTGTATTTAATTCCGTCGGGATTGTGGGCCAAGTGCAAATTAGGGTTCACTTGACCTAATTAAATTAAATGCACAAATTAGGGTTCACGTTCGCATGACCTAATTGAATTAAATGCATAAATTAGGGTTCACGTTATGATTAAATAAAAGGACAAAAGAGCCGAAAATAAATAAGCAAGACCTGAGAGAAGCCTCCACGTGTCCCAAGGTAAAAGACACATGGCAACTTTTTTTGGGAATTGATTGAGAGATTGGATTGGTGGTTAGAAAGACAGGGCGATCTGGGCATTATTCTGATGACTAAGGGTATTTCTGAAATTTAATTTTCCTGAGGTCATGTGTCTGGCATGTGACCACTTTTCATGAAACCTTATAAATACCCCTTCCATTCCATTGAGAAGGGACTTTTTTGAACCTTTGGACTCTTGGAAGCCTAGAAGACTTGGAGATTCTCTCTCAACCCCAGACACTCAAGAAGGCTCTCTGGATTCTTGCTATCCTAATAAGGTTCTCGGATCCTAAGAGTTTTGCCATGGGTCATTGAAGTAATCATTCACCTGTTCTTCTCCCCTCTTTAATTCATTAATCAATTCCATACTCTTCGTGGATTTCTCTCCTGCTCAGCCAACACGAAACTCTAACCCTTGCAAGGTATGATTTCCTTGTCCACATGGATTAATCAATTTTCTTTTAGTGTTTTTCATGAAATGAGTATCTAACGTACTAGTGTAATAAATCTTTGTTGACTTGGTCATATTCTATCCTTGTGTTTTGTTGATGACTTAATTTTTGTACTAAATTCTTTCTATGGCATTTCAGGAATTTGACAAAAAGGAACTTTGATGGTTTACTCAAATGGATTAAAGATTTTATTTCACTAGGAATAAAATGTAAGGTCAATTGCATTAATTGATTTTTCAATCAAGGCTCGAGGACATGTTATGTGCATTTAAATATTATATTATGAATGTCTAAAATTGAAAGAGTTTTTAAATGATGAAAAGGTTTTTTCGGAATAAATAAAATAATTTTGTAGCCTGATCATTTGTTAGTAACGATATAATTTTTTATGTGATACAAGGATAAGAGTTCTAAAGATCATGAAAAGCGTAAAGATAGTGGATTTATATCTTCAGAAGTAATCCTGGTGAAATGCTTTTGGTAAATCAGTATACACGTGTAAGGGGTTTAGATATATTGTATCTTTGATATGCTGAAGACTTGGGAGCTATTTATTTGATATGTTATGCAGGAGCGAGTTTTTAGGAAAATATGATTACATGAAGTCTTGGGACTCTAAAATAATATTTATCTTGGAAAGTGAATGTGGGTCATACTGTCTTGTATTTTATCTAATATATTGCTATCTAGATGTCAATGTGAGATAAAGTCAAATAACAAAAGTGGGTTATATATGCTTAACTTCATAATTTGTTTTGTTATCTTTCGGATATATCTCTAACGAAAATCAGATTTGAGTGTTTGTGAGATATATGTTGAAGAAGGCTTTGTATGTTTAACGGTAATATTATATGGCCTATAAAAACACGTGTTTTATGTATGATAAAATTATGATTACTGATTGGCATTAAATCTGAAATTAAAAGAGCTATTTGTTAATTGGTGCAATCGATTTAGCTGGGTACTAGTATTCTGATTTTTTATCAGCTGATTTCTGGTGAGCTTTAATTGGTAATATTTCTTTACTCTTTGATCAGTGCATTACATACATAGTTGAGCCTTGCATTGTTTATTGATTATTTGCATTGATCATAGACCTCTATATTTGTAATCTATTTTTGCTTAGACTAAGTCATGTAGTCTAAAGGTTTTAATCCGTGTGGATTAGACAAGTGTTACAAACAAGTTCAAGGAAGTAAAGGTGCTTAAGGAGTGCATAGGTGCACAAGGAGCAAGAGCGCTCAAGCGAACTTAATTGTTTTAATTATTGTAAGAATCTGCTTTGTAATAAGTATTGATTTATAAAGAAATACATAAAGTGAGTCTCCAATACTAGTTGGTATTGGACGTGGAGTAGACTACTATTATAGAGGGTAGTAGTTGAACCACGTAAAAATTCTTGGTGTTCATTTAATTAATTGTGTTTAATTTTATTGTTCACAAGAAATTAAATAAATTAAGTTTACAATTATAAGTTAATATATTAATTGTAATAAGAAATTTAGTTATATAAAATTTCGTTAAAATTAATAATTCAGCAAGCTGTATTTAAAAGTCTTTAAATTGTTCTCACACTTATTCAACCCCTTACTAAGTGTGTCTATCTGAATTTTAGTCTTTCTATATCAAGTGAGGTATAACATTATCTTTTATGGATGCTAAAATAATGTTGTTAAAATTGTTCCATTTTACATATTTCTCAGGCTTAGATGAAAAACTTTAAGGTAACATTTATTTTGGAAAAGGAAGGATTTTGAATATTTCACCTTTGAAATCAAATTTTAGAGAAGGAACTTATAATCAGAACAACAATACATAACAACACACTTTCGGATTCGGTGGTGATGGAAGCCATTGCTTATTAATTGTAAACTGTCAAGAAAAAACACAAGAATATACTCCCTCCGTACTATCGAACCTTAATTGTAAATGATATTATGTTTAGAATTCTTTAATTGTAAATGATAGTGCCAACTTTTAATTCTGATCCATTCCACATGATCTTATCTCTCTTTCTTTTTCATATTATGGGAAGAATTTCACTGCGCTTCAGTACCAAGAAACTGGGTTTACAGTTGACAAAAGTGGGTCCAAAAACATTATAAGCCATGAGTAGGTTCGTCTAATTAAATCATTTCGCATTGTTGGAAACACAAGTTAGTATTCATACAACTGATACAAATATAAGTTTGCATGATAGTTTGACAATTATAATTGTGTGATGAGTTTATATATATATATATATATATATATATATATATATATATATATATATATATATATATATATATATATATATATATATATATTATCTTATAAGTTGTTCCTCTATATATGAAGTTTGTAATTTTTCTGTTTATTAATTAAGTTAGAAATATATACAAACAAATGATCTGATTAATATTGAGATATTGGAGACAACTAAAATATATATTTCAATTTCCATTTTTACATACACCGGTTGAAGAGATTTGTTTGGAGATTATGTTATATCGAGTCTCCGACTTGATATATTTTATCCAAATTACAACTGAGAATCAATGGTGAAAAGATTGTAGCATTGGCGTTGGAGAAGATCGAGAGACAACTATTAGTTACGGGAGCAATAATGTTTTTCTCCCTCAGAGTTTGTACAAGAAGTGCAGTTGCACCGGCAACTGCATAAGAGAACTCTTCTAGGGTTTGAGAAGTGTAAGACCAATAAATGTATGCTACTGCTATAGGTGTTTATTGGTGTATTTTCCTTCAAGTTGTCACTCGCTTTCAAAGTTATTCCTAAAGTTCACTTTCGTTTTAAAGTGACATTTTATTGGCTTCCGTTCCTCTAACCCAATTTGATCTCAACCCAACTAATTTAAACCCATCCCGACCCAGTTTTGACCCAGCTCAAAATTTTAATATTTTAAAATATAATATTATTTTTAAAATAAGTTTAAAATAATAATTCTATTTAACATTTAAAAAAATAATATTTAATATTTTAAAATAAATTATTATTTTTAAAATAATAATTATTTTAATATTTTAAAATAAAATAATTATTTTAAAAATAGTTATTTTTAATATTTAAAAAAATTATTTTTAAAAAAATTAAAATAATAATTATATTTAATATTCTAAAATAAATAATTTTTTAAATAATTTTAAAATAATTACTATTTTAGATATTTTAAAAGTAAATATAAATTTTAAAATAATAATTATATTTAATATTTTAATATAAAATATATTTTTTAAATCATTTAAAAATAATAATTATATTTAATATTTTAAAATAAAATATAATTTTTGAAATTTTATAAAAATAATTATTATTCTAAGGAAAAAATATTAGAAACTTTATTTTTTTTTAAAATGAGTAAAGTTTCATAAAATATAGATTCAAAAAGTTAATATCTTTACCATTATTATATGTACTATTAATATTAGAATTTTTAAAACCAAAAACTAAAAATATAAATTAAAATATAAAAACAGTAAAAGATAAATAAAAAAAATTGATTCAAATTTTTTTTTTTTAAAATAAATAATTTTTTTAAAAAAATAATTATTATTTTTAGGAAAAAAATATTTAGAAATAATTAAGATTGAATCCCTAAAGTTCATAATTATTTCTAAATTTTTTACTTGAAAATAATAATAAAAAAATTTAAAAAGAATTATTTATTTAAAAAATATTGAATCATTTTTTTAATCTTTTATTATTTTTTGTATTTTAATTTCTATTTTTAGTTTTTGTTTTTAAAAATTCTAATATTGAAAATACATATAATAAAAAAAAGATATTAACTTTTTTTCCTGAAAATAATTTTTTACATAAAAAATAAAAAAATCTACTTTATTTTTTAAATTTATTTTTATTTTTTGTGTATATTTTTTGAATCTATATTTTATGAAACTTTACTTATTTAAAAAATAAATAAAAGTTTCTAATATTTTTTGCTTAGAATAATAATTATCTTTATAACTTTTTAAAAATAATATTTTATTTTAAATAAAAAATATTTATTATTTAAAAATATTAAATATAATTATTATTTTAAAATTTTAAAAATAAAAAATATGTTTTATTTTAAAATATTAAATATAATTATTATTTTAAAAAAATATTTAAATATTAAAAATAAATATTTTTAAAATAATTAATTTATTTTAAAATAATAAAATACTTATTATTTTAAAAATAATCATTTTTTTAAATATTAAATATTGTTTTTTTAAATGTTAAATAGAATTATTATTTTAAACTTATTTTAAAAATAATATTATATTTTAAAATATTAAAATTTTGGGTTGGGTCAAACTGGGTCGGGTTGGGTTTAAATTGGTCAAAATGGGTTGGGTTGAGATCAAATTGGGTTAGAGGAACCGAAACGTTAACAAAATGTCACTATAAGTACCTAACTGACGAAAATTGAATTTTAGGGATGACTTTGAAAGTAAGTGGCAACTTAGAGGGACAGAAGTGCCAATCAGCCTTTAATAAATTACACCCAAAATTTTGGTTAGAGATTTAAGAGCATCTAACTTTTAAACTTTTATCTTGATGTCTTATTGTCGATTCATTGATTGATGTTGTCTTATCTGTGCTTCAACTCAGCAGTACTGGGCGAAATTGAAACCTAATTGAAATTAAGAATACAAGTAGTGAGAATGTATGTGCTGCTCAATTTATTTGTTACTTTTAAAATAAATCATGCCAACTATCTTCCTAATACAAGTTTCATTTATGAAGAGTAGAATAATGAGATAAAACATAATTGTAGGACTTGTACTTCCATGTCTCTCTATTTTATAAAGTTAACTTGATTCTGGGTAATATATTGATGATGCATTGTACCCGATTTAGGGGCTGTTTATTTAGGACTAAATATATCTGAATGGCTGAATGATTGAATCGGTCAGTCATTAAGTGCGTTTGTTTAGAAAAAAAATCGTCTGAATGGCTTAATCGGTCAGATGATTGAGCTGAATGGCTAAGTCGGATTTTTTTTAGTGAATAACTGAATGAACAGCTGAAAAAATAAAAAAAAATAAAAAAAAATATTAACTATTATATTAAGTAATATTAAATAAATTTATAACAATTTTGAATTTTTTCAGAGAGGTAAAATAATAAAATTATGTCATTCAGATGTTTCACACATATTAATTATCAAATAATTTTTTTCATTCAATTCAGATAATTTTTATCAAACAACCCGTTAGTTAAATAAAAGATGTAAATTAGGATCCAAATTACATGGAATCATGTTCTGATAGTTGCTATCGTGATGTTTCATGGTGTCCAACTCATATTATGTTTAGAATTCTTTGATTGTAAATGATAGTGCTAACTTTTCTGATCCATTCCACATGATCTTATCTCTCTTTCTTTTTTCATAGTTTGTAAAAGGGCTTACTAGGAGTTAATTACTAAATTATTGTTTTTAAATGTTTTGAACTCGATCGGTTTTGGGAATTAAAGGCATGCATGGGAAGAATTTCTCTGCGCTTCAGTACCAAGAAACTGCATGGGTTTAAAGTTGACAAAAGTGGGTCCAAAAATGTTCATAAGAATTGTAAGGGTACATCCCAAAAACATTAGCCATGAGTAGGTTCATCTAATTAAATCATTTAGATGTTGTCACATTGTTGGAAACACAAGTTAGCATTCATACAACTGATACAAATATAAGTTTGCATGATAGTTTGACAATTATAATTGTGTGATGAGTTTATTATATATATATATATATATATATATATATAGGGTCAGTCTCTCCAGCGAACCATAAAGAGCGAACTAAAAACGAATTAGCTATAGCGACGGTTTTTTCCGTCGCTATAACATAGAAAACCAGTTTTTTATGTTATAGCGACAAAAAAAACCGTCGCTATAGCCAGTTCGTCATTAGTTCGCTTCCTATGGTTCGCTAGAGAGACGGACCCTATATATATATATATAAAATCTAATAAGTTGTTCCTCTATATATTAAGATCGCAGTGATTGGTTTGTTAAGTGTAATAGAAATATATACAAATAAATCTTAGACATTGGAGACAACTAAAATATATATTTCATTTTTCATTTTTACGTACACCGGTTGAAGGGATTTGGTGCAATCTGTCAAAACATATTTCAACATCACATTCAAGTTGTACATCGAGGGAGAACTATTAGTCACCGGAACAATAATGTTTTTCAAGGGAGAACTCTCATAGTTCGTACAGGAAGTGCAGCATCAATTGCATCGGAACTCTTATAGGGTTTGAGGAGTGGAAGACCAATACACGGCAAGAAATTAGGAATGTAGTGAATGAAAATTTGTGAAGGAATTCATTCTTTCACAAAATGAATTTTCTAGCGAGGAAACAATGAAGGGAAAAAAAATTAGTGACAATATAGTTATTGTGAAAGAAACATTCTTCACAAGTTAGATAGCATTATTTGAGAAATTAATCAATCTTCTGACTGTAATCTTTTACCTATTCAATACATACAATTCTTGTCTTCATTTTCTCTATCCTACCATTCTTTTCTTGTTCTTACTCTGATTCTCTCTGTATTTTTCATTACAACTTGACTGGGTATCACAACCTCAACAATAAAATTAGTCACTATTTTGTTAAAATAAGTTTTTAAAAATTAATTATAGTGAATATAAGTTGTATTATATATAAAAAGCATAAAAACTATTTAAATCGACATTTATTCAACTAATGAACCCAATATTAAACGTTAATCAAATTAATTAAGTTTAAAATAATTTCCCACTAATTAACTCAAATAAAATAATTTCTCACTAATTAACCCAAACCAACTTATTATTAACCTACTAATTAATCCAAATAAAATTATTAACGTGAGTAAAATAATCAACTAAACTAATTAAGTCAAATAAAATAATTAGCCCAATTAAAGTTAAAATAAAAAATACAAACATAATTAAAGTAAAGAAAAAGAAAAAGAAAATTTAGGAAAACCGTGGTTACTGATTACTCCAAGGCTGAAACCAAAATATATAATTGCAAATCCCTAAATCCCCAAATCATGACAGCAAATACCAAAATCCTCAAATCGATCTAAACTAAGTCTCTGAATCACGATCACGACGTCGACGACAACAATGGAAACGACAAAGGAGTCTTCGTGAAGTTGTAAAAATTTCAATTCAAGCAGAGAATCTAAAAGGTGGGAGCTTTGAGACCTTCTCAGATCCCGTTTCTAGGTTTTGTTCTTTCGAATTTTTTTCTTGATTATATGTTATATATATGAACAGGATGATGCTACTAGTGCTGTAATCGATTCTGGTTTATGTATAGATGGCTAGTTTGCTGTCCGGTGATCCTTCGCAAATGTATGAAGGAGCACCGTACAAACTGTCTCACGATAAGCAGCCAGAGGAAGGCGGCGGCGGCGGCGGCCAGTGGTATTATCTAGAAAGGAAATTGAAGAAAATTCCCCTTCTAGACTAGACGGAATTGATCTCAAGAAAGAGACTTATCTGCGCAAGTCTTACTGTACTTTCTCACAAGATTTGGGGATGAGGCTTAAAGTGTAGGTTTTTTTTGTTATGATTTCAATTAAAGGATTTATCTTTAATTTTTCTATGTTTGTTTTTTTTCTAATTGATGTCTTTGAAGGTCTTAGGTTATCTATTTATATCCCCCCACACATAATTATTATACAACCTTACGATAATCTTAGTCTGCACTTTGAAACTTGGGTAGAGGG
Source organism: Panax stipuleanatus (assembly GCA_020205555.1). Classification (NCBI taxonomy): domain Eukaryota; kingdom Viridiplantae; phylum Streptophyta; class Magnoliopsida; order Apiales; family Araliaceae; genus Panax; species Panax stipuleanatus. The sequence goes on from CM035120.1 coordinate 11,965,909, forward strand.
GGAAAGGAAAACTAAATAAATTAAAATAAGAACAACTCACCTAATTGATGCAAGTACAGTTATATACTCACTTCGTTCCAACATTATGAATACATTTCTAGAAATGATGACTTTTAAGGTTCATTTATGTTCTCAAATGTAGCCTTGACAGTAGCTAAGAATCTAATAGTGGTACTGTGAATCTGTGATGCTAGATATGATAGTGAAAAGATAATGGCAAATTAGGAATATCATGGCACTTTATAGTTCTAAAATAGATATGTATCTCTAATTTGGAACTTACGAGAAAGGAAAATGTATCTCCATTTTTAGATAGGAGGGAGTATAATTCTAAGAAATCTTGTATCAAATCAGAAAAATTCTTATTTTAGTTTTTATTTTCTCTTCCACTTTCCTAGTTCAAAGAAAAGCATGAAGAAATTTGTTTGTTAATAAAGCCTTTTGAATTGTGTGTGTAGTACTCTGTTGCACTAACCATTTACTATTTGGCATCTTTAACCTGATAATACCCTAGGCCTTTAGTACTAGGCTACTGCCATGAAGTAATTCTTGTATGTGAAAGAATTAACTTGCTGTAGTGACTGTACAGCCTTACTTCCCCTGTATCGAGGATAAGTCAATTTTCAACTTCGAATATAAAATTGATGTATGTGGTATATCAAATACATTGCAAGAGCTATGTGAAATTTTGATGGTCGTGTATATATAATATATATAGTCCTGAAGACAGAATCATTTGGGATGTCAGCCATCAGGTGAGAATTTCTAATTTACAGGTCGTAGAATTTGTTTGTAGAGTTAAGTTCTGACAAAGCAACACTTTTAATTGCAGGCATACCCACACAAAATTCTGACAGGAAGGAGGTCTAAGATGCACACTATCAGGAAAACTTCAAGACTAGCTGGGTTTCCTAAAAGGGATGAAAGCATTTATGATGCTTTCGGTGCAGGGCATAGTTCTACAAGCATCTCTGCTGGTCTTGGTATAGATAGTTTTCTGCTCTAGTTTATTTTGATGTTGGACAGATAAAGAGGAATCCCAAAGTTGACTTTTTTTGTATTAAAAATAAATTCAATAGGTATGGCAGTTGGCCGAGATCTTTTAGGGAAGAACAATCATGTTATTTCTGTCATTGGAGACGTAGCCATGACAGCAGGACAAGCATATGAGGCCATGAACAATGCGGGGTTCCTTGATTCTAACCTCATTGTTGTTCTAAATGACAATAATCAAGTATCCTTACCCACAGCTACTCTTGACGGTCCAGCCACTCCTGTTGGAGCACTCAGTGGCGCATTAAGCAAGCTCCAGGCAAGCACCAAGTTTAGGAAATTCCGTGAAGCAGCAAAAGTAAGCCTCTTCCTTATACATGCCTCGAACATTATGTTCCAAAAATTAAGTCGAAAGAGAGATCTGATTGAAGTTTTGTTTTATATCTTTAGAGCATAACAAAGTAAATTGGACCCCAAGCTCATGAAGTTGCAGCCAAAGTGGATGAATATGCCAGGGGTATGCTTAGTGCTCCCGGATCTACTCTCTTTGAACAGCTTGGATTATATTACATTGGTCCGGTAGATGGGCACAATCTCGGAGATCTAGTTACCATTTTCGAAAAAGTAAAATCAATGCCTGTACCAGGGCCAGTTCTGATCCATATTGTAACAGGGAAAGGGAAGGGCTATCCCCCAGCCGAGGCTGCAGCAGATAAGATGCATGGTAAGGCAGATAAACCCCTATTCCAGTGTAGTATATATAATCCAGTTGAGTTTTTCAATTTCACAAGTAACATCTTGATTTTTTTTTCTCTTCTCATTCCAGGGGTCGTAAAGTTTGATCCGGAAACATGAAAGCAATCAAAGCCAAAATCTTCTACACTTTCATATACTCAGTATTTTGCCGAAGCACTGATAAAAGAAGCTGAAGTAGATAATAAGATTGTAGCCATCCATGCAGCAATGGGTGGCGGGACTGGGCTTAATTATTTCCAGAAGAAGTTCCCAGACCGCTGTTTCGATGTAGGTATTGCCGAACAGCATGCCGTTACATTTGCAGCAGGTTTAGCAACAGAGGGTCTGAAGCCATTCTGTGCGATCTATTCATCATTCCTGCAACGAGGCTATGATCAGGTGAGTCATCATGATAGATGATAAGTTGTATCCGTCTTCATTATGAAATTTCAGACTAATTCATTAAATGGATATCTGTGAAAGGGGGTCCATGATGTTTGTACTTGTTTGTACATATCGGTTGATTTTCATATATGCTGGGTTATTGAGTATTTGTCTGTCTCTTTTGGGAGTTGTACTTCTGAATTAAAATCTAAAGTCAGGTAAATATGGTTTTTGACTAAGCTTGCCGGTCCTGTTTACTTTAAGGCCAAATATACATACACGCCCCCCCCCCCCCCCCCCCCCCACATATATTTATATGTGACAGAATTATTAAAATATTTGAATACATTAATACGAGATATGCTTTTAAAACATGTAAAAGACGTTGCACAATAATTTGCTAATTGATGAACTAATTTTTAACCATATTGCTGGTCTTTGTTCTGCAGGAGAATTTAAACTAAATATTGAGTGCAGTCACACAACCCTTTCTGGACACAGGTTTGTGGTGTTGCCTTTCAATTTCATTCTCTCACATGAAACGGTCTCAAGCTTTAAAATATTTCTAAAAACTCCAGAAGGATAGGTCAAAGGTTTTGAGTAATCTGAGCACAAATTTTTTTTATCAATTGTGGAACTGAATGATTGATATCTTCCATTAGAAAAGTTCAACTCACTAAGATTACGTAACTTGAAGTCATGTTTTTTTTTGGAGATCCAGGAAGAATTTTATCTATGAGGTCATGTTTGTCCATTTATAATGATATATCTGAACCTTAAAAGCTTTTTAATTTAATACTTTAATGAGAATAATTTTACAGTTAAGTAAACTGGAGTTGTTTGATTTGTATGTTGGTATGAAATTTATGTTTGAAACACCGGCACCATGTCTGCCATAAACTGGTGCCGGGGTCTGTGATGATGGCAGACATGGTGCCAAGCTTGGATATGGAAAGCCACATACTCCTTTTCCCCACATATACGTGTCTGTTGTCCCCTATTAGTTTAGCAAAAAGTTGGTGTTGAGATGAGCATATACGTGTTTGCTATGTAGCTGCCATCATGAGCTCGAAACTGCAAGAATAAATGGTTTGCTGGGAAATATTGATGCCAACCCTCAGATTGGTATGTTTTTACTATGACAGATCTACTTTTTCTAGAGAGAGCCTTTTTAAGCCTGCAATTACAACTTGATAATGTGACGTCAGCTTTGAACATTTAAATAAGAACTTTTGTCAAAATCATAGGTTGGAATACAGATCAGTTTCTGATGGATATAGGGGAAGCTACAATGGTGATGCTCAGCGTTATCAGAAATGTATGTGCAGTATTTCGTATACCTTTAATCTGTCATAGAAACATTTGAAAGCTTGCAATTGCAATTATGTTGGACACTTGGATTTTATTAATTGGTCCTACTGCCTTTTTTTCTTTCTGTTACAGGGAGGATTGGCGCCAGGAGGATTCAATTTTGATGCCAAATTGTGAGTTACTTTCATGGTTATTCTGTATCCGACTTGCGTCACTTGCACACAATATCAGCTACTAGCTATATTTATAGGGGGGAAATGTTAGATTATTAGATTTCTATTAGTGTATGTATATATATAGTTCAGATATTTTGTTAGAATTTTAAGGAATATGAATATTAATCAAAAGAGAAGACGGCCAAAGATATATATTTATGTAGTATATTGTGTTGGTTGAACATGGCCCAAGTATAACCTTTTGTAAATATGTATTAGATACCTGATACAGTTTAATTATTAGGAAACAGGGTAATTTTTAAATCGTAACGTAAAATAGAGTTTATAAATCCTATTAGATACCTATATTTTTGTCTGTCTTCCATTAATCTCTCTCTTAATTTAAGTTCACCGGTTTTATCTTTCTTATTCTTCATCTTATTGAAATTAAATTTTGGTGTTTCTCTTGTAGCATGAAGTTTACAAGTCCAACCTTGATATCTTTGAAGAAAATGATGAAGTGGACTTAACATGATGTACACTTTATTATTTTTAGTTCATTGTTATTCTTTTCAGTTTTGTTATGTTAGTTAATAAATATTGTAGGTACTATGGTCTTTAGGAGACAAAGATACGATAACAAATTATGTAGTTACGGTGACTTGAGCATTATCTATTTATATGTGGAGAATTAGTTTTAATTATTGACTCTTTATGCATTAGTTTATCAATTAGTTTGAGACAAGTATGACATTTATATTAAATTGAAATATTAAATTTAATATTTATTATAGCAATTAATAATAATAATAAATATGAAATTAATGATTTGAAAATTAATTATAATTTGTAATGAATTTTGATTATTTATCAATTAATTTTTTATTTACAAAATTATAATTTGTGAAGGATTTTACTTGAGAAATGGACATAATGAGGAATTATTTTCCTCACTAAATTCTTTTGTAGTTAATTATTCAGTCATCAATGAGGGGATTATTTCTCTCACTAATTTGAAGATACATTCTCGATTTATAATTAGTGAAGGAAAATATTCTCTCGTTAAATAAATTTGTTCTTCACAGTATATTATTTGTGGGCGAATAAAGTTATTCACAAATTTTAAATAGTCCTCCTTAAAATATTATTTGTGAAGGAAACCAATCTTTCACTAAATAACAATATTCCATTACCAAATATAATTTGTGAATAAAAAGTTATTCACAATATCCTTCACAAAAAACATTTAGTCAAGTGAAGGATATCCTATTGCGAGGAGGTCTTATGCGAACAATCGTGTGAAGGAAATAATTCTTCGCAATAAATTTATTATGAGTGATATATTACATATCTATTATGAGTGATATATTACATCTTGTGAAAAATTTATCCTTCACTAGAGGCCATTTTTTGGTGTAGTGATATATGTTTGCTACTGCTATAGGTGTTTATTGGTGTATCTTTTTATTTTACAAGACTATTTATGGTCATGTAATACGTATTTTTGGACAATTTTATATATTTGGATGGAATTACAATTTTCGTATATTATTTTGTACTATATATGATTTTGAGAAAGAAAGCTACCTATAAAATATAAATATTTTAGAAGTCAAGATAATTATCAAGCTCTAGTTAATTTAACCCTATTTTTTTATAAAGCAAAAACGATACAAAATTTTGGTAGATTCATTTAATAAATTACACCCAAAATTTACAAAATTTTATATTTATTAAGAAGCATAACAAGAAATTACAATTCATATGTGTGAAGTCTTGATTTTACATGGATCTAAAAAAAATGAAAATTCGCAGATGGTAAATAATATACGTACAAATTTATTAAATTTTCAACGTGCAAATCAAAATTATTTAATCAAAGGGGAGGAGTTGAGACATATTGTTCTGATAGTAAAATTATTTAGCGACACATATTACTCTGATAGTAAAAATTATTGCTTTGACATTATCATTAGCCTTAATTATAATGATTTATCTAGTTATAATCAATCTATGTATATTTCTCTACCTATTGACATAATATATTTAACACAAAACTCTTAATGTATAAAAAAAATTATAAGTTTTAGCAAGTACTTTTTAAAATAAAATAAATTAAACAATCATACTTATAAAGTCAAGTTGGGTTTTGGATTGTAATTATATATTATGTGTTATAGGCGGGACATGTATTAGAACCCTAATAAAATGCCCCCACCACTTTGAAATAATTTAAAGTACCCTCTACGTCCAAAAAAATAAAAAAAATAAAAAACACATTTGTAAATTTGAGTACATTAAGCATGTATTTTTTAATATTTATCTTAAATTAATATTCTCTATGTAATTAGAAATTTATTTTTATTTTTTCGTTTAAAATCAGAGATACTTTATTTATTAGTTGATTAATTAAGTATTGTCATGTACTCACTATCAAGTTTATAGTAATGTTTGGATAAGTCTGAGAAAATAAAAAATTTAAAAAAAATTAGCGGTTCACAGATGTATCTCTAATTTTGGCATGTTCAGAGTAAATAATTTGTTAGTTTAGTAATAACGACAAATAATAATTAAATTAAATAATAAATGGTGGCACGCCGCATATATAATTGTGAGAGCTATCATACGAAAATAACTTGGTATTGTGTAAATGAATATACTCCTCATATTTGGTACAAAAAGATATTTTATATTAACAATATAATTAAAAGCACAAATTTAATCTTTCTAACTTTTAGATTTCATAAATTTTTGGTTCAGTTTTCCTATTCATATTAGCATAAATATTATTCCAATTTGTATCAATATTGTTATAGAACTCAAGAAATAACAAGAGATGTAATGATACAACCCGAAAAATCGAGTTGTCCAAAAAATTAAGATTAAAGAATTAATAATTAATAAAAGTAGTTTTATTGATTATTTTCTGAGATATGAGTTTATTAATCATTCTATGACATAGGATGATTAGAAATGGGGAGGATTCTGGCTATGAGCTGGAATGAACGAGTATGAATTTTCAAGACGAAAATAAAAGATTTTCAAAAATAAAAATATTTTCGAGAAAAATACGAAATAGGCACTATTCATGTTAAAACCCTAAAGGTTAGGGTTTAATCCTAAGGGTTAGGGTTTGAGGTTAGGGTTTTGACCCTAAGTCTTTCTGAGAGATTGGAATGTCGAAATGACATTTTGTCGAAAGATTTGACGATAATATACCGTGAAAAGTTAAGTTAGCCGAGAAAAGTTTTCTCGGGAAGAAAATGACGAAAATTACTATTCATCCGTTTCTGCTCGGGAATTTATTTTGAAATTTCAAGAAACGTGTAAGATAGGATTTTGAGACGAGATGGAATATGTAATAATATTTCATTTATGGCTTGCGAAGTTTCTGCTTGCGGACTTAAAACCCGAAGGGTTAGGGAAAGTGAAATTAAGGAAGAAAATGATTATGTGTAATAATAAATGATTATTATACATAATGAATACGCATATAATACTAATTATTATACGAGAATAATACGAGGAGGATGCGAGAATTAATACAGCGTATAATACGAATTTTTTATACGAAGTAAATGAATTTAATTTGAATTAAATCTAAGAATTTAACCCGTGGGTCGAACCGACGGATAAACGGGTAGGTAAAACCCATGGGCAACCCATGAGGCAACCCATGAGCATGTGATAGCACATGGTGGCCATGTGCTATAACATGCTAGCACATGGGGAGACATAGGCAAGACATGGTGGGAGATGGTGGTGATGTGGAGAGGAGGTGGAGTTGAGGAGGTTTGGTCTAATGACCAAATTACCCCAACTCTTGCTACTCCTATAAATAGAGGGCTTGACCTTCATTTTTCATTGTTTGAAATTCCACCAACTCCTATAGAGAAGAGAGGAGAAGAAAAATAGCTTATGTTAAGCAATCCAAGAGGCAAGGAAGCCATGCAAGACTTTAATTTCATCTTCTTTCAATTCTCATATTAATAGAGAAGTGAAAATAATAGAGCATGAATTGTAGGATGTAATAAGATTGGTATTAGTGGACTTTAAAACACTAAGAACCAAGAACAAGTAAAATCATAAGTAAATGATTAAGAAGTTAAGGAAGAAATGTGTTAAAACCTTGAAATGGTTAAGTTAAACCATATTGAATGGTTAATGAACGAAAAGAAGAATAGAAGATGTTAGTAGACGATCCGGATGAGTTATATGAACTCCCCGATGTTATAAGGTTGGATTATCAAACTTATAACGTTAGAATGCGAGAAAACGTAAAATCATAATCATAACACTGATTAAGAACGAAGAACACGAAGAACGTAATGAAGAAAGCCATTAAAACTTAGATGTTTTAGATGTTGAGAATCATAGATGAACAACCAATGGATTGATTCCATTTGGTTTGACTTAAAAATATCAAGAAACGAAGATTCGACGGAAGTTTACGCGATTAGACGTTAAGCGTCGAAATCGTGAATTTTTCGGAATGAAACTCAAAAGTCGCTGTGTGATTCGGAAACGTTGGTTTTCGATTGCAACACGTGTAATTATGTAAACAAAACTTGCGAGAGCAAGAACGAATGAATTCCGACTTAAAAAGAAGAATCGAGCGTCGAACGTTCGTGAACGTTCGACGAACGCGTGAAAATGGATTGATTGGCTAAATTATCGCCGACAAATTCTTAAATGAATTCTGACTTGATAGAATGTTAGAACCTAACATTTATGAACTATTGGCTTTGGATCGAGCAAATTCTGGGTTATAACGATCACGTTACGAACTCGGGAATTTCAGAAATTTTCATACTTAGAAAATTTTTCTAATATACAGAGCCAGCGCAAGCCACGCCGCCCAGAAGCTTCATCAGGCACGGGGCGCGCCAGTCCGGGCAAGTTCCCTGCATGGGTAACGCGGGGCGCGCCACTTGTAAGGGAAAGCTGGCGCGGGGCGAGCCAGCTAGGAAAAAATGTTGACCAAGTGGGTTGTTTGTTTAACCTTTTTTCCATAAGGATGAAAGGGTTAGTAAGTAATGAATGAACATGAATATATACCCTTTAAACAACATGTTTAATCAAGGGTTTATAAGGAATGAACGTTAATAAATGTAATTGAACCTGAACTTTGAAAACTTAAACCGTAAACCAAAGATTAAGTTGAAGAACAAGTTAAGATATCATCGATCGTCATACTTTGTGATAATTGAAGAGAGTTAGGGTGAACATATAATTCACTTAATGTAACACTTAAACAAGTGATTTAACCCTTAAGTAAAGGTTGAATGAGATTAAGAGACAAGTAACGTGAACCTCGTGAATCGTATTGGCGTCGAGTGTACGTTCTAAGTATACATTGGTTGTATAACTTAGACGTTAATGCATGTTGGCATAGTAAGATGTAATAAGCCGTAATGAACGATAATAAGAGAATGAAGAACGTATAATGTGAAAAGCCGAGTTAATGGTAATAACTTGAATGAATGTTCTGAGTCGTAAGGACCGGACGTGGTAAGAAATTTAATGAAAAGGTAGAAGCAATGAATATGAAAGTTGGTCGTGTAAACTTAGATTACAAGAACGCGAACCGTAAGAAGTAAAGTGAAAGTTAAGCTAATGCTTAAATCATGAATATGACTAATAGATATTTGTTATTCCTTATGTGATATATAGGGATTGTGATGAACAATAAGGCGTAAGAGCATTCACAACAGTTTTCTCATCTCTATCCCTATTCTGCAGTGCTATTGGGTCATTTTGTAGGATAGGAATTCAATTTTTTCACTATGTACCCAACAGGTTCCTTATATTGATTCTTTAAATATTAAATTTTAAAATTTAAAAGTTCCAACAGTCAAATCATATTTTAACCGTTGTAACTATTTTTTATTTAAAAGTAATCGTTGTTTGAATTTAAAAATTGCAATTATTTTAATTTAAAAATAGATATTGCTAGAAATCAAAAGGTGCAACGATCATTATGTGTTTATGAACACTAAAACAATATTATTTTAATTATAAAATAATAAAATTTATAATTAGTAGTAATATTTTTTACAAAAATGATCAAAATTAAAATTTCATTGATTTTTAATTTTTTTATAATTCTCTTTCTTCTCTAAATCCTCTGTTTAAAAAATAAAAATGAGTGAATTTGATGGGCATATTCAAATCAGCAATTAAGTGAGATAAGATCCTTTAATCAACATAAAATCACAATAAATAGGATGTGAAATGTCATTTTACATAAATAGGGAACACTCTTTTGATTCCCTCACCCTGAGGAGTCAAATCATATATATGGATTAAAATAGAGAATTATATAAGGATAAGAAAACTGTTGGATACTGATTTATTGATATATTCTTCAAATGTGGGGATAGAAAATTTATTAGGAAAACTGTTGTGAATGCTCTAAGAAGTACACAGCGCTATAGCAAGTTTCCTGACTTCATTCATACTCTGTTATGAATGCTAGTTCTTAACTTCCTCAGATGTTGGACATGAGGAAGTAATTTTGAATGTGCAAATGTGCGATATTTGTACAAGGTGATAGTATGATTGAGGCCATATGCCACAATGTTAACACTTCGGTGTTTCTATGAAATGAACTATTCTGTGATTGAACTGTTAAATATGAAAGAGTTCGGTTTATTCATGAACCGTACTTGTTAAGTCTATGCTAATGATTCTAGCCAGACATAGTATGTATGGAAAAGGTAAAAGGATGAAAGTATGATAAGTAGATGTGATGTATGTTTTAAAATGATAGGAATCGGAATGTATTCCTATTATTCAAGCTGCTTCATAATCATTGTTCGGTTATTGAAGTCTTAAAAGAACTTTGATTCTTGAGTTGTTAATATTCAACTGCTATGACTTGCTGAGCAATTGAATGCTCACACTTACTTGAACTAAAAATATTTTCAGCGAACGACGGTAGTATGTATTAAAGGACCTGATGAAGATCAAGAAGATCGATGTCCTGTGATGATGAGATGAGATGGTTGCGAATACCATGAGTGTCTCAAGGTGAAGCACTATTCATGTTATGAACAAGCGTGAAGATCAAGTCGAGACTTGGAGAATAGCTAGATTAAAACTATTCTATAGATATGGTGACTAGTTAAGTCACACTTGTAATGTGATAAGAATAATGTAATTATCATTATTTTTAGTGAAGGAACGTTTTGAGTTAATAGAACCTGGGAATGTGTGAATATATCATGTATCTTCAGGATATAATGATATATGTATAGAATGGGAAGTATCATAACGCACGGAATTCGGGTGTGAAAAATAGGTCGAATTTCGGGGCATCACATGTAAGATGAAAATTCAAAGGATTTATCTTTCTTCTTTTTGGTGTGTTATTTAATTCATTAGAGAAGCTTGCCTTTTATAGGCAAAAGAAAGGGGAACATACATCAAATCAAGATCCACAAAATCATGAATATAGACCTTAGTTTATTGCTTGTAGCTTATGAATTTTGAGGAAATCATAATATTATAACACTCCTCCTTGATTTCCTAAGATAGAAGATTATGTCTCATTAAAAACCTTACTAAGAAAATCTAGTGGAAAAAAACTTAGCGAAGGAAAAAAGAATACATATCTCCCCCTCAAAAGGAATTCATTATTCTTTGATGAAATGTTGTGATAAGTCTTTCAGTCGACGCATTCCGATCTTATTCTGAAGTTTTGTAAACGTTGCATTTGGTAGTAACTTTGTGAATAAGTCGGCTAGATTATCACATGATTGAATTTGATGCACATCTATATCACCCTTCTTTTGCAGCTCATGTGTAGAAGAATTTAGGTGAGATGTGTTTTATTCTATCTCCCTTGATGTACCCTCCTCTAAGTTGAGCAATACATGCAACGTTATTCTCATACATAATTGTAGGAATATCTTTGATTGATTGTAATATGCATGACTCTTGGATATGCTGAATAATTGACCTCAACCAAACACACTTTCTACTTGCTTCATGTATTGCGAGAATCTCTGAGTGATTTGTAGATGTAGTTGTCATTGTTTGTTTTGTGAATTTTCAGGATATAGTTGTGTCACAATATATAAATACATAATCTGTTTGTGTTCTCCCATTGTGTGGATCTGATAAATATCCTGCATCAGCATATCCAACTAATCGCGACGTTGAATCTCTTGGATAAAATAATACAAGATCTATACTTCCACGGAGGTATCTCAAAATGTGTTTGATCCCATCCCAATGCCTCTTAGTCCGAGAAGAACTGAATCTTGCCAACAGGTTGACAGCAAAAGTAATATCGGGTCATGTACAGTTTGCAAGATACATAAGAGCACCTATTGCACTTAGGTATGAAACTTCAGGTCCAAAAATTTCTTTCCCACTTTCTAGAGGTCAAAATGGATCTTTATCAACTTCTAGAGATCGAACAACTATCGGGGTAGTTAAAGGGTGAGTTTATCCATATGAAAACAACTGAGAATCTTTTCAGTATATGTGGATTGATGAACAAAAATTTCAGATGCTAAATGTTTCACTTGTATTCCCAAACAAAATTTTGTCTTCCCAAGATCTTTCATTTCAAACTCATCCTTTAAATAAGTAGCAGTTCTTGTGAGTTCATCAGGAGTATCTACAAGATTCAAATTATCTACATATACAGCAATGATGGTAAATCCACTTTGTGTTTTCTTAATAAAAACGCATGGACATACTTGATTATTTATATACCCTTCTTTTATTAAATAATCACTAAGTCGATTATACCACATACGACCAGATTGTTTCAATCCATATAACGAGCGTTGCAACTTAATTGAATATATGTGGCGGGGCTTTTGTGATTCAGCCATTTTTAATCCTTTAAGAATTCTCATATAAATCTCATTATCAAGTGAGCCATATAGGTATGCTGTTACAACATCCATCAGACGTGTTTCCAAACCTTTCATAGTTGTCATACCTAGTAAAAAGCAAAACGTGACTTCATCCATTACTAGAGAGTATGTATCATGATAATCAATATAAGGTCTTTATGAAAAACCTTGAGCTACAAGTCGGACTTTGTATCTCACAATTTTATTTTTCTCATTTCTCTTTCGTACAAATACCCATTTGTTTTCAACTGGGATTACTCCCAGCAGTGTTTGGATTACTGGTTCAAATACTTCTCTTTTCAATAATGATTGTAGCTCAGTTTGAATAGCATCTTTCCATTTTGGCCAATCTTTTCTTTTTCAATATTCTTTCATGTTTTGTGGTTCAGAATCTATGTCAGAAATCATAGTAATATCTGATGTTATAGAGAAAGTAAATATATCATCAATCATGACTTTGCTTCAATCCCATATTTTTTTATCATGTACATAATTTATTGAGATCTCTTGGTATTCATCTCTTACCCATTCGGTGAGATCTTGTACCTCTTCTGGGGGGTATTTTTATTTTTGGAATAAGTGTTACTTCTGGAGCGAGTATTACTTCTAGAACTCTCTTATTTGTCTTTTGTTTTCGTGGTGCAGTGTCTTTTATACCAACTGGTCTTCCACGCTTCTGGCGTGGTTTAGATTCTTCTGTTCCCTTATTTGTCAATTCTTTAGAAATTAACTTTTCGATAGGTATTTCTATCTTTGCTGGAATATTCACTACAAGTGTATGTGATTTTATCACTTTCCTAGCATCATTAAATGCATCTGACATTTGATTTGTAATATTTTGTAAATAAATAATTCTTTGAACTTCAATTTCGCATTGTCCTGTGCGAGGATCAAATGAATTTAATTCTGATACATTCCATGATATTTCAGAGGGTTTCTTATTTAAAAATTTATCTCCTACTAACAGTGAAAATACAGATTTATCAAAGTGACAAAGTGCAGTGTCTTTTGCACCAACTGGTATTCCACGCTTCTGGCGTGGTTTAAATTCTTCTGTTCCCTTATTTGTCAATTCTTTAGGAATTAAATTTTCGATAGGTATTTCTATCTTTGCTGGAGTATTCACTGCAGGTGTATGTGATTTTATCACTTTTCTAGCATCATTAAATGCATCTGACATTTGATTTGCACTATTTTGTAAATAAATAATTCTTTGAACTTCAATTTCGCATTGTCATGTGCAAGGATCAAGTGAATTTAATTAGGATGCATTCCATGATATTTCAGGGGATTTCTTATTTAAAAATTTCTCTCCTCCTAACGGTGGAAATACAAATTTATCAAAGTGACAATCTGCATAACGTGCAGTAAAAATATCTCCAGCTAAAGGCTCAAGATATCTAATAATAGTAGAAGTATCAAAACCAACATAAATTTTAATTCTTCGTTGAGCTCCCATTTTAGTCCTTTATGGATGTGCAATTAGAACATATACTACACTTCTAAAAACTCTAAGGTGTGAGATGTTAGGTATCTGACTAAGAACTAATTATAAAGGAGAAAATTTATGAAAAGCTATTGACCTCACTCGAATGATAGCTGCAGCATGAAGAATTGCATGACCCCAAACTGAGGTTGGTAAGTTAGATCTTAATATCAATGGACGTGTAATTAGTTGAAGTCTTTTTATTAAAGATTCAGTTAAATCATTTTATGTATGTACATGAGAAACAGAATGTTCAATGGTGATTCCAATAGGCATACAGAAGTCATTAAAGGTTTTTGATGAAAATTCAGCAGCATTATCAAGTTGAATTGACTTGATTGGATGATCTGGGAACTGAGCCCGTAACTTGATTATTTGAGCAAGAAGTTTATAGAAAGCAAAATTTCAAGAAGATAGTAAACATACATGGGACCATCTAGTTGAAGCATCTATTAAAATCATGAAATATCGAAATGGGCTAGACAATGATGAATGTGTCCACAAATGTCTCTTTGGATTCTCTCTAAAAATTTTGGAGTTTCATTATAAACTTTTGTTGGTGATAGTCGAACAATTAATTTTTCTTGAGAACATGCTGCGCAAGAAAAATCACTACTATGAAGGATCTTATGATTCTTAAAAGGATGACCAGTAGAATTTTTAATAATGCGACGCATCATAGACGTGTCTGGATGACCGAGTCTTTCATGCCTAAGCATAAATGATTTGGAATCTATAAATTTTAGAATCACAACAGTATGAGACTCAATTGCTCTAATCTTCATAGTATATAACCCAGAAGAAATTGAATGAAATTTTTTTAGAATATTCTTCTTTCCAAAAATAGTATAAATGATGAGAAAATATTCATTATCATTTTCATTTGTTGTTTCAATGTGAAAACCATTTAGTCGAATATCTTTAAAACTTATCAAATTTCTTTTTGATTTACTAGAATATAAAGCATTTTTTATGAAGAATTGTGTCTCATTTAGTAACATGAAACTAGCTTTTTTAAATCCTTCGATTAAATTTGATATGTCAGAGATAATTATCACGTTTCCCTTAACTTTGTTTAGTTGTGAAAAATATCTCTCACTTTGAAGGATTGTATGAGTTGTTGCACTGTCTGCTAAACATATATCTTTCATATCTATTAAAGTTGGTCCGACACATAAAAATATATTAAAAAATATATATTTGATTCATAATATTATCCATGAGTAATACATAACATGTAGCGTACAAAAATAAAAACTAATAATATTATACATGCATGGTGCTTAATTAAAATAAGAAATTATTCGATATTCCAAATGATGTTTTCAGAAGGTCCAACAATATCGCCAAACTTTTTTTCATTGTTGGAGCATCAACAATATTCAATTGATGGTTAACAAAGTTTGTTTCTGCCACCTTTTTCTTGCTCTTTTGAGACTCATTGTATAAATTAACCAGATGCATTGACGTACGACAGGTACGTGACCAATGCCCTTTCATCCCACACCTGAAGTAAACATCTGATTTGTTCTTCGTCTGTGTTGCATTTTTACCCAACCCAGACTCTTGCCACTTCTGGTGCGCAGAATTGTTGCGATTGTGGAATTTGTTGTTATGATGGCCTCATTTATTTTTTCGTTCCCGAAACATCTTATTATTTTGTCATCCATTATCACGCTTATTCTGGAATGACGCGCTGTTAATGTCTGACAATGAGGTAGAACCTGTTGGCCGTACTTGATGGTTCTTCAACAACAATTCATTATTCTTTTCCGCAACAAGGAGGATAGACAATAATTCACTAAATTTTGTGAACTTACTTTGTCTGTATTGCTGTGACAAAATCATATTTGTGGGATGAAAAATTGAAAGCGTTTTTTCTAACATTTAGATTTCAAAAGTCTTAAATTAAGCCACTCAAATTTGACACTAGGGAGAACAACCAATTTTTGGTGGTCAAATATTTCCTTTAGTTGTGTCTATAAGGTCCATTTGCACTATTAGTGGTGTCTGGTGTCTTCATCGAATAAATTCAAGGCGTGAGACCACTTGAGCATAGTGGAGTTTACCAGGACTAGAACCCACGTTTGTGAGAATTTATGTCCGACTTCCCACCACTAGATCACCATCCTAAGTGATGATAAATGTACAAACAATATAAATATATAAATATATATTTTATTAGCATATCCTTTTAATCAGAAGGTATGCAATCACTAATGTATATACAAGTATTATTGTACACATTATAATACATGTACAAAACTACAAAAGGATCTTCACCTAATTAATACGAAGGGGTATTCACCAAGTATGCGGTAGTCAGATTATTCCCACAAATTAATAAATGATAAAAAAGTTCCTACCAAGTCTTGTAAGATCAACCAAGATAGATGGTACCACTGTAAATAACAAAATTTAAAAATTGACAATAAAACATGAATATAATTTGACAGTTAAAGAATATAAATGGCGACAAAGCCAAGCAGGTAATATAACATGAATATAATTTGACAGTTAAAGAATATAAATGGTGGCAAAGCCAAACCGGTAGTATAATGCTTAATTTGCAAGAAATTAAAATTTTGCCACTGATAACGTGTTATAGAACCAAAGAAATAACAAGAGATGTAAGATAAAAATTCAGAGAATTTCTCTTTCTTCTTTTTGGTGTGTTATTTCATTAGAGAAGCTTGCCTTTTATAGGCAAAAGAAAGGGGAACATACATCAAATCAAGATCCACAAAATCATGAATATAGACCTTAACTTATAGCTTGTAGATTATGACTTTTGTTAAAATCATAATATTATAACAAATATTATATACTATCCAAATTTAAAAATATTTTTATCTCTAATACAAATAGAAAAAAGGAATAAATTTTCTTTCCTATTTATAAGTATTATACAAATTTATAGTAATTAATTATATACTATCCAAATTTGTAACTTATTAATTCAAAAGAAACTCAACCAATCTCTAATAGAAAAAGTAACTTCTAAAATATTTTTTATTTTTTATTTTACCAATTTAATTACAAAAAATATTATTACAATTTTATGTAATTAATTAAGAAAAAATAACACATTATATTATATCACCTACATTTATTAAAACTTAAAATTATACCAAATCACACAATTAATTGTATTAATAATATATGTGAATTCTTTAAAACATAATAACTGTAAAATTAGTTAAAAATTATAATAAATTTATCACTAACTAATTGTCACAACTAAATTAAAACTTATTAGAACTAGAGTTTCATACTTCTATTCGGATTAAAATTTCAAGTAAATTTTCTTAATATAAACAATAATATAAATTTTTATTACAAACTTAAATAAAATTAAAATAAAAAATAAATATGCACTCCTTTTAAATGTTTAGCTTAATTATTGATCCAAGTAACCTAAAATATATAATTCAATATTTATTATTTAAATAAATATTTAATAATATAATAACTACAATTATCTTCTCAAAAATCCTAATTAATATTTATCTATTTGATAATATACTAAATTATTATCCATAGTTCGCACGAGGCAGGCAAAAACGTGATGGACATGATAGAGATGGTACATCACAATACACCAAAAACCATAACAATGTTACCTTAAGAAACTTTAAAAACAATTTTTGTGCACCTACAATTAATTATCAATAAAGTTGTCAAACAAATGGCAAAGTTATTCTTCATAGAGTGATTAATTTACAAAATATCATAAAGAATACACCCATTTACAAATAGCTGGTAAAGGGAGAAGATTTCACAACCAGGAAGAAGGGGGAACTATCAGAAAAGTAAGGGAAAAAAGGGAAAAAGAAATTTAATCTATATTATTATCTAATTATCCAACTCCAGCTTTTACCACAAAGGGGATTGATTACCTTCCTCTAAAGTGCCAGTCTGCTCCCAGCAACTTGCAGCAGCAGATGCAGCAGCTTCTTCAGGCAAATCAGCCATGTACACGACCTCCTCCGCCTATCAAAAAAGAACAACACTTGATTAGCTTATTAGGTGGAAACAAAGTCGCAATGCTTCCCTCGTCAACTTCTACCAACAAAACGAAGCCCATAGGAATGAGAGCTGGCTTTGAACAAATATAATTCCCACCATTAATTGTCAAAAATCCTAGTGTTCTAAAAACTGCTGTAATCGGTTGGTTGGAATGCTTGCATCATGTGGAGATGCCACGTGATATGATCAAATATAAAAAAAACTGCTATTGTTTTTACTGAAAGAAATCTACTATACGTAGTGATGACGATTTTATAATCATGAACATGTATTCTCTCAACAAAAGCTGTAGTTTTTGTGATGCAAATAGTCAGTCATCTCAGAAGTCTAGGAGTGTATAGATTCATTGTAAAAGGTAAAAGTCTAATACAGCTTTATTTATACCTCTGCTGCCACCAGACTTGCTAGCAGATCCTCCCCTGCCCCGTCCCCCGCCCACACCTTTTGAACCTCCATCATCTGCACCACGACCCATGCCTTTTGCCTGTCTCCCACCAGCAACATCATCTCTACCTCTTCCCCTTCCACGTCCTACGCCAGGTGGTCTTCTATCTGTAAATTAAGATTAGTCAAACTAGTAACCAAAGTTTACAAAGATTTGCAAATGTAGAGGGTATTCACTAAATTTGAAAAAGCCAGCTTTTGAAAGGGAATACTTCCACTTTGATCTTAACCACTAGTTTGGTTATAAATTAAGTGATTAACAGCAACTAGATATGCCCTATTGGTCCATTAGCGAAACATCCTTCTTTATTCTAATACTTTCTACTGCACATGCTTCATTTGTATCGCAAGTACTTGGAAAAAGGGTCTTAGCTGTCATCTGCTACCTATGTTCTAAATTTTAATCAAACAATTTGATTGAGTTTATATTGCAATAGTATGAACA
Source organism: Panax stipuleanatus (assembly GCA_020205555.1). Lineage (NCBI taxonomy): Eukaryota > Viridiplantae > Streptophyta > Magnoliopsida > Apiales > Araliaceae > Panax > Panax stipuleanatus. The sequence continues at coordinate 11,984,764 of CM035120.1, forward strand.
GGATATCTAGTAATCAAGGGAATGTCATATAAAATTTCTTTTTATATAATGCAATGAAGCAACAATTTGTTCAAATGGCAAACAATTAACAAAGACTATTCCATAAACCGACTGTTGAAAGACCAAGATAAAATATTGTGGTTAAGAAGACCCCTATATAAATGAAGACAAAATAAAAAAGCCCTCCCAAACACAAACTGCAACTTTGTGCAATATGGATCTATGAATAAAGGGGGGGGGGGGTAATTTTCTGTTGACAGATTGTGCTGCCATTGGTACGGTATTATGATTTAAGTGGAAGAAACAATATGTACATTTTATGGAAATCAAGTTTCAGTGATCAAAGCAAAAATGGATTTAAAGAAAAAATATATTACTACACTTGGAGCAGTAGAAGATCTCACTTGCACAGATATCTTAAACATATAGAATCATAGAAGCATAGTTTAGAGAGAAGAAAGTGATATAAATTGGCTTGAGCCCTTTATGTAGCTCACAAATCACAACACCCCACAAGGTGCGACAACCACTGATGGCATGATGCAGATGGGATGTGTCCATTTCCAACTAATTGTATTCATTCAAAGGATACTAATTGACTGTTCACAGTCACTGATTGACCAAAAATTGTCCGGTGGTATTGTTTCTAACCCATCAAATGACCATTACCTTTTTATTTTTCGTTCAATGGTTTCATTTGTTCAATTTTAATACATTAAAAATGATCCTCAGTACCTGAACGACTCTTTTCTTCCTGAACCTTATCAATCACCTGAATAAACAAAGCCAAATAACATATCAGGGCTAACAGTTCACTGAAAAATAAATAAACCAGAATCCAATATACAAAAACGAATCAATCCAACAACAATATAAGATATTGGATGTAGAGTGTCCAATCCATCTCAGCTGGAACTATACATTATAATAAAAGAAACAGGCTACAACACGTATTGGATGTAGCCAACTCTTGGGGAAGATTTAATTTCTGTAGTGTCCAATCCATCTCAGCTGGAAATATACATTATAATAAAAGAAACAGGCTACAAAACGTATTGTAAGGAGCTAAAGACTGCTCATTTTTCTGGCCATGCAACAATGTTTAAGAGAGAAACAATGCTATCATCCACTTGTTTTTATCAAACTTCTGCACCAACGACAATGGTATATCCCCTCCAGCTCTCTCTCTCCCCCCTCTCACTACTCTCTCTCTCTCACACACACACATACAAGCACAGAAGCCCACATACACACGTACAAACAAGCAAACATATATCACAAATCATCAAGAACATATAATGAACAAAAGTATTGCAGAATATTAAGATACTCCATCCCAATTTGAGTATCATGGCTTCCATGCACATAATTTAAGTAAAAGTAATCTGCTAAGGTAATCTATTCCAGCACATAGTATGGTCCACATGTTTTACCTCCATTTTTATATTGAGATTGCATTGTTATAAACTATGACACTATTTGGGTACATCCAAATAACAAAACCATGTCAGTATGTCACTCAAATCAGGACGATGGAGAACCATAAATAAAAACATCCTCACCGTAACTAACCAATTTAGGATCAAAGCTAAGGGACAGAAGTATAAGCTTTCAGCATTTCACGATAGTAGTTCCCTCCGTTTTCGACCAGGTAATCTGGTTTGACTTGGGCTATCTAATTATAAATGGTGGAGTGTTTGTAATGTTCTGAGTCTGTACAATCATCTTTTGACCACCCGTATGATGATAGTAATCCGTCACTCATTTTGTGTGACTTGTTGAAACATCCAACTCAAAACCAATCGACAGCAGAAGGCATAGCCCACAGAGTCTATTTAGGACAGTAAAGCTTAATTTGATCAAAGATATACTCCCTCCATCTCAGAATATAAGATCATTATTCACTATTTAAAGTCGACTTAAAAAAAATTCAAATTCTAAATTGACATAGATACTTTTAATTTTAGTCAAGATAAATTTTGTAAACAATCTAAAAAGCAATACTCATGCTAAGACTTATTGTTACATAATTTTAAATGAATCATCTCAAGTTTGAGTTTTGCAATGTCTAAAACTAAAAGTCAATAGCAATCTTATAATTTGGAACGGAGGTAGTATTACATTCGCTACACAAGCTTCAGTAAGAATTACAATTAGTTCATACATTTTCACTCTGATGAGAAGTATTCTATAGACGTACTCATGCTTACAGATACTCTTAACAACTCATAAGACACATACTCAAGCTTCAAGAAATTCATTAACTTCAGAAATAATCTTGCATATACGATTCAAGATGGTACAATACGTAATTGTTTTCTCAATAGGAGTGAACCTAGAAAAGGATGACAACAATACGCTTAAAGAGAAAAAACAATATGCAGGGTTCAGTTTTGTTTTACTTTTTCATGGCCACTGTAAAAACACAAGAATAAAATTAAATGAGAAAAATCTGGTCAGCTCGCTACCATTCTCTGTTTTTTCATCAAAGAGATGCGCTACTACAAAAGGTGTCTCAGTCAAAGCTTGAGAAACCGCCCCAAGGAGAGACAACTAGATTACCTCAATCCCAGCAGTAAATTAAAGCTTAGAAAGACATTTCCTTAAGGAGCACATCAAAGTCTGATTTGGCTAAGAATCATCACTCCAGAGTCCCAGTGTGTGATTTTGTTTGTGTGTGTGTGTTAGAGAGACAGAGAATTTCAATATGAATTAAGTACCATCCAAAATATTGTTAGATAATTCCTTATCATTTTGTGCAAGTATAACAATTTCTAGGAAGTAGTAGTATCAATAACAGGGAGCAAGTATATTCTATTATTCTTTATTATAATATAAATATGCTAAGAAGCAGTGAATAACCATTTGATAACACAAAATGAGATATAAGAATAAAATCCAAAACAGGTTCAGTTGGAGTGTGGCCATCACTAAAATTTAAACATACCTCATCTGGAACTCGTAGATACTTGATCGTATTACCACGGATGTAGCATTCAGGCATTCTCCAAAACCTATCTCCATCCTACATTTAATTTTCATTTTAGTCTACAATAAAGAAAACATTGTGACATAAATAAAGGAAAAAAAAAACAGAAAAAGAATATACTTTTGAGGTACAAATGACTTCACGAAGGTGTATATTCATCCACGTATCGCAATTCACTAAATGCCCATTATAAGTTTCACCATTTTTGAGCTCCACCAACTGCCAAACAATAGCAAACATTAAAACAAATAGAGATTCCTCCTTGGACACGTTTAACATAAATTACAAATATCACAACTACCGTCCTTTGGTTGCAAAGGACACCAGAGGGAACAAAAGGTTAACATCATCCCCAAAAAAAATAGCATCCAATCCCAATCCTAAATTTCAGTCTCAGAATTAACTATCAAAGAAAAACATTAGAAAACATTATTTCTAGGCATGGTCTAACATGTGTTAAAAAGTCAAAAAGAGGTTCATGCATCGCAGCTTTATTATACTATAAAACGATCTCATCAATTCAATAAAACTGATCAAGTTTAGGTCTTTTTATAAGGAGGGCCTTTAAGTTGTGAGTTACTATCAATAATAAGAAAAAAGAAGCCTGAAATAGGCTTCTTTTCTTTCTGAATCTCAATGTTAGTGATTTTCAAAACATAAAAAAAGGGATAGATTTGAATGTTTTATACTCTCTATTAACCACTATACACAAAAATGATTTAGTAGAAGGGTAAAGTGTTTATCCAAAGTCCAAACTTAAAAGTTAGATTCTTTTTTTTATGTTCTAATTTTAGTTTTCCATCCTTTTCTTTTCTCTTAACTAATTTCCTTGCCCTATATTTTTCTCAGTAACCCGACAAACCCCAGCTAGAAGTATAACAAGAAACCAAAAAAATAAGTCTTACCATAGGATGACCCTGTGCAGTCTTGAGCAGAGAAAGTGGAAGCTGAAACAAGAACAGCTCAATTACTTTGACAAATGCTAAAACAACCCATAACATATAAAATAAAATAAAATCATAACAAAAACAAAACCTAGCCCTAGCCCTAATTTTCAACCATTAAGAGAGTAAAATACCATCTTTCTGAATTACTGAAAATGGAACCTTGTAAAATTGGGGCCTGCAAATCAAAATAGTGAATGTATGAGAAAAGCAAGAGTATTCGACAGAATTGCTTGTTTGATTGCTGAGATAAAAAGAAAAGGAACCGACAGAGTGAAGCTAAAACAACAAATGACTCCACAAAAAGAATCTAAACACAACTACCAATTGGCATCATCAAAAGCACGAGAATGAATGAATGAATGATGCAACTTACTGTTCTTCTGGCAACCAAACAAAGAGGTTTAGCGAGAACGCAAGCTAGCCGATTGAAGAGAGGTTGAGACAGGGAAGCGAGAGGTTTTACGAGGGTTTATAAAGACTGAATTCGCAATTGTGCCCCCACAACTCTTTGGATGTTTTAGAAACATTGCAAAAACAATCCCTAATGTTTCAAAAATTAGACATCTTTGTCCTACAATTACAAATTTCAACACCCATCATTATTGATGGGAGTTGTTAGCATGAAGCAAAATTCTCATAATCGAACCGTTCATCGAACCGAAAAAAGTATCGGGTGGATGGATTATTGGTCCAACCAGTGGTCGAACCGTTATTGACCCAGTGACGTCATTAATATATAAAAATATATATTATTAGTAATTAATAAAAAAATTAAAAATCTCGTTTTTCATGAATTAAAACATAATAAAGATGAGTTACAATATAAATAAAAATGGTTAATTTTAATATTAAAATTTTTTTGGTAAAATTTTTTTTTATTGAAAATCAGGTCAACTGGGTCAATTAACCGGATTTATCGGTTGGACCGATGGTCAACGGGCCAACTCGGGTTTTGACTAAAACCAAGTCACTGGGCCAAACTGGACCGAAAGGCGGACCGGTTCCGATTTTTACCGATCCGGCCGGGGTTTTAAAACATTGGCATTAAATTAACTTAGGTCATTTGACCAATATAGTATCGACACGCAAACGAGAGGTGATCTCTCTTTGCGTATCAATGAAGTTAATTTCATGGTAACCAAATTCATTATTGATAATTAAAACTTTAAATAATTAACTACCCGAGTCAATTCATGTACCAACACAAGTCAGCTGACTGAGTTAACTCTCTTGGTACAAAGATTAAATGTCTGTTATTTTAGTTTTAGATATAGGAATTGGTTGTCCTATGAACTCTATAAAGTGAGAAACCAATGGAGCATTTACTATAAGATGTCGTGCAATGCTCATTTCTTACTTGTACCAAGTTTATAGGATTGTTTTGTCCGAGTTGATATGTATAGGACTAATATATATATTTGAGTTTATATTTCTAGGGCAAAAGTATTTTTCATTTAAAACCATTGTATATTATGAGGGAAAAACGGGAGTGGTTAGCATGAGATTAACTTTGGTTAATTGACCAATACAGTGTCGACACACAGGTCGGGAGGTGTTCTCTCTCTGCGTGTCAGCACTGTATTGGTCAATTGATCAACTTACTATGAAGTTAACTTCATGGTAACCGGATCCGAAAAAAATACATCTTCACAAGCTGGTTGGAAATTCCTGGATTTAAGAGACAGAAGTATAATATTATATAGTACACACCAGAAGTCCTTTTACAATATGAGATACCAATGGAGTCCTGAAGCAAAGCTGAAGGGAAACCAAACGATGGCTCTCCACCAGGGCAGCTCAAAAGCAAAAAGAAAACATATAAACCAAAACAAGGAGAAGCCATATATACTGTTAAAATCATTTTCTAGACACATAATAAAACTGAGCCAATATGGGAATGAAACGGCCGAGAAAAATGCCATCTACTTATAAATCTACTTTCCGATTCCAAGCTCTTTTGTAATGTCTCTAGTCAGGCTAAATTGCATGGTGTTATGCCATGGGAATAGCGTACGAGTAACTGGAAGCTTCCTTCGAAGGTCCTGCATTTTTATCAGATTGAAAAGTTAATAAATGAATGAATTTACTCAATAAAAATGCTATCGCACTAAGAAACTAACAATTTAGCGAGTTCTATTTATTATCTTTAAATGTATGTTATAGTGGGGAGGGGATTTGAAAATGACTTGGGGAGGCAGGGAGGGAGGGAGGGAGGGAGGGGGGGGGGCTCAAATGGGTTGATTACTTGCAAGCAGTAAAACTTAAGTATTGGGGGCCTGCAGCCAAAGGGGCAAAAGCCTAGGAAATTTCATCAAAAGGGGCAAGCTCTTTGTGACATATATATATCTTGCACAAAATTAGAAAAACAATTCTACCTTCATCTAGAGAAGAGTCCTACTTTTGCTCGACTTATTTATGAATTTAAAGTTTGCATAAACACATTTAGACATAATTATTTTCAACAAAATATTCTCAATAATAAAGTCATTATTGTAAATAATTATGTCCAAGTATGCCGACCAAAAATTAATTTTTTTTACCGGCCCAAAAAAATAAATTATGTCCAAGTATGTTATATGCAAACCTTAATATTCATATTAATGAGAAGTCAACAAAATAGGACAAAATATTGTTTAGAGCAATATTATATGCACAATGATGAAGTACGCTAAAAAGTGAAGTTAAATCTTAAAATTCAAGTAAATACCAACATCTTTTAACCTAAACCTAAACACATATATGCACGTGCACGCGCACGCACACGCACACGCACACGCACACACGTATATACATATCTATTGTGGGAGGCCATTGATCTTTTATTAACTAAAAAAATACAATGAATAGCCAAGTAAAAAGGGGCCATGACCCATGAGTGGCTACATCTATATGGCTCCATGCATTATGAACTTTTATCAATTTGATAGTTAAACAATCACTTCACCTGGTAACAGGACAATAGTTCTTAGCCCAATGGAAATTTTAGCCCTCCAACTAGTCAATAGAACAGAGCAGCTCAGAGAGAGGAGAACAGGAAATGGGGAGATAGGACGAATACATAGTAAAAAATCACATAACACACTGAACTCGTGCTCCTATATTTGGCCTTTTATTTTGCCAACTTTATAAGATTAGACCTGACAACAATTTAATGTACTAAATCCATTGGGCATTCTAAATGCAAGTTTTTGAAGGACTGTGAGTTCAGAAACAAACCTTAAAAGTAGTATCTGGTAAATTTGAATATGAAGCCTGTATGATGTCGGTGTCAGTGAAGTACTATTGGAAGAATCAAATGTTAGATACTTAAAAAAACACTTATACTTCAACCTGAAGAGAAGTAAGGTACTCCGTCTCATGGTGACGAATAATGTTGGTCAATGAAATTGCACAATCATCAGCAGCCTACCACAAATATAACATATATAAGCCCACAGAACAGTTTTATCAAACTATTGGAAATTGATAAATATTAATTACAGACATATGACAAACTTGGTACCATATAATAAGAGAAAATATTATTGTATCAACATATTTTGGGTTTTAGATTTCAGTTAAATTTTCAATAATGAACACCAGATACATGCTCAGAAATAGAAAAAAGAATGATCAAACTTATATAAGAAAATACAATTCTTTGTACAAAATGTATATTTGATGGAAGCAATTAATATGTTGCCTTTGTGAAATTATACCTGGCATATAGTAAATCTAGTTTTTATAAATATTAAAAGATTGTTCACTTATCATTGTCACCTAAATTATTTGAGAAAGTTGAGAAAAGAGTCTTGCAGTCATTTCCTAAGATTATCTATGCTACTACACACCATAATTATTGCTAAGCAAGGTTGGGAATATTGGGTTTCCCAATAATTATTTAATTAAGAGGAAGGGTCCTCATATCCACCCATTGCCCTTGGGTATAGCCCATTTCCTAAAAAAATACTAATTGTGGTGTCCTTATGAACTTACTGATTTATGGTTAGCTGTCAACTCACAATAGTACTTTAGATGCATTAACATTAAGGTGCTCCCGTAATAAAACTAACTGACATCGTTGAAACCTCACATTGCTACAGAAAGGTTTAACAGGCAAATGAAGGAATATTATTAAGATATGTGCAGACAAGATGGATAGTCACATTTCACTTGTTTCTTCATTGTCCATGGAGTGGAAATTTTGGAGTGGTTCATTATCATTTTTGAGGAGGCACTTGTCCTTTGGATGGTTTGCTTCCCAATTAATGTCAGGGTCTTGGGGTGGTTTGGACACAAAGATTCTTTGGAGGTGCTTTTTCCTTATGACCTCATATTTAGGTAGGTTGATATGATAACAGTTCTAGCATTAAGCTTCACGTCGTATATGGGAGCCCTTAATGGGCCTGGGATTGCAGACATCTATAGGTAGGTTGTACATTACTGATAATTGTTCCGCATCTCTCTTTTGTTCCTCACTGTGGAAGACTCCTGGTCCTCCTCTGATGTATCCTTCTAATCAAATAAATTATTTTTCTACCTTAGAGAGAAAAGGGGGGATCTTATAAAGATACCCACAACAAATAATTCAAAGCAGTTACAATACTCAAGTCCACAACAAAGAATTGCCAAGTACCTACAGTTTGGAGGATACCTGAATTATAGTTGAATCCTTGCATTCATGTTTTGCATCTAACTGGACATTTCCTTCTTCAAAGTAGTGGGCTTCCACCTGAATGAATATAAAACAAAGCATAATCACAAGTTTTGGTCCAAATGACTCGAAAACAAAGTCAGACATTTAATGCAAATGTATACTGTTTATATACAAAATCCTTGGTGATACATTTCAATAGTTATCTACCTGCACTCTGCCTCTTATTTCCACAATTTGCAAGTCATCTTTAAACTCGATGTTCCATATTGAGCGCCAACTTCCATTACTGTAACATACGCCACGAAATACTAATAGTAAGCGAACAGTTGAATAAGAAACAGATCTTTGTACATTTTCTCCAGAAACAAAAAGAGATACAAAGCCAAGCTGCAAACAATCAATATTTTAACGCCTCTAGTGAACCAGTCTACAAATTAACTAATAATAAACATAGTTAATTGGAAAATGTACGAGGAAAAGTAAAACGTGTCATTTTAGTTATTAAGCATATCACTTTTAGTTATTACAATTATGTAAATTATTTCAAAACTCGTCATTTTCTTAAAATACAGGAAATTTTAACAGGAAATTTTTAACATAGGACAAAGGAATACTGTATTAGCCATAAGTAGTGAAAAGAAATATTGTCCATGGATAGATAAAACATGAAAAGCACAACACTAATATCGAAAGGAGAGTATTCAAGAGAATGTTTTGTAATGAATTCAATGACAAAAAGTCACTGTTCCAATCATTAACAGTCTGATCCTGGCTAATGAGGGATATGAACTACGAATCGTGCCAATGAATTAGTTTGAGTATCTGTGAGACCAGACAATAGAACTAAAAAAACATTGGAAAACTAAAAAGGCGCAGAATTACAGAAAATCCACAATCTTTTTAGCTACCTACTTGAGAGTCCAACTTTAGATGGAAAAGCATCCCTCAAAATACCAGGTGATGTCTCATGTATGATGATGTAAAATTAAGGGAAAAGGAACTAAATATTACTGATAAAAGTTTCCAATAGATGCATGCACATAGTTAAGAGCTATCAACAATCTCACTTTTGCAATGTTCAAAAAAAACTAACTCCTTTTTATGAACTTTTTGTATGATATTGTAATAGGGAAAACAAGCTAAATCATATTCGAAGATTTCTTCAGCGTCATGTTTATTTCAAGTACTGAAATATCATCATATTTATATCTCAGGTATTTCAGCATCACAGTATCATTTCAAATATTAGAAAAATTCAAAGAATATTTCAGAGAAAAGTGACAGACTCAGTTGTTTGTTTCCCTTTGGTAAACACCCAAAAATGAGAAGGTAACTAGAGGAAAAAGTAAGACCTTTCTGAGGGCAGATGATATAACAATTACAAAACAGGCAACCATGGTGAGACAAATTAAATTACTGAGAAAGAATGATGAATAAGAATAAGGTAAAAAAAAGAGCATGTACAGTCGTTAATGCAATTTCTACTTCAGCCAGTTCAACACACCAGAAATTTTGTGGGCTGTGTCGAGCAGCTGAAATAACCACAACGAGCTCAAAATCAGATCCAGGTTCTTCCACATCTTTTCCATTTGTACAGTAAACTGAACAAACACCTTTAGGATAAGCTTCGCCAATGTATTTAACTAGTTCTGCTTCTACTGCACATCTGTGATGGAAGAGTTAGGGAATTATTACTAATCTGCAACCTATGAGTCCAGAGGATAACCATCCAGCTCGCTAAACAACAAAACTCAAGAAGCAACAATTTTTTTCATGACAAAGCTCAAGGAGCAAAACTACAAATAAACTTGGCGAACAACCTTTATCAAAGCCATAAGAGAACATTAGATGCAACTGTAGACCCAGTAAACAGTAAGGTGTGGGCGGACATAAGTGGGTTTTGGGTTTATATGGGTTGGGTTTAAATGGGTTGAAATCTAAATGGGTTGTAAGTGGGCGACCATAAATGAATATGGGTGGATATGATTGGGCAAACTATCAAATTTGAGCACAGGTATAGATTGTACATATGAATTTCTCACATTTTGTATAAGACAAATTCATTTTTTAGTTCTCTCTAAAAACTTTCTTATAAATAGGATAGTCCTTAGTACGCAAGCAGAGACATATAGATTGTGGTGGTGTCATAATAAAAATTTCCTCTATCTGTCCTTAATATGTTTTACAATAATATTTCAATTCTAATAGTTTAAATTTAGATGTTGGTAAATTATTGTTTTCATATATATGCAAGCTTTTTTCCTAGGTAACTTTTCAGTTTCACACTACCCACTGTTATCACCAATGTTCTAAAAGGCACTAAGCGGCAAGCGGGAGGCGGGCGGCCGGATGGCCTAGGCGGGATTTTTTATTTTAAGCCAATTTTAATATTTTATCCTACATTTATCCAAACAAAACAATAATATAAAGCAAAACAATCTACAATAAAAATAATAAAGGCCTTTGCTTAAAGTTCAAACACATATCCGAATTGTCAACGTCAAAGTTCAAACACAAACATGCAATTGTTCAAAATTCAAACATATCTTTAACGTATTAGTTTTATTCATAAACAAGATTGCTATTAAATAATAAAATTTAAAATTTCAAGAATTCAATTTAATATTAAAACTTAAGAAACTAAACATAAATTTAAGAATTATATTGAATTAAACTAAATATTACAAATGTATCATCATTTATATAATTTGAAGTTGGTACAAATTCAAAAAATTACAACTATAATAAAATTATCCATTTTGACTTGGTCTTGTTCACTTCTTGTTGTGATTTGATATGCTACAACCTACATTATGAATATAGTAAATCATTAGAAAAATAAATATATCAAGATCTGGTTTGGGTAGTTATTAAAATAAAAAAAAACCTCTCCGCCTAGGCCCTGCCTAATTTCCTATAAGGATTTTTTAATGTTTGCCTCCTTGGGCCTAGGTGAGGCGCCAGTGAGGCCTAACGCATAGGCGAGGCGCCAGGGGGACCTAGCGCCAAGGTGGGGATTTTTAGAACACTGGTTATCACAACAACAATAAACATCATCAACCTTCTGGTGAGTGTTAATAATTTTAGTAATATGTCTTATAGAATATATTTTTATTTTTGGAACCAACTTCAAAAACCTATTTTTGTAACTTCTGATTTAATCTGAAATTCGTGTTTATTTTGTTAGTTGTGAAATAAATAATTCCTTTTTTAATAAATAAATTGTCAACAATTAACGAATCGGGCCAATATCTACAATCCATTTATTTTGAATAATGAAGTGTTATTTCTTTACACCCATTTAAAAATTAAGTAATTAAACACAGGTAAAAGTACCTGTTTCATTACGACCCAATCAACAAACCAATCAAATTGGTGTCTCAATTAAGACCTACATGCCCCCTTACGATATGGCATGTTCATTAATTTTTTAAATTGTCATTTTCCCCATAAATCTCCCCTTATGTGTTGTGAATTTTAGAGAGAGAAAATGTAAGTTTTTAGATAGAGAAAATGATTAATTTATTGAGAGAGAGAGAGAGTTGTAATTTAAATAGAGAAAAAATAATTTAGAGAAAAGGTAAATACTTTAAAGAAAGAAAGTAAATACTTTAGAAAGAGAGTAAATATTTTACAGAGAGAAAATATAAATTTTAAATGGAGTGAAATCATTTAGAAGTACAATAAATAAATTTTTAAATGAACCAACTTTTGAATAAAAGTATATAATTGGGGTCCAATGGACAATCCACATCCACCAACTTATCATGCGGGTGAATGTGGGTGGGGACCATTTATAACTTTCATTTCATACTGTTGAACTCAAACCCATTTAATATGGGTGGATACTGGGCACCCATTTTGCCAGGTCTAGCTGCAAGTAATGTGTTGCACATTCTCTAGTAGCCAGTCCCAGAGCCCAGAAACCTTAAAGGGAAAATGAGGCTAAAAATTAAATAACTATCACACTTTTTTTTTGTTTTTACCAACCAAATAATTTTTTTGGGATAACCCCTTCAGTAGCCCCTAAACTTATAGTCAATTTCACGTTTGGTCCCCAAACAACTTTTTCCGCAAGTTTGGTCCCCAAACTATTTAATTCATTTAATCTTAGTAAAATCCTGTCTAAATTAGACGGAATTCGTGATAATTTAACAGAATTTTCATGCATGTAAGAAGCATGTGCATATTTTGAGGGATAAATCGTCCTATCAACCTATCAAGGTATAATACTTGAATGGATCTAGCTTTTTTCAAATACATGTACTTTTATTATTAAAAAAATCAGACACAAAATCAAATAACAATTTTTTTAAAAGAAATCTCTCCCTACTTATTATTTGTTATTCCTTCTATCCCAAAAAAATCTTATGATCATTGAATACGATTAATTGATCCCATTCTCCTTTAATAACTCCTCAATTCACTCCACAGTCAATCTCATAAACTTCAATCCATTCCACCCATACTCTCTCCTGACATTCCTAAACCCATAAAATGATTGTCCACCATCTTTAACCCAAAACCCAGATCTTCAACCCATTCATCACCACCACCAGCATTAGATCATAAATGGAAGAAAAAAAACAAGTGGAAGAAGAGAAGAATAAATATATTCAAACCTGTTTATCACAAATCATTTACCAAAAAATATTTAATTCTAAGAACATAGAAGAATATAAACTTGGAAAATTTAAATCAAGGAGAGGAGAGGAGAGAAAATTATGGTAACGCAGGAGATGAAGAAGAGGATGGAGATTGTTGGTGTTGGCTCCAGTATTGTTCTCGATAAATCCACACCATCACATTTTAGATTGTTGCAGAGCTTATGGATGTTTTGGATCTGGTTTGAGATGAAGAAGAAGATTACCTAACATTTGTTCTATGTATTCGAGGTGTTCCAGGTTGAAGATGGCGATTGAAGATAAATGCATATGACACGAAGGATCTGGATTGAGGCCTTGAAGGTGAATTGAATTTGGATTTGTATTCAGTTGAATTGACTGTTGAAATGATCTAGGCTTTTTCTTCTAAAGTATTAATAAGTTAATCCAGAAGACGACTTAGCTTCTTCTATTATGTAGAATGTCTATTTTACACCCTCATGATAGTCTTTAGTTAATACTCTGTTCTAAGAATTGGAGATTTCGTCACAATTAGACGGATTTTACTAAGATTAAAAGAATTAAAAAGTTTGTGGACCAAATGTGCGGAAAAAATGTTTGGGGACCAAACGTGAAATTGACAATAAGTTTGGGGACGACTGAAGGGGTTATCCCAATTTTTTTTCATTTTAAACTCTAAGCTAAGGAGAGAGATTCTATTTTACTTTAAAAAGTTAGGTGTGAGTTGACCATGTTTGACCCTCAAGAAATGATTGTGGCATTTTCATTTATCTTTTCCCTAAAAAATATTATCTAATATCTGACATGGCTCATTTTCATTAATTCTTTTCACCAAAAAAACGACATCTGCTTATTTATTGTATAATACCCATATTAATCATTAGTATAGTATAATACCAATTAGTCCCAAAATTCATGTCCCACAATCACTGATGCAAACTCACATTCACCCTGTTTATCGTTTTCTTCCACCCTAAACAAACCCTAACTTCTTTCCTCCCTATTTTCTTGTTCCTCCTAATCTTCTCCCCCATATGCTTTTAAAATCAATTGATGGAAATTTTTGAAGTTAAGATCTCTAGAAATCACAAAGTATCTACTCTTAACTTAAATATGCTAAGGCACAAATTTCCTTCAAATCTGCTCCTAACTCAAATATGCTACGCATAAATTAGGCACAAAGGGTTGTAAATGGTAATCGAAAAATTTGTATCTGCCGCATTCGTATTTGGAAAAAACGGATATTATTCATATTTGAAACAAAGGGGATATATCCATATTCGGTTTTAAGGTATTTGTAAATAAACCGATACAAATACGGATATAGGTGTATTCGTATTCGTTTAACAATCGACAGAAAATATATCCAAAAGATAGAAGATATCCGATATCCAATATTCTAATTCATATCCGTAACCAGAATTTGTATCCGAATAACTTTTGTATGTATATATATATATATGTATATTAATAACTTAATTATCAATCATCATATATTAAGTAAACATAATATTTTCAAGGGATAACCTCTTCGTTAGTCCACAAACTATAGCTGTTTTTCACATTTGATCCCCTAACTATTTTGTCCGCGTGTTTGATCCTCATATTTTATAATTTCTGCCATTTTCCTCCAACCATTCAAAAATAGAGTAATTAAAGGGGACTAAATATGAAAAATAACTTTAAATCGAGGACTAAATGTGAAAACATATACAGTTGTGGAGACTAAAAGTGAAAAAAAATATATTATAGGGATAGCATGAAAAAAACATATAATTTGAGAACGAAATACATGAAAAAAATAATTAGAAAACTAAACATGAAAAACAACTATAGTTTGGAAACTAAAGAAGAGGTTATCACTTTTTCCAAATAACCTTCTTTACATATATAATAATTAGTTTTTACTATAATACAAACAAAAAAATTAAAAAATGTCACTTCACTTTTAAAATATGGGAAATAACACTTTAAAATATAATATTAATAAACTAAAATGAATTCATTTAATTTTAATTAAAGTATTTTTACTATTGCAAAGTCTAAAATATTTAAAATGTATCATTTAACGAGAAAATTAAATATTACAAGAACAAAACTATAGTTATTAGCTTGTTACAAATATTTTATTTTCAAAATTTACGTGCGAGAACAAGAGTATGGTAAATTAGCATTATCTTTCATTAAAAATCATGTTACTTTGATACCTTCTCTAAGATGTTTAAATTTTAGTTGATTTTTACGATCAAATGATGGATGATGACGTGCTTGACATTTTTCTCCCCTTTATTATTAGGATGTTTAATTAACATGTATTGTTTGAACTTTAAATGGTGATGAGTAATTATTCCATTTTTTCTTTTAATTTTTTGTAAATAATTTGAATAAATTGTTTATTAGGTAACTGATAAACAAATTCGGATACCCGAATATTCGAATAATATATTAATTCGAATAAAATAAATGAAAACGGATATTATCCGTATTTGGATATTATTTCGAATATCGAATACGAATAGTATATTTAAAATCTGCTAAATACCAGATACGAATACGGATAGGGTATTATTTTTTCGAATTCGGATACGACTTTATCCGGATTCGTATATATTCATTTACAGCCCTAGGCACAATTACACACACAGACATATATTTACATGATTATGGAAAGCTGAAGCATAGACAGTCGAGGCTAGGGTTGTAAACGAACCGGACTGCCTGCTAGCTCGACCCAGCTCGAGCTTGACTAAGCCTGGCTTGAGCTCGTTAACGAGCCGAACTCGAACAAGACTTTAAGCCCGTTTAGTTAAACGAGTTAAGCTCGAACAGTGTGGTGTTCAACTCGAGTCGGTTTTAATAGTTTAATAATTATTTAATTAAAATTTTATTTTTTTTGATATATAATATATAATACAAAAAAATTGTTTTATTTATATATATTTTTTTCAACAAAGGTGAAAAATCAAATAAAAAATTATATATAAATAAATAAATGGGTCGAGCTTAAGCTCGAGCTCGCCTTTCTAAATCTTGCCTTGAACTACTCATTTATAAACGAATCGAGTTCGTACACAAAATTTCAAGCTTGTTAAAAACCTGACCTGGCTCGATTCATTTACAACCCTTGTCGGGGCTGATTGAAGTTCATCAAAGGCTTTGCCAATATTATGGTGATGACCAGAGGTTGGGCCCGAATTTCCATCTACGAAGAGATTTCAACAAGATCCTTTGGTTAACCGCTTTCGATATATAGTCCCGGAATGAGAATTCCCAATACACTTTAATAGTAAAGGTGTGTTTTATAATAATAATTATTGATGTAGGACGAGTCCGTGAAAGTTGGTTAGAATAATATAAAAGTCTTTGGAAGCCTATATGAATTAGAAGTTGTATTTTAATTAGTTTCTTTAATTTGTAGTTATTGTATTAGAGTCCAATTTATGTTAGAAAAGTTGTTTAGAAATATTATAAATAGTGATGTACTTCATTATTTGGAGATATTGAATGATTAATTGATTATGTTTTGGCGTGAGAATTGCCTGTGTGATATTAACCCTTTGTCTCAAAAAACATATCCCCATCATTTTTGGTATCAAAGCCCAACCAAAACCATAACCTTCTGCGTGCCTACCTCTGTCCCAAAATCAGTGTCATCACTGAATAACACCTATCCAGAAAACTCTCACCAACTCCAACCATAACTCTCAACATAACACTGACTGCAAGCTACCGACTACACCAAACTAGAAAAGAAAAACAAAAAGAAAGGTAGTTTCAGTAGCTTCAATTCAGCCCTTATTTCTTTATACTTTCTGCACTCAAGTCCCTAGGAAAAAAAGTAAATTTTTATTTGCAGGAACCATGGTAAATGCTAGTGAAATCAACGCCAAGCTTGATAATTATATGTTACAACAAGACGAGCGTCTCAAAAGGACTGAAATTCAATCACAACACTTACTGCAAATGTTGAGACTCCCATTACAGCACTTTCGGTAAAAATTGATGTACTCACGGAATGCATAGATAAGGGACAAGAAAATACTCATAAGAATTTTGAAGACCGCATCCCGGATCTTAATCATCTGAGACCAGTGTTCTAAAAATCCTCGCTAGGCCTCCCCATGGCGCCCCGCCTAGGCGCTAGGCCCCCTCCTGGCGCCTCGCCTAGGCACTAGGCTCTCCTGGCGCCTCACCTAGACACTAGGTGGCAAAAAAATCCCTCCAGAAAATTAGACGGAGCCTAGGCAGAGGTTTTTTTATTTTAATAACCACCCAAACTAGATCTTGATATATTTATTTTTCTAATGATTTACCATATTCATAATGCAATTTGTAGCATATCAAATCACAACAAGAAGTGAACAAGATCAAGTTAAAATGGATAATTTTATTATAGTTGTAATTTTTTGAACTTGTATCAACTTCAAATTATATAAATGATGATACATTTGTAATATTTAGTTTAATTTAATATAATTCTTAAATTTATATTTAGTTTCTTAAGTTTTAATATTAAATGAATTCTTAAAATTTTAAATTTTATTATTTAATAGCAATCTTGTTTATGAATAAAACTAATACGTTAAAGATATGTTTGAACTTTGAACAATTGCATGTTTGTAGTTTGAACTTTGACATTGACAATATGGATATGTGTTTGAACTTTAAGTAAAGGCCTTTATTATAGATTATTTTGCTTTATATTATTGTTTTATTTAGATAAATGTAATATAAAATATTAAAATTGACTTAAAATAAAAAATCTCGCCTAGGCCCCACCTAAGCCCCCTAGGCGCTAGGCCTCCCCTAGCCGCCCGCCTAGCGCCTTTTAGAACATTGTCTGAGACTACAGTAGCATGATCTTAATCCACGAGTTAATACTCATGTTCCGGATCCTAGGATGAATGCAGTGGATAGAGGAGCAAAATTAGATGTTGGAGATTTCAATGGCGATAATGGTCCCGAGACATTCTTCAATTGGATTCATAGTTTGGAGAGCTTCTTTCGTTGGTATAAATTATCTGATGAAAGGAAACTTTTCTTTGCTGAAGCGAAGTTGAAAGGAACAGCTCGTATTTGGTGAGATCAACATCAACGAAATTTATATACAGCTGCGAGAAGATGGGAGGATATGAATGATGCATTGACACGACGTTTGTACCTTTGGATTATAAGCAGCGAGCATATTTGCAGTTAACTAAGTTGGTACAATGAAGTAAATATGTAGCCGAGTATACTTCAATGTTCTACAGTTTGGTTACACGGTCTGAATTTCCTTGGGTTAAAGAAGTTTTAATCTCTATATACCGTCGAAGATTGAATTTGGAGATTGCAGGTGGTGTAGCTACAGGTAAACTCTTGCTCTTGGATGATGTTGTTCAAGTTGCCACCCAAGTAGATGATAATTTGAAAAGAATTTTGTTAGGCCTCAATTCAAGTCCAAACTAGGAGGGAGCATATTTTTGTGGAGCCTGTTTTAAATAGGTCAATGGAAAGATCGTCACAGCCCTTCAGCTACTAGTAGGCCTAATCGTACCCCGGGTCTTCTAATGCTTGCAACAACCATACGTTTAGGTATTTTAAATGTCGTGGTTTTGGTCACATGTCTTTTGAGTGTTCTTCCCCTAAGATGAATGTTGCCTCTTCTCCCTCTAGACAACTTGCTATTGTTGACAAAGCGTGCGGGAAAGCCGACTTAAACGAAAAGGTTTGCAAGTCAATAGACGACGAATATGAGCCCGATGAGCAAGATTTAGAAGTTAATGCTCATTTAGAATGAGTTTAGATGTTCTTTCGACCTTTCCTTGTTGCCCAGAAACAGAAGGATGATCCTAAAATCCATCGTGGGCGAATTTTTCAAACGAGAGTCATATATGCAGGACAGGCGTGCTCTCTTGATTGATACTAGAAGTTGTACAGATGTTATTTCTGAGAAAGGAGTTAAAAAACTTGGGCTAAAAGTTGAGCCTCATCCGGAGCCGTATGATGTTGCATGGATCACCAATACAAAGTTGCAGGTTACCCAGAGGTGTAATGGTTACATTTTCCGTTGGCAAGCTTAAGGATGGTGCTATGTGTGATGTTCTACCCCTTAAAGTTTGTCACATTATCTTAGGACATAAATGGCTATGGGATCGTCACACGCAACATAATGCTCGTGCTAATATATATTTGATTATCAAGGCAATACCAAATTCACTCTTACTTGCGCTATCAACATGTCAAATTTGAAGCTTGCAAAGACTTCCTTGGTGATCCGACGTGATTGTTCTTGTGTTGATAACTCGACGGATTCGAGTTTTTTTTAGCGGAGGAGAAATGATGTAGAACGAGTTCGTGAAAGTTGGTTAGAACAATATAAAAGGTTGGAAGCCTATTTGAATTAGAAGTTGTATTTTAATTAGTTTCTTTAATTTGTAGTTATCGTATTAGAGTTCAATTCATGTTAGAAAAGTTGTTTAGGAATATTACAAATAGTGATGTACTTTAGAGATTTGAATGATTAATTGATTGAGTTGTTGACGTGAGAATTGTCTGTGTGATATTAACCCTTGTCCAAAAAACCCCGTCCCATCATTATCTTAGCTATTTTGAATAATTTAATTTAATTTTTAACTTATTTAATTATTTTGAGTTATGTTGGAAACAATGTCAATAGAAAATTAACCACGTCAGATTGTGCATGTTATTTTTTGTGCCCAAATATAAAAGGAATTCCACCTCAGATTTGATAACGGTCAACCATGGTGACTGACGTTTGTTAATTTTTTAAGGAAAATGATACATCTCTCTTGAAGTCGTCGTTTTTTGGTAAAAACTGAATAATGGTAAAGAATGATAATTTTTAGCATCATTACCCAACTTAATGACTCAAGCACAAAGAATTCACACTATAAAAAGAAAAGAAAAAATCTACCTGGAAGAAGAGGAAGTCGAGAAAATCGGGCTGAGTTTATAGAGACATTATTCCTACTATATTCTTACCCTACTATTACCCTCGTATTCAATTAGACAGTTGAATGGAATGAGAAGACAACAAGAAAACGAGTGAAAGAAACACAGGAGAAGCCACCAATAAACCAGAGTAATATGTTGTATGCAGCCTGTGAAGAGCAACAATTCAGGGTTCTCATAATAGAATTATGGAAACTAATGCATCCATCCAAGACCTAATTTTCTAAGCTTTTGGGTTAATATTCGGTTAAACATCTGTACTAGATCATTTAATATGCACAGAGAATGGGCTCCTGGTTCATCTCTAACAACAACTTGTACTAAAGCTATAGTTTTGTAAGGTATGAGGTTCAACTTTCCCAATTGTATTTAGTCTCCCATTTAGGACTGAGAAAAAAACAGGTATAACCGAATAACCGAACCGAAATAATTTAACCGAAATTTCTGTGATAATTCATATATTTTTACAATTCAGTTATATCCGATTTTTTTTCGGTTTACGGTTATGGGTTGGGTTTCAGTTTTGCGTTATTCG